>OZ007499.1:6610759-7210759 GCA_963931805.1 Microdon myrmicae
CCTCCACGTTTGCTTGGACTAGGTCCAGAATTTTTTCCGCACCCAACATAGCGGCGACGGGTTCTACCGATATAATTTCCGCGGATAGCTGCCTTGTGTGGCTCCTCGTCTGCATTAACGGTAATGCTAACACGCGTTTAATTAATTTCGTACGGAGGCTACCCGGATTATTCTGACCGTAGTTCGCTTTATCCCGTAGCGAACGAAAACACGATAGTGGAACAATAATCCACGATGAGGGGTTAAATCTATTTAAATTATTTAAATAAACTTCCCAACGATGAGAGCTAAGAACTAATTTATACGACCCAACGATGAGAGACTAGACCCATTCTATATAAATAAAAGAAAGAAAAAGACAAAAATCTGCAAAGAGAACACTAAAACAGTGGAAAATTGTTTGGTAAACTATCTCCAATTATTCTTCCCAACGTTGATTTCGTCCTCTTTCCTGTAATTGGAAAATAAACCCGAGAAAAGGAGAATATATTTTTTTATTTATGTTATTTGTTATTTCGGATGGCTTTTTTTTTTTTTTTTTAAAACCTAGCCGCTAGTTCCGCTAGTCGGCGTAGGGACGTTAGAGCCTCGGGGCTCTTCCACCACTGGATTTATATCCCCGACGGCTTGATATAAATTTCCAGCTGGTGGTTACCGGCTGCGCCAATTTGTTATTGTTTTTATATATAAACAATTTGAATATTGTTAATTAATATGTTTAATAGTTGTCACTATATTTAAAGTAATTGAATTGTGCAAGGACTTACTTGGGATTTTATCTTGATTTTTCTTATGCTGGGTTTTGTCTGCTGTCCAGTTGCAGGGGGCGTAGAGTGTCGTGCTCCCCTGTTAATTTAGTAGTTCAATTGTGGTGTGATTCCAACGCTGCTTATTTTCCAGTCCGGTAGATAAAAATGTTCCTTTTTTCATCGGAGATTGACGGCGAATTCTCATATTTCCGAATTTATTTTCGATGTATTATTTTATTTTATTATTTTTTTTCTCCCGCCAAGTAGAATTTGCATAAAGTAGTATGCAAATTAGCTACTTGGCGCGTTATTTCCTTTTACAGGTAAAGAGGGGAATCAAAGGGGGATTAGTGGATTCTGGGGGGACCTGGACTCAATGTTGGTCCGTAACACTCGCGCATCCAATTTTGCAGCTAAAGCATCCAATTTTGAGTTAATATCGATAGCTCGCGCATCCAATTTTGCCATCATAATCCTGAACATCTCCGAAATGTCCAACGGTTGCGAACTCTTCTCCGAATGTCGATCTGCCATCGTCACAATACACTTCCACAGACTTATTTATTTCACCAATAATTAATCCCACTTCTGACACCAATTGTAGCGAGCTTAGGGTTCGCTGGATTAATTATTTTGAATAAATAAGAGCCGTTGAATCGATTTTGAATTAATGTGACACTTTATTAGTCCGTTAATAACAACCGTTACTTTTTACCGTACACTTAACGATTTCTTCACTTATCGCTTCCGTACTTATCGTTTCCGCACTTATTACTTCTTACTCATTACTAATCGCTTGCTTGACTTTCTACTTCTTACTCATCACTATGCTCTGTTCGCGGCGTATTTATACTGTTTCAGCATTTCGTTTCCGTCCGTTCCATTGCCTTGAATGTTCTACTGTTCCTAGTCTCCAGTTTTCCATTACTTTATAGAATATTCTAGTACTCTGTTTCGGACTCTCTAGAATATTCTAGTACTGATTGTCATATGCGTCACAATATATTAAAACTTAACACGCAGTCAGGGCCCATCTTGAATAGATCTATCTACCTCTTTTATAAACAAATCTTCTCCGAGCATCCTTGAAACTTTTGCCACACACGTTGTATCACAAAACTGTAAATTAGGAAACATGTTGCAAAAGTAGGAACGCAATTGCAACTGATACCGTGATGGGAACCTAGTACAGAAATGTGGACAATTCCATTGGAAAACGTTTAAAATGTGAAGGAAGACCATTCAAAATGAAAAAATGAGAAGACATTAGGCTGCTGCGTGACAGCTCGCAGGGAGCGAAGACCTCTAGTCTTTCTATATTATAAAAAAAACCTTCCCCAGAGCGACAAAAAACTCTAACGTCCGTTCGGAGAATACTGAACCTTCAGCCTCATATAACAAAATTCACTTTTCCGTGTACCACGAGTAACAAAAAAAAAAAAAAAAAAAAAAAAAATATATATATATATATATATATATATATCCATATGTTAGGTGTGTATATAGTGCGCCCGTAATGAGTGCGTGAAGTCAACTGAACGCTTCCATCTATATATAGCAGTCTGGGAACTGACATTGCGTGAATTATTATTGATCGAATGTGACTAAGGCCCGAGTGACAATTCCAACATATATATATACATATATATATATATATATATATATATACATATATATTTATATGGATGTATATATATATATATATATATGTATATATATATATATATATATATATATATATATATATATATATATATATATATATAAATATAAAGTGTGGTTAAATTTTAAGGGCCGATGTTGATTTTGAATAAAACACAAATTATTTAGGAAATTATTGTCATTTCTTTTTATTATGATAATATTGGTATGGTTCAATTATGTATGGAACAAAATGTCGGCCAAATAGCCGCTGCGAGCTCGGCGGCACACCCCCATCCGATGGTCCAAATTTTCGATGACGCTGAGGCATAATTGAGGTTCTATGCCGTTAATGTGCCGAATTATCTCATCCTTTAGCTCTTGAATTGTTGCTGGCTTATTGACGTACACCTTTTCTTTCAAATAACCCCAAAGAAAGAAGTCCAACGGTGTCAAATCATATGATCTTGGCGGCCAATTGAGATCGCCACCACGTGAGATAACACGGCCATTGAATTTGTCGCACAAAAGAGCCATTGGTTCGTTAGCTGCGTGGCAAGTGGCACCGTCCTGTTGAAACCACATATCGTCCGCATCCATATCTTCCAATTCGGGCCATAAAAAGTTCGTTATCATCTCACGATAGCGAACACCGTTCACAGTAACTGCCTGACCGGCCTCATTCTGGAAAAAATACGGCACGATGATGACGCCAGCCCATAAACCGCACCAAACAGTCACTCTTTGTGGGTGCATTGGTTTTTCGACAATCACTTTTGGATTATCATTCGCCCAAATGCGGCAATTCTGCTTATTGACGAATCCACTGAGGTGAAAATGTGCCTCATCACTGAAGATGATTTTCTTCGAAAATTGATCATCCACTGTTGCCATTTCTCGCCACCATTCTGACCATTGACGACGCTTGAAATGGTCAAGAGGGTTTAGTTCTTGAGTCAATTGCACCTTGTAAGCGTGTAAATGCAAGTCTTTATGCATAATGTTCATCAACGACGAGCGTGAGAGGTGCAATTGTTGGGCATGACGACGAGTTGAGGTGGACGGCTCTTCAGACACACTATCGCGAACAGCAGCAATATTTTCTGCAGTACGAGCTGTACGAGCATGCACTGGTGTTTTCACATCTCCTACAGACCCGGTTCGCTCAAATTTTTGCACGATTTTTCCGATTGTACGCACATTTGAACAATTAAATTTACCGAAAAAATCACAAAGTGCACGATATGCATTTTGATTTGAACGCCCATTTTCATAATAAGCCTGAATAACTTTAACGCATTGCTCGATTGTGTGTTTTTCCATGGTTCAAATTGAGTGTCTGAAATTGAGAAATTTCAAATGAAATGCAGAAAAAAACTTGACGTTTAGGTGGTTCACATTCAACATCGGCCCTTAGAATTTAACCACCCTATGTATATATATATCCTCAATAGTATACTGGTTAGTATACCCGCCTGTCATGCGGGAGACCGGGGTTCGTTTCCCCGTCGGGGAGCCTCTGGCGCAAGACTAATGACCTTGCCCGGAAAAAACAAATCATTATGGAAAATTTAACAAGCCTCAGGACTTGCTAAATAAGGCCAAGACCGGTTCCAGGTTGTAGTGCCGATGATGATGATGATGATGTATATATATATATAGGGTGGTTAAATTCACCACCCTATATATATATATATATATATCCTGGCGCAAGACTAATGACCTTGCCCAGAAAAAATAAATCATTATGGAAAATTTAACAAGCCTCAGGACTTGCTAAATAAGGCCAAGACCGGTTCCCGGTTGTAGTGCCGATGATGATGATGATGATGATATATATATGTGTTTGGTGATTCGAACTGTCATAGCATCAGTTCGAATCACACGTTCTTCACTATCATCCCAAACGCTATAATTGGTGACTACAACGTGATCTGTACATACAGCACACACTTTCACATAGTAAACAGAACTTCGCACACGATTGCGACTTCCGCATAGAGCACCAGGCGCACTCGCCTGCTCCGACGTTCTCTCGTTCGCACACGAAGCTGATCGTAACAAAGTTACTGAGGAGGGAGTAGTGTAGCGTTTCTTACAGATACACACACAATACACAAGCAAATAGTGAAGAACACCGAATGAAAATCGAATAAGAAAATGTATCAGAGGCGTATACCATAGCGATAACATAACAAATCCACATCAGTGGAATGTACTTGAGTTTAGAAATCGAATTCGTACACACGGCGGTTGCCCGATGGGTTGCGCTTTGGTTCAAGTTTAGGTGATTCTAACTGTCATAGCGTCAGTTCGAATCACACGTTCTTCACTATCATCCCAAACGCTATAGATTCATTTCCCCAGCAGCTCCTCACTTTGGTGGGGTGCGGGAGGCAGGAATCAAGTCCGTGAAGCATATCTGAACCGAGCTATTGGAAATGCGTTTTGACGTTCGAGGAGCTTGGTACCGTGTTGGCCCAGATCAAGCCTTGTCTGAATTCCCGACCGCTGGTTGTCCTGCCAACGGAGCCTGGCGACCCCGAGGTGCTGACCCCCAGTCATTTCTTAGTTGGAGGGCCGGCTATGAGCGTCCCGGAAATCAATCCAGGAGAGACAACACTCACTTGGCGGTCCAGATGGAAGTACTTGCAGGCGTTGCATCGAGCATTTTGGTACAGGTGGAAGAACGAATGGTATCATCCGGAACCAAACCTAGGAAAGCCGGTCTTGGTGCTCCTGAATGCCGAGCAACTATCTCCGACCTATTGGCCCATGGGGAGGGTTATCGATCTTCATCCTGGCAGAGATGGCAAGGTGTGTGTGGCAACTGCAAAGATTCAGGGGGGCACGCTTAAGCGACCCGTCACGAAGTTGGTCCTACTCACGGTTGCGGAAGATGAGACGGTTGAACCGACTGTTCAAGGTGGGCGGAATGTTGGAGACGGAGCAGCACACGACGGCCGCAATTGCGATTTCGTTGGTTGCATCCAGTGCGGCCGTCGTGTGCTGCTCCGTCTCCCACAGCGCCTTACTCATTTTGGTTACATACAGGGTCGACCATAAACCATATAAGGCTTTTTTGAGATTTTTTATTCTATCAGATGTTTTATAACTATAATTAAACAAGACAATTGAATTTATTTAATTCTTGAGTTCTTTTTTTCCTCTGAAGTAATAAAGAAATTCTGAAGTTTTCTTTTGTTTTTGTTTAATATCTCGGAATATAAAAAGAAAACTTATAGTATTTTGTATTAACCATTGGAAGCGGGTAAAAATTGATAGTATTTTTTTTATTGGCTTTTATACAATAGTTACCATTTTCATCGAATCACAAGTGTTCTACTAAGAGATAGATAAAAATTATATACCCCATTTGTAATCCACTAGTAAAAATGATAAAAGTATTATTTTTGAAGAACGTTTTATTATTTTTTTGCAAATATTGCGATTGAATTTGAAATTTATTAGTATACCTAAGTCATCACGCTATTTTTAGATGTATTTTTGTTATTCTTATATAATCCATTAAATTATTGCTGTATTTCATTGTTTTTATTTCCAAGATAATTATAATGATGAAAGTGTTAATTTAACACTAAATTATAATTAATCTAAATTTCGAGTGAAAATGAAATTTACAATAATCCCTTTTTACAATCTTTTGTAAATTTTACACTGCAAATAAAGCTTTTTAAATTTGATTTCAAAAAATATACTATATGCACTAGAACTTTATATGTATACTCATATATATTATTACATTTCCTTTGAAATTAACGGTCTTAGAGTTTAGTTAACGCATCTTAATCAAAAGTCTATTGTTTTTAACACAAACTTTCTTCAGTGTTTAATGTTCATGGAAAAACGGTTTCATTAAAATATGGTTCTTTTTTGTTTTATCTTTCATTTTTAATATGTTCATTTTCACGATTTGGTTATTATTAATCACCAATTAATGCGGGATCCATTTCAAACCGGTTGCATAGAAATTCGACAACACCGCTTTGGATTGTGTATTGTACTACATAAGGACAACGGACGAGTCTATTATATGTTTGGGGGAGGCACCGGTCGATTGTTTTCTACTTTCACAACATACACATGTAAATCACAACATTTTGCAAAAATAAATTTTATATTTCATATACTAAATTAAGAAGAACTGTTATTTGCCTTTATTAAAAAAAAAAAACTACAATCATTTTAAACCAAGTACAACATTTATTTCACTTGGCTTTAATACAATGTCGAAGTTGTACAAAGAATATTCTACAATGCTGATTATAAACTATTTTAACATTTTTACAATAAACATTTCATTATTGAAATAAAACAAAAAATTGTCTTTTTAAATAAAAAAAGAAAAAACTCAATACATTATAATAGCTATATGAAAAAAATTAAAAAACATTTATCCTATGTGTATGTGTTTGCGTATTTTTTTCTTATTCTTGTATTTTTGCCGCTTTTTGTTTGTTTTTATAAACATTGATTTTATTCATTGTGTTTCAGTGTGTGTTGTTTCTCCTTATTTGGTTCATAAGCGATTGAGCTTATTTATAATATTCTTGGCTTAAAGGAGATTGATGGGATGTCGGTTTTGTTTTTTCTTATTTGTTTTTTTTTCAGAAAGTACACTTGAAAATTGTTTTAATTAACAATAACCAAATCGCACTAAATCTCATCTTGATAAACTGTGCGATCTTTCGCGGCTGCTACTGCCGGATGCGTTAACGTTGTTTCCGAGATCACCAATCCGTTGATGAGGGGGTAGTTTTTCAAAGAACGGATGCCGTAGTGCTTCCCCTGTGTGAATTAAGCAAATTATTCATATGTTAATGTTGTTACATAATTTAAAAAAATGTTTGGTATATTTAGTTAATAAGAACTAAACGATCGGTTAAGAGGAGATAATCTTTGACAATTAAAATATAATATATTGAGAAAATACTGGAAAAAGGAAAAATCGTAAATAATAAACATCTACGCAGTCGAAGGGCTTTAAAAAAGATCCAAACTAGAAGATCTTATTACATTGCTTAGTGAAGAGACGAAATAACATTGCTCACCAGTTTATTAAGATTTATCCACGCTCGATTTACTTGAAATGTGATTTAAGGAACCTGCATTTGGAACCAAAAATCATCCAAGTTGTTGCTCGGATATTTAAAGAGCTTATGAGCATGCTGCACATATTGTAATTTCTGGCGCCTACCTTAAAGTTTGTTCCGAAAACATCGATAAGACGCGGGTAGGGAGTAAAAATCAAATGAGTGGTTCTAAGATAAAAACAGGTCATACAACACGAAAACAGATAGTCACCAGCTTTTCGAGAAAACACGAGTTTTATTACAGGGACCTGAAATCGTTGTTTGATCGATCAACCACTAATACTAATAGTGTTATCGTATTGAGGATGTATGGAAGGAGACAGCGCGCAGACCTTGTCTGCGATGGAGGGATGACGTAGACTAGGACGTCCAGAGCCTGGGAGTATCAAACTGGATGACATCGGCGCGAAATCGGGACCGCTGGAGAGATTTGTTAAATAAGGCCAAGACCGGAGCCCGGTTGTAGTGCCGATGATGGTGATACTTTCGACAATTCGATGCAACTTATATCGAAAAAAGAAATTAGCGAATAGGTTTTGTTTTTAAATATTAATTTGAATCCTAGTGGTTATATAAATATTTGTTGCAGAGAGAAATTCATAGTAACATCTTTAAAAATAGTTTAAAAGAATGTGCTCAAGTTCTCGTGTGAAGCCAATATTTTACATTAAATTAAAAATGTTGAACACCTCCTTATGCAGTTCGGACATCATATATCTCGAATCAAGATGGTATTAGGTTTTGTAACCAGTCGTTGTAACGATGTAAGAAGTCCTCGTCAACATTCGTTTATCCACTATAAGCATTCGTTCGTCAAACAGAGCGCGCACACTGGTTACTATTGCAGGTTATTTTTAAACAGACAGGCAAAGACGATGAAAATTGTTCTTCAGTCGAGCTCCACGAGTATGAAACGTTCTGTTAGATAATGTGTTACCTCACTGTTGAAATATATAGTCATTCAAGACAAATGTAAGTTTAAGGGGATCCAACAATCCATTTTGTGTACCCGGCATTTAAAAAAACAACATGCTAGTCATGCGTCACTATGGTGACGTACGTATAAAAAGTTTCCACAATCGCCCATACAAGGACAACAGCGTTGGAAATATTGGTGCTACTAGTGCCAGATCTCCACGACGACTCGCATGAACAAGGATATTACTACCGTCTGTAAGCGAGGCCCATAAAACGCAGGACATTTTTAACAGAATTTGGATTAAAATAAGAGCCGACAGTATGCCCAGATGATGGAAGAGACCACATATCGCCCATGCGTGGATCGATATACGAGTCGTAAGTGCCGCACCAAGTCAAGAGAAGCATAGCAAAAAATTGGCGCACAGTTATATTGATCACTAAGAAAAAGAGCGGAGACCGAAGGAGCAGTGCCAGGCGACAGTAGGAAAACGCCGAGACAAAAACAAGGATGGTACAAGCAGAGCTTGAGCTACTAAGAGTCGACACAGAGACAGAAGACGACGCCGGCGAAAAAGAGCTTCACCACGGGCAGGGTGAATCGTGGCTCATCCAATCGAAGTCAGTCGAGGAAGAGCAACGGATGCTGGGTCCGGAACCTAAAAAAAAAAGAACAATATGAAGGAGTTGGCTCAAGCGATCGTGAAAATAGCTACATCGTGGCTGGTGATCGAGCTGACATATTTCAAAGGTGGCACTGAGGTATAGCTGGCATTCAAATGACCATTCGACGTGCATGAGAAAAGGGCGAACGAGTGAGAAAAGTCTTGTGGAGTCCCCGCTGAGAACCCAAAGGATGTTATGAAGGGATTGGAGACACGCGCTTCAGGAGATAAGTAGCTTTAGCTTCAACGAAACTGATCACAAGGTACGGAAGACTTAAGTAAGATATGTACGCAGGCAGTCCCAGAATTAATCGGCCCGACACATAGATGGTGATAGTTATTAAAATATAATGACTGTGGTAGATGGAACCAGCCTTCGAAAGATTAAGTTTCAAATTTGAAGACGCTACGTTGTTTATTACTTGTTGCCATCAATAGTAGTTTATTAGAACAGAAGTTTATCACTTGTTGCCATCAATAGTCATCATCATCATCGGTACTACAACCGGGAACCGATCTTGGCCTTATTTAGCAAGTCCTGAGGCTTGTTAAATTTTCCATAATGATCTGTTCTTTCCGGGCAAGGTCATTAGTCTTGCGCCAGACGCTCCCCGACGGGGAATCGAACTCCGGTCTCCCGTGTGACAGGCATACTAACCACTATACTATCGAGGAGCCATAAATAGTAAACGCTCTCAATTTGTACACATGGAAAAAAGTCAAATATTCGTTATTGGCATCAAGTTTGGAAAGGAGAAAATAGTCCAAGGGTGCTAAAGACATATACTATAGTACATTCCCTAGCTACGTGAGGAACTCAGTTATCATTATCAGAGTACCACGGAGGATGCAGCGCTTGTGTTCACCGGAAATGCCATAGGAGGTGTCCATCAAAATACCTTCTACCATACGGCACAGGAGGTTTATGAACTACTACTCTCATTGCAACGATGACCAATCGAGGTTTTTACTTCCCCATGACTTTTTGGAACTAGAAGCCGATAAGCGTGGTGACTTCGCTCTATCCCAAGTCTTGGAAGTCAAAGACGAATCACTAGCAACATACTGAACTTGAATAGAAACAGAAATATCGTGGCCTGTCTAAGTCGCACAGCAAATCGCAGCACATTAAGGCTATGACAAACACGTCTAGAAGATCATCAAATATATGAATGTCCTAAATTAGAGAAGTCTAGTGTCGGCGAAAAATGGAAAACGACGAATAAAGTAATCCTCTGCTTTAATATTAGAAACTGGATAGATAAACCATCGCATGTGTAGATCCAAGTACAATGCACTAAATAATCGATTGATAGAAATCATCTTCTCACAGATTTTAGAGCAACGGTTTTTTCAGAAACATTGCTATTAGTACTAATGGAGGTTTTCGTGTTCCAGGTTTAAATATCTTTTAAAATGTTGTTGGTGGATCGTTTTGAAATGCCCACAGCACTAGCAACATCCCAAATTGTTAATTGGCAATTTTTGATTTGTTTGCGTGACTTTTATCAGTAGAGGTTGTTGAGCTCTGGATTCTTCGCGGATACAATCCACTGGAAATTTTTGTCGGCGTTAGAGCCGCCATCTGCCTACAACTTTTAATAAAAAATTCTTAAGTTTGTTGGTCCGTCTGTTCTTTGAGGAACTTTGCTGGGAGCCATTTTGCGATTTGCGAGATTACTTCGCATCCTTTCCGTGGTCGTAGGTGTGCTTTGCAATCTCCGATGTTAACACATGTAATAAGTTGGTCACAGAGATTATTCTTCTCGGGATGGAGATCTACATTCCGCATTCAATCAAGAGAAATTCAACTAATAAGCCTTGGTTTGTTAAAAATGTGAACAGATTACAGCGGCAAAAAACAGAACATTTAAACTATGGCGCTCTAATCCCACCGAGGTGAACACAATGAATTTTGATAGAATCAGAAACGCGTGCAACCAAGCGATTAATACCGCGAAGAAGATCCACAACGACAGAATGACTAATAAACTCCTTGAGTGACAAACTGGTTCGCGGTAGGCTGTCAGCAGTAACTTCGCGTCCTCCTCTTTTCTGCCGGTAGTGTCGGGCAGCGGAACGTTAATCGCGAATTCAAAAGATCAAGCTTAATGTATTCGCAAATTTATTTTCCGCGAATTCAAATCTCGATGCAGGTTTTTGGGAACCATCTATGATCGCGCCGGTGCGGTCTTCGGTGCGGGATGTGAGGTGCAGCCCGTGTACTGTTCAACGCATTCTACGTGGACTGGACTGTACGAAGGCAACCGGCCTGGACGGAATACCAGCAATAGTCCGGACGGAATACCAACAATAGTCTACTATGTTCCAGAGCTGTCGCCAGTTATTGGCAGACTCTTTCGCTTATCTTATGAACGAAGGATCTTTCCTGCCTGCTGGAAAATCGCTCGAGTTCAGCCAATCTCAAAGAGAGGAAAAAAGCGTCTTCCACAAAATTACCGACCGATACCATTACTGTTTATATTATATAAGCTGATGGAAAAGGTCACCAATGCCGACCTAATTAAGTATTTGGAGTGCAACTGACTTCTGAATGATCGTCAATACGGATTCCGTGGCAGGCGGTCCACGGGAGAGCTTTTGCCCTTATAACCGATATATGGACATCTGACATTGAGCGGCATGGTGAGTCAAGGGCAGTCGGATTGGATATCCCCAAGGCTTTTGACCGCGTCTGGCACGGGGCATTGCTGAACAAACTTCGTTCATATGGACTTTCTCAGCAGCTTTGCGACTGGCCGAAGAGATTCCTCGAAAATCGTCCGATCCGGGTGTTGTTAACGGCGAATGTTCGGATCTGTATCCTGTCAATTCCGGGGTGCCTCAAGGTTCTATTTTGACTCCAACCTTGTTTTTGCTTCACATAAATGATTTGTTGGAGTCAACGGATAACAGGGTGTTCAATTTCGCGGATGATAGTACGCTTCATCATCATCATCGGCACTACAACCGGGATCCGGTCTTGGTCTTATTTAACAAGTCTGAGTCCATAATAATTTGTTTTTCCGGGCAAGGGTATTAGCCTTGCGCCTAGATAGTACTATAGCGTTTGAAATAATAGTGAAGAAGATCGTGTGATTCGAACTGACGCTATGACAGATTGAATCACGAAAAAAATTGAACCTAAGCATTACCCATCAGTCTACTGACCGTGTTTAGAATTTGATTTTTAAACTCGACTATACTCCACTGATGTGAATTGTTATGTTATCGCTTGGTATACGGCTCTGATGAATTTTCTTATTCGATTTTTCGTTCGGTACTCTTCACTATTTTGCTTGTGAATTGTATGTGTATCTGTTAGAGTCGCCACAGTACGCTTGTTTCCCCTTTTTCGATTGATCGACCGACTAGTATATCAAGGCCGTGCCAGCTCAGATGTAGCCAGGTCGACTCTTTGAATCGGGATCTGGATAAGCTCCTGCAGTAGAAAGCCCGATCTCGTCGAATTCAATCCAACGAAGACACAGTATACGGCATTCACAAGGAAAAGTGGATCATCGGTTCCACAGCTGATATTGAATGGCCAGGCCTTCGGACCTGGGGAAAACTTGAAATTGCTCGGCGTCTGTGGGAATATATCGTGCGATAAACACGCGTCGATCATCGCCAGAACCGCCTCAGGAAAACTGAGCCATTTTTTAGAGCCAAGAAATATTTTACTCCGGCTCAACTTCTTCTCCTGTATAAATCCCAAATTAGACCCGCGCTCGAATATTGCTCTCATGTTTTGAATTCTGCACCTAAACATACCATCGACCTACTTGAGAACATACAGGGACGGGCGATTCGTTTGACCGGGGCCACGGCGCTGACATCGGGTCTACAGTCGCTATCACATCAAAGGCGCATAGCCGACCTCTGTCTGTTTTACAGATAGTATCACGGGTACTGTTCTTCTTTAGTTTTAAGATAGTTGTTAAGTTTTATCGCTTGTACTAAGCTAAATATATGGGGGTTCTGACCTTACTAAACTTCGGAGATTCGTGGTATTGTTCCGCGCAATTCGATTTATGTGCGTTCTACAAGACAATTCGAGGGATCGCATCAATTTGCGGTTCATCTCCCGGCGGCGCGAATACTCGCTACTATTGGGTGTTGCTTCATTTAGGAATTAATTAAGTTATTTAAATGTGAAAAGAGCTGAATATGCATTTCTTCTAGCGTTGGTTGTTCAGACTTGCAAAAATTGTCCTGCTTCAATTGACGATTTTTTTTCCCCTAGAGTAAAAAGGTATTCGATGTACTTTGTTAAACTTCTCCATAAAGTATTCTATATCGATCTTTATTCTATATCAATCTTTATTTTATATCAATAGCGTTTACCTCAAGCTGGTTTAAAATTACTTGAACAGACGGAAAAACAAGTACACATTCAGAATTTAAAAAATTATAGCTGAATTATTTCGTTTTTCTTATTTAGGGTCGATTTTTCAATCATTAGTTATACAGTCGTTCCTCGATAGTATAGTGGTTAGTATACCCGCCTGTCACGCGGAAGACCGGGCTTCGATTCCCCGTCGGGGAGCCTCTGGCGCAAGACTAATGACCTTGCCCGGAAAAAACAAATCATTATGGAAAATTTAACAAGCCTCAGGACTTTCTAAATAAGGCCAAGACCGGCTCCCGGTTGTAGTGCCGATGATGATGATGAGTTATACAGTCAGTTAGCTACCAAAGGAGTATTTCTTTGCACCTTCCACAATAAAATTCTTTTTCTCGTGAGATTGTTTTAATCTATACCAAAGTATTCGCTTGATAGCAACTGACTACTTAATTGAGGATTGAAAAAGCGACTCAAATTCAGGAAAACAGAATAACTCAACGATCATTTGAAATTGTAGTGATCCTTTAATCCTCGGCTTCATTAATACCGATTGTACGTAGTGGCTTTTTTAGAGAAAAAAGTAGCGAACACGTTAAAATCTGGGGGCAACGATGATCCTAATATAAATATTGGTTTGGGGATGAGATTACTAATACAAGATGGTGAATATTTTAAATTATTCTAAATGATTTACATTTCCACGTAAACCCAAATTCCCGCGTTTTGCGTAAAAAAAAATTAATTTGAATATGCTCTGTGAATTGTTCCCTTATGTGAGATGATGTACACCCCAGATAATATAGAAAATAATCGTTTTATAAGTAAGATACCTAATAATGAAATGTTCCAGGGGCTAAAAGGACGTATATCATAGATTAAAATATATCGCATTACTTACCTAACGTAATACGCTGGCTAGGTTCATACTCCAGCATTTTCTTAATTAAGTCAAATAGTTCACAGTGATCTTCACTATCGGACATCAGGTACCTAAACAGTGGCTTGCAGTGATCACGAACATATCGTCCGGCTGATGATTTTTCATCCCAGTCCAATTTACCATGATAGAAGTATTTTGTTTTTATTTTACTATATTATAACAAAAGAGCCAAATGTTAATAATCAATTTGTGTCGATCATTTATCAGTATTTCAATGTAATTACCAAGCGACTATCATGCGATATGGTATCGGTCCTAAGATCCTTTCCATCATGGCTAGATGTTCTCGATTGTCATGTGTTTGGAACAAAGTGATACCCAAATAGAGTTCAAAGAGTATGCAGCTATTACAAAATTAATTCAAATTTAATTCAATATAACGATTAATATTTAAATTAATTTATACCCAATAGACCAAACATCACAAGGTTGCGACCATCCTAATTCTAGGATTACTTCTGGTGCTCGGTAATGTCGCGTCGAGACAATTGTGCTATGATGTTCATGATCAAATGTAGCGCTTCCAAAGTCAATTAAACGTACATCGGTACATTTGACTCGACGCACTTCGCGATTCTGTTGTAATTAAAGAACAATTACATGTTAATCATTGTATATTTGTTATTTTTATAAAATTATATCATAATGATAAATAAATAATACAAATACTTACAATTTTGTGATTATAGTGGGGTGTGTATTCAGAGTCAACAAATAAAATATTCTCAGGCTTAAGATCCGTGTGCGTTAGTCTGTTGTCATGTAAGAATTTAACTGCATAACAAAGTTGGTATGCCATGTGCCTCACTTGTTCCAGCGGATATGGTTCATAGTTGTTCTCTCTCTATTAATTTATAACATAATCTCATTAATAATTACTTTCCATGGTTTAAGTTCGAAGAAGGTTTATAATAAACTCACCAAGAAATCGAAAACACTCAGGCCAAGCATCTCAAATGCGATGCACACGTGTCCATGATATTGAAACCAATCAATCATTCTTACGCACAAACTGAAAAATAAGTAAAATAACGAGTAATACAAATTAAAAATAAATAAAAAAATGAAACCTACAAATTACAGTTAAATAAATATTAGGTGTACAAATAAGTTTCCGCCGTTTTCTATAAAAAATTAGAAATATATTGTGAAAGAACGGTACATTACGCTTTATTTAAAGTATTGTCCATTACTAGACACTACTTTTTCCCATCTTTCTGGCAGCATCCGGATACCATGTCGGAAGAACTCTGCGTCTTTTGAGGTTATCCACGAATCGACTCATTTTTTGGTATCTTCATATGTTGTAAACTGCTGCTCGGACAGACCATGTGCCATGAATCGAAATATCTGATCATCAGAAGGGGCAAGATCTGGTGAATACGGCGGGTGGGGTAGGACTTCCCAATGAAGTGTTTCCAAATAGTTTTTCACCGGCACCGCAACATGTGGACGAGCATTATCATGGAGAAGAATAAATTTGCCATGTCTGGAGTAATAATGGGCGCGTTTTTCCTTTAGTCCTTGGCTCAACTTCATTAATTGTGTTCGGTAAAGAACTCCAATGATTGTTTCACTCGGTTTCAACAATTCATAATACACGACACCAATCGGATCCCACCAAATACACAGCATGCGTTTTTTTTCATGAATATTCAGTCTTGCTGTCGATGTTGAGCAATGGCCAGGTGGTCCCCATGCTTTTCTCTTCTTTGGGTTATGGTAGCACATTCATTTTTCATCCCCAGTGACTATACGATGTACTGTACAAGACCATGGCCTTACCAGTACTCATGTATGGATCCGAGACCTGGGTGCTCAAAAAAAGGGACTCTGAACTCTTAGCCGCGTTCGAGAGGAAGGTCTTAGAAGAATTGTTGGCCCCGTATGTGAGGCGGACGATTCCGGAGACCCTACAACCATGAGTTGTATGCAATCTACCTTGAAGCTAATGTTGTAAGAAAAATCAAGCTCGGTAGACTCCGGTGGACGGGACACCTAACTCGAATCAGCGAAGAGGAGCCTGCCTGGAAAGTCCTTTGCGGCCGGATGTATGGAACGATACAGCGCGGCAGACCTTGTCTGTGATGGAGGTAGTGCCAAACATAGAGGCTGGGAGTGCCAAACTAGATGACATCGGCTCGAAATCGGTACCGCTAAAGAGATTTGTTAAATAAGGCAAAGACCGGATCCCGGTTGTAGTGCCGATGATGATATTCGTCCAAAATGGAGTTCAACTGCCATATTTTTTATTTTTTTTTATTTTATTATTATTATTATTTATTAGACTTCTCTCGGGAGAGACGAACCTATAGCGCCGAGTGAGCGCCCCGAGATGCCACTAAATAACTGTTGCAGTTCGTTTTAAATAATTGCAGGTTGTAACGCTCCGGGAACACTCGCGTGGGAAGGGAGTTCCACAGCTTCTCCGCTCTGTAACCGAACGAGTTCTGATACAGGGATGTTCGCGCCGTCGGGAGATGAACCACAAACGGCGCGATCCGTCGGATTGTCTTGTGGAGAGCATATAAGCCGAATAGCGTGGAACAATAACGAGAATCTCCGAAGAACAGCACCCGTGATAATATCTGTAAAACAGACAGAGGTCGGCTACGCGCCTTCGATGTGATACCGGCTGTAGCCCGACGTCAGCGCCGAGTCCCCGATCAGGTGGATCGATCGTCTCTGTATGCTCTCAAGTTGGGCCGGAGTAAATGTCATGTTGGCCCATCCAGAAATAATGAGTCCAGCATACACCAAGAGGCTACGAGGAGGAATTTTCCCGAAATGCTGGAAGGAACAAAGATTAGTCCTGATACTAAAAAGTAACAAAAACCGTCATTGTACCGTTTCACCTGCCTCTTGAGCACAGCTTGGAAGATATTAAAGACCGCCATCGTGGCACGAAGCAGTACTGCATAGTCATCACAGCAGCTGCGAGTACCAACCTACCTCCTATAGACCACGGTCCCATATTTCACAGACAAGGAGCTAATATATGAAACAGAGGGTGGGTCAGGAAAACACCATGTAAGCAGGCTAGCATCACAAGGCTCAGTCTTTGAACCGATCCTATGGAACGTAATGTACGACGGGGCACTAGATATAAATAAACCACCGAGAGTGGATATCATAGGCTACCCGGACGATGTAGCAATTGCACAAGAGCAAAAACCCTCCAAGGAGCCTGTGAGAAATCGAACCAGGCGATATATATGATGCGAATTTGGCTCATAAATTCTAGAATGGAACTACCAGAGAACAAAACAGGTGGTACTGATGTCCAGCCAGAAAAAGGTAGAACAAATTATCCTACGTGTTGGTGGACACATATTCGAATCCGCCAGACCATAAAATATGCAGAGGGTATACTGGATTATCGTATGAGTTTCATGTGTCACATGCGCTACGAGACAAAGACGACGGCGACAGCACACACAGCACGGGAGAGGCTGTTGTTAAATGTGGGTGGGGCCTATCTTCATAACTTCTATGAATAGATCAATCCTCCTACACAGCTCCGTTATGAACTAGAGCAACCGCCTACAACCCATACACCAAGCCTATAGAATTCCTCCAAAAGAGGAAAACCACCAATCCACTGCGGAAACTCTTCCGTTTGTCTTATTCTACTGGCCGTTTCCCAAATAGATGGAAGTCAGCGAACATTCAGCCAGTTCCCAAAAAGGGCGACAAATCATCCCACTCTTCTTATCGACCCATAACACTAACTTCTATTCTCTCGAAGGTAATGGAATCACTGATTAATCGTCAACTTTCGAAATATCTTAAATCAAATGACCTCCTCAATGACCGCCAATATGGGTTTCGTAGCAACAGGTCCACAGAAGATTTGATGGCGTACCTTACCGAAAAGTGGAGCCATTCCATCCACTACTTCGGAGAAAGCGAGGTTGTTGCACTGGATATCTCGAAAGCCTTCGACAAAGTTTGGCATCCAGCCCTTTTATAAAAATTACATTCATATGGAGTAGAGAATTCCCTGATCCAATGGATAAGAGACTATCTTTCTGGCCGTGCAATCCAAGTGGTTCTTGATGGTGTCAAATCTGCCCCCCATCAAATTAATGCAGGTGTTCCCCAAGGTTCAGTACTCTCACCCACTCTCCTCCTGATCTTTATAAATGATCTCTTGTCCATTACCCGCAACCTTTGCTCGTTTGCCGATGATAGCATATTGAGTTTCTCATACTCATACGAACACTCCCGGCCAACATTTTCGAAAGTCAATACCAATCAGAAGGTTATGCTTAATACACTGAATTCCGATCTCAACAAGATATATCAATGGGAATTATCTAACCGAGTAGAATTCAATGCCTTAAAAACTCAGTGCTGCCTCTTGAAAAGGCGAACCCCAAAGTAAATATACTGTCGATGAATGGCACTTCCATCGACGAAGCCAAGGAACTATGAATCCTCGGTACTCGAATTAATTCGGCTCTTAATTGGAGCGACCATATTTTTGAAGCTACGAAAAGTGCGGCCAAATGCATGGGGTTCCTTAAGAGATGCAAAAGATATTTCACTCCATCCAACCTGGCCACTATTTACAAGGCGTATATTCGTTCCAAAATGGAGTTTAACGCCCATATTTGGTCAGGCGCATCCATAACTGCACCACACGTTTTCACTAGGATGCAAAAACGAGTAGTGAAACTTATTGGGGACCCAGCCGTAAGTCGATCAATTCCGTCGTTAGAACATAGGCGCAACATATCAAGCTTGTTTCTTTTCTACAGGTATTATCACGGACGTTGTACAACTGAACATGCTGAATGTGTTTCGCTTCTTTAGACATTTTTCCGCGATACCCGCTAGCCTGAGAATGCGCATGAATTTATGTTGAAAGGCAACTTCAAGCGCACAAATAAACAGAGTCATTCTTTAGCCGAACCATACGAATGTGGAATACCCAACCTGATCATGTGTTTTTTCGTCTTGTAATGTCCAGGCATTTAAGACCAATGTACATCGATACAATCTTGCCTTATCCACTTTGCTCTTCTAAGCTCCCATTGCGTTTTGACATTTAAAGCTTCTCCAAAATCCCCACTTGTGCACGCGTTAGTGTAAAAAAAAAATCCATACGGGGATTCTAATTTTTGATAACATTAGCAAATAAGTGCTACTCAATTTTGCCAATATGTATTATTACTTCATTCCTCAGCTGCGGAATTGTTTTTGGCTTATTGGAGCAGACTTGGCTCTCAAGACAACTACATGATGTTGGCGGTCAATTTAATCAGTGTCAAAAATCTACTGACGTTAAACCCTCATTGACATCAACATCTTTCCTCCTAATTGTAACACCCTTTAAGTATTAACCAATTCACATTTAAATACATGGATTCGTTTCTAGATTCTGTTACCAAAACGTCTAATATTAATATTGTTATTTACTCATTTGAATTCATTTGACGATTCTTGAAGTTAGAACTGTAACTGTCGACCACAACGAATCTGGTCGAGTTCTCATCCCATACTCTCCGTGCCTTAGAAAATGGCAACGAAGTCGATGTAATCACTACCGACTTCAGGAAGGCCTTTGATAAAATCTCTCATAATCTCATCCTTTTTAAGCTGTCCTCCCTAGGTTTCGAACCCCTATTGATCAAGTGGTTATCTTCTTATCTGAAAGATCGATCCTACCGTGTCAAATTCAGATCCTCCCTGTCCAATCCTTTTCTTCCCACGTCAGGGGTTCCGCAAGGCAACCATCTAGGTCCCCTCCTATTTATCCTTACCATCAATGATGTTGACTCCATTATTAAATACTCATCCATCTCCCTCTATGGGGACGACGCCAAACTCTACAAAATGATCATCTCTCCTCTCGACTCCTCACTTCTCCAAACGGACCTCGACAGCTTCTCAACTTGGTGCCGTAATAACTGCCTTGAACTCAACGTTGTCAAATGTCACTCCATCACCTTCTCCGGCAAACGTCCCCCTGCTCCCCCACGCTCCTACTTCCTACTAAACCAGCAGATATCATCCGTACCCTCGATATGCGACCTCGGGATCTTATTTGACAGGGAGCTTAGCTTCATCTCGCATATTGATGATATTATTCTTAAAGCCAACTCTGTCCTTGGGTTTGTGAAGCGGTGGTCTAAAGAATTCTCGAATCCTTACGTTTCCCGTTCTCTCTACATAGCCTTCGTCCGCCCCCTTCTTGAATACGCCAGTCAGGGCTGGGTCTCCACACTACTTGTCTCATGTACGCAGAATCGAAATCGTGCAACGTCGTTGTCTGCGCTTTGCCCTCCGCGGACTGAACTGGGCGAATCCACGGATTCTCCCCCCATGCAGAAGCCGGCTCCATTTGATCAACTTCAACACACTTGAGGAGCGCAGAACTCATGCCGATATCCTTTTCATCCACCATCTCCTTTCAGGCACAATCAACTGCCCAAGCCTACTCTCCATCATTCCACTTCACACTAACCCCCGTAACCTGCGAAACCCTCATCTCTTCTATCAGCCCACCCCACCACACTTCGTATGACTCTAATGAACCCATTTTGCGAATGCTGCGGCGGGCAGACTCCTACCCTACCTCCTTCGATTTCAACTTTACCTCTACTGCTCTCAAACTACATCTCCTCTCTTCCCCTCCTGACCACGCCCACTCCCGTCTGCACTCTTACATCCTGTACTAAGCAGAGTGAATGAATGAGTGATAATTGATGGATAAACCCAGTAACCAACCCGGCAAACAACCAACCAACCAACCCTACGGCTGCTTTTTTCCTTTTTAACCATAGTTTATATTCTTATATATAGTTTTAAGATAATTGTTAAGTTTTATCGCTTGTACTAAGCTGAATATACGAGGGTTCTGCCCTCACTAAACTAAACTACACAAATGAGGGAGAGTTCGTTTCTTATTTCCCATTTTCATTTTTACATATCTGTGGTTTCAGAAGCTCATGATCAGAGGAATCAATGGGCAAACTATCGAGCTATTCTTAAAGACTAAGTAATGGCAATTATCCATAACATTTCTACTTACTGCTCACAGTTAGGATCTTTTTGAGCAATTTTTTCAAGTGCATTAATTTCTAGTTTAGCAGCTTCCCGGTATTTGTCAACATTCTTAATTATCTTCAAGGCCATACAGTGATCCCTAAAAAAATATTGATAATGAAATTCATTTTGTTCAAACATTTTTTTAAATTCCAATCAAACCTTTCCATATCTTTAACCTTGACCACTCGTCCAAAAGTGCCTTCGCCCAGTGTAGACATGATCTTATCTGTAAAATTTAAAAAATCGATTGAAACTTCTGCGATTCTATAAGTAGGCGGTCTTTTAATTCATTTTCAATTACTAATGCAAATTTTAATATTTTCTCTTTAAAAAAGTTAAAAATATCTGTGAATGAAAAAAAGAAGAAATGAGAGAAATTTATGTTGGACTCTTCATTTAATTTGTTTTCACTGTGGCAAATTAAACAAAAAACCCATTGATTATATGCGATGACCAGATTTTAAGGAACGTTTTACAATTACGAATCGTTGTTTAAGTAAAATAATTTTTTTTTTCTAGTTTTTAAATGATAATACCACGGAGGTTTTTTTTTTTTCAAATCGAATGTTTGGTTTTATAATAAATATTATTTATATTTACTGTATATTGTGTGAAAACCGTTATTTATAGTTGTCTTTCAAAACAATATTCAGTAAAGGATAAACTAATAATAATGATAAAAAAATAAAAACGCGCATAGAATTTTATCCGAGGGGAAAATTAAATGAAAGGAAAAACCAGTAATTAAATAAGAAATTAAGAAAAAAAAATTTAAAACAGAAAAAAAATTAACGTAAAAATGAAATAATGTTGTTTTTTTTCTATTTTAATTTTTGTTGGTATTGTTTTGAATTGTTTTTAAAAAAAATTGTCACGAACATCTATTACGAAGGATGTCGCCGCTATGATATATCAAGTGGCCGTCGTCATCATCTTGAACAACTGGCTTAGCTTGCTGTTTATATGATTGGCAATCGATTTGTAGGGGATGGTGTTGTTGGTGTTGGTTGAGGTAGAGGATGCAGTTGCGGTTGTTGTCGTTGTAGTAGGATGTGGTGGTGGTCATCATCATCACCAGTTCATAATCGTCACATCATGAGTAATCCATTTCCAGGGCATATGATCAGATCCAAATCCAGTTATTATCATCGGTTGAACATCATCACCAGAAGTAGCACACAAAGAGGGGTCAAGACACATCGTCATATCCAGAGAGAAACAGAAAGAGAGACAGCAAAAATCAGGTGTCGACATGAGGCACGAAAACACCACCACCAACCAAAACCAATTTTTTTTTGTTTTCGAAAAAAAATTTTGTTCAGTTTTGGTAGTTGGATGTTACCCAAGTTGTTGTTGCAGAGTAGTAGTTGTTTCATAATTCACCAATCAATGTTGTTCACACCATGATTACCATCATCATCATCATCATCATCATAATCAGAAAGAAACACGAGAAAAATACGGATCGTTTTTCGGTAAGAAAATTAGTTCGGACAAAATTTTTTTTTTGTTTTGTTCATAACAAATTAATTAAAACGAAAAGTATATAAAACAGAAAAAATATATGTTATAATTAAAACACTTTCATTTTGTATTATATTTTGCAGCAAACAAATCAACATATTACTAATTATTTTTGGGTCGGGGGAAAGAATTATAATTTATATAGATATATATTTAAAAAAAAAAGAAAACTATTAGAAACAGCAACAAACAAAAAATGAGAGTTTATAAAAATTATTTAAATAAAAATATTGTAAGCTGAATACCTATTACAAAAAATGTGTTTTTTGTTCTTTTAATAGAAAAATATGATTAGGAATTTATTTAATTATTAATACTTAAAATCGTTCAGCTACATAGGACTTGCATAAAACATTGTGGATTGCTGGTACACTGGTATAATAATATTCCATTTTGTTGATAACATGATATACTATAAAATATAAATTATTATATATACTTAAACTAAAGCTGTGGAGTCTATAATTCAGTTTAGAGAGCAATGGTTTTAGATGCATTCATTTTTATGCTAAAACTTTTGAATTTACTTGAATTGGGTTGTAAAAATGTCCTGGCGGCTGATTATCTTCTTGAACAAAATAGGGGAATTAATAAAATAATCATAATCAATTGTATTTAAGATATGTTAATATATCACACATTGTTCTTAACTAAAAATTAGGTACATGAAAAATAAGTCAGAGGAAGTGATTGCTTGTATTAAGGTGTTCATAATTAGTGACTGACTTTCGTTGACTAGGATTCGACTTTCATTGATTTCATAAGAACTTTTATGTAAACTTTAGTGAAAAAACAGATTTGTGAAATGTGGTAAAGTGAAGAGCATATACAATATATCGTGTCTATAAATGTATACATATTTGAAAATACGTCTTTGCTATATTCCCCACCCATTAAATCATTATTCTAACTGTGGCAACACGTTAGAATTGAATTGAAAAATAAAGTTTCCATTCCGCTAGATTACCATTCACTTTGGGTTTGACTAGCTATAGTTTGCACAGGAATTCGCATCTCTGTGGAAAATGTTGTTATGATGCATGTACGCAGAACAGGGAGGCTTATAGCAGAGTTATTGTGTTCATGGTCTTTCCTACAATGGAAAAATGACGCGACTATTTTATAACGACAGTCCAAGCAGAAGCAGACCAAATCGACACCAAGAAGCAAAAATACTAGCTATGGCTGGTGTTTCTAGGATTGGAAGTACCAAGCAATGGAAGGGGAATACTATGCACATCCTTTTTGACCAGTTAGGCGAGAAAACTTCTTTAACTAGAATAATGCCGTTTTGACAATTTGGAAATTTGAAGTAAGAATTATAGGGACGTCCTTCACTTTGCCAGATTTGGCCTTCCATGACTTTCACCAACGCATTTGTTCCGCAGGGAAACCAACCATCCGATTAAACCGTTTTAGACCAATGCATGCAGCGACATCCTGAGGTTGGCGCAAGGCTAATAATCATGGTCGTAAAAACGAATTATTATGGCCAATTTAACAAGCCTTGGATATGGACCGGATACACGACGATGACCACGGAAACGAAAATGGCTAAACGATTTAAGAATTTTCTCATGGGACGTCCGCTCACTATACAGAGCTCGAGCTGCACAGCAACTAGTCGATGCCCTGTCTGAACATAAGGCGGACATAACAGCATTACAAGAAATAAGATGGACGGGGAGTGGTGTTATTCAAAGAAACGAGTATGACATTTATTACAGCTGTCATGCACAACGCCATATGCTCGGGGTAGACTTTCTAGTCAGCCAAAAACTGAAGCCTGCCATTATCGGATTTAATGCAATAAACGAAAGGCAATGCACTCTTCGCGTCCGAGGCAAGTTTAACAACATAAGACTCATAAACGACCTACAGAGGTGTCCCCTGACGACGAAAAGGAAGAATACTACGAGAACGTCGAACGGGCCCTCAATCCCTGCCCAAGATACGATGTGAAAATCGTTCTTGGTGATTTGAATGTCAAAATAGGTCGGGAGCCGGTTTTCAAGCACTACGCAAGTTCCCATAGTTTGCATGAGAACACTAATGACAATGGACTACGAGTCATCGAACCGGCAGCATCAAAAAGCTTGGTCATCGCAAGTACCGGGTTTTCGCGTAAAGATATCCACAAAGCCACCTGGGTATCACCTGATGGAACACTCGCAACTAAATTGACCACGTGTTGATAGATCGCCGCCACTCCTCGAGCCAGATGACAGTACGAACGTACCGAGGTGCCAACGTCGACTCGGATCACTATCTTATCTTGTTGGTACAGTTTTCCGAGCGCGGATTGCCTTACGGAGACGCATTGCATCGGCGGATCAGGTTCGAATCAACACGGCTGCCTTACGCAATGAGAATACCAGTAACACATTTGGTCATGGGCTAAGACTCGCCCGCGAAGAGCTCGACGGAGGGAGAGTAAGTCCTGGGGCCAGAATGCCGGACGTAGAAGAGAAATGGACACGTCTCAAGAATACTGTCATTAGTACTGCCAACTCCATCTTAGGCAGCAGTCGTAGAGATCGGGGCGACTGGTTTGATGATGAGTGCAAACTAGCGACTGCACGTAAGAATGCTGCATGTCGGGCAATGCAGCAGTCACATAGAACGCGGGTACGCGAGGAGCAATACAAAGAGCTCTGAAGATCTGAAACAAGACTTCACAGGCAAAATAAAAGTGCCTGGGAAAAAAACCTTGTCTGTGAAATAGAGAAAAGTAGAGAGCGAGGTCCGCACCAGGCGCGGAAGTTCTACCAAATAATCCGCAGTATGACGCGGTACACACCACGCTGCACTTACTGCAAGGATAAAGAGGGTAATCTGATCACCGATCCTGAAGGCATTCTAGAGCGATGGGAAGTGCACTTCAATGAATTGCTAAATGGTCAGCTCACAGAAGATTTGGGGGGGTTCCACCAATGCAAGATCAAGATCAAGTGCTGCCGCCACCAAGCATTGAGGAAACATTAAAACCCATAAGACAGCTCAAATGAAATAAAGCCCCCGGAGTTGATGGCATACCAGCTGAGCTGGTCATACAAGGAGGGACAGCGTTACATCACGCAATTCATGAGATCGTGGTGCACGTATGGGAGCAAGAGGAGATGCCGGAAGATCGGCGTCGTGGTACAATTTGTGCCATACATAAGAAGGGAGATATCACACTGTGCAGAAACTATAGGGGTATAACATTGCTGAGTACCGCCTATAAGATACTCTCCACTATCCTACAAGATCGGATAGCCCCATACACTAAAGCCATCATTGGTCAATATTAATGTAGCTTCATCCCAGGCAAATCAGCGTTTGATCAGATATTCACCCATAAGCAGACGATGAAAAAATGTCTGGAATTTAAGATTCCATTATCTTGTAGCGAGCTTAGGGTTCGCAGATATCACAGCTGATTGTCATATGCGTCACAATATCATCTATTTATAGTCTTTAAGGCCGCCTACGACAGCATAGCCAGGGTAGAACTATATAATGCCATGAGAGAGTTCGGCATTCCAAACAAATTGATACGGCTTTGTAGGTTGGCCATGACCAATGTAACTAGTCAAGTAAAAATAGTGGGATTGCTGTCCAAACCAATAAACATCTTTAATGGACTCCGACAAGGGGACGGTCTGACCTGCCTCCTCTTCAACTTGGCGTTGGAGAAAGCAATCCGTGACTCTGGCGTTACAACAAGAGGGACTATTGTTAGCAAGTCCAGCCAGATACTTGCCTACGCAGATGACATCGACATCATCGATAGAACTGAATTGGCTGTGCAGGAATCCTTCACCCAGGTCGAGCAGACGGCACAAAAACTGGGGCTACACATTAATGAGGGAAAAACTAAGTACATGGTGGCAAGTTCTGCGGAGAGAAGACCTAACATTGGTCAAACTATCAGGGTAGTGGAGCACGAATTTGAAGTAGTGCAATCCTTTAACTACCTTGGGTTAATAGTATCAGCCTAAACAATATGGAAGAAGAAATACGCGAACCGCTGATTAAATCCAACAAAGCCTACTATGGCCTATCAAGGCTCTTTAAATCCCGAAATTTATCCAGAACATCAAAGCTACTCCTGTACAAGACCATGGTCTTACCAGTACTCATGTATGGATCCGAGACCTGGGTGCTCAATAAAAGGCATTCTGAACTCTTAGCCGCGTTCGAGGGGAAGGTCTTAAGGAGAATTGTTGGCCCCGTATGTGAGGGAGGACGATTCCGGAGACGCTACAATCATGAGTTGTACGCAATCTACCTTGAAGCTAATGTTGTAAGGAAAATCAAGCTCGTAGAATCCGATGGGCGGGATACCTAGCTCGAATGAGCGAAGAGCAGCCTGCCCGGAAAGTCCTTTGTGGCAGGACGTATGGAAGGAGACAGCGCGGCAGACCTTGTCTGCGATGGAGGGATGGTGTAGACCAGGACGCCCAGAGCCTGGGAGTGCCAAACTGGATGATATTGGCTCCAAATCGGGACCGGTGGAGAGATTTGTTAAATAACGCCAAGACCGGATCCCGGTTGTAGTGCCGATGATGATGATGATGATGATGATGGTAATAAGGGGTGATTTTTCCAATGGCAAGTTGGTTGACTTTGGCTCTTACCGTATAGGTACGATCGCAGGCTCTTTAGGAAAATGGTATTTTCCTGTTTGCGTTCTTAATTAAAATATGTCAACATGGTTTTTGTTTATGTTTTTAATTTTGTTTTGATTTCTTGTTTATCAGGTAATCGATTTTATGTTTTGATTTGAAGTTTTAGTCTAAATGTGTATGAATGGATATTGTATATGTACGTTTTTTTGTTGTTTATGAAAAGCGGTATGAATGTGAATGTGTAATATTTTTATGTTGGTTTCGGCTGGTTTCTCAGCGGAACAACGGGTTGGAGGTTACTTTGTAACAAGTTGTATTACTAGGCATAATATAGTTCTAACATATTTGGATAAGATTATATATTTGTTTTATATTCCAATTCAATGCAACCCTATTTTTTTATTCTTCAACGCATGATTTTTTACAATTCAATGCAGATTTATTCGTTTTATACTGTAGAATATAACTAAATTTACACTTCTCATATGAAAACGCAGGGAATGTTAGTACAATTACTGTGCCAAGTGCCGTCTGACGTCAAAGTTTTAGTTCGTTTTTATTCTCTGAATAATGGAATTTATTGAAATAGAAGTAAAATGGTTAGATGTAGTAAATAATAAAATGATTATGTTTGTTAAATAATAAACTATGTTTTCCATTATATCCAAACATCCACAAATGACAATAATAATTACATGGATAGTCTTATTTGATTTACACTAAATATTATTTAACTATACCGCACTCTTGTTTGATTTGCACTAAATATTCTTTAACTATACCGAACTTATTATCGATGACGAGACCTACTGTAATCTACATAAAGTTTTATGAGATTCGGACTATACTCCTTAAAAATTAAATAACACGCTCCAGAATGCTATACCTACAGATTGCAACAATTGTTTTCTATACTTATACATTTTGTTTCTTCACATACCTGAACCCTCAAATCATTTGCGATTTTTGTATAGATCCATTTTTCTAATTTTTGTCTTATCTATAACTATTTGATATTTCCAATTAATTATCCTCGGTTCTTACTACTTTTGTGTTGTACTTATAAATACTGTATCTAGTATTTCAGTCCAATTATTAATGTATACCAATAAACTAATTAAATAATTTCAAGCATAATTCAAGATTTTACCTCAGATTCAATTGATTGTTAGTACATTCCAAATTATGCACACAGTAGATGCGGAGCACACAAGGATGCGCAAAGCCAAGCGAGGGCAAGGACAATCATTGTGTCATTGTTATTTTCACAGGATGCATGACTGACAGCTATACAAAATATTTCTTTTTCTTGTTGCTTTTTTAGTGCCCGAAGTTTGTTAAATATCCTCCATTGCAAAAATTGTTATATGTAAAAAAATGCGTTTTAAGCTCAAATTATTTTGTTGTCGCCTTAAGCACAAACGAAAGCGCGCGCAAATATCTAAAGACAGGAAATCAAACAAAAACTTAAGGTAATAATAATAATATTGTCCTTACAAAGGAATAAAACTTCTGTGGAATGCGCGACCGTGGACCGAATAACGACGACGAAGATGAGGACTTAGCTAACGAATACATAGCCGAGGAAGCTAAAGAGGACGTTGCGGTACCCACGTTTGGCTTTCTATTAGTCAATAGATCATTTTGTCTATTTTGATCGAGCATGTAGGATTTGTACGATAAAGGGTATTTACTAAGGTTTAAATTATTCATCGCATTCGGCCCGGGTTTACGAAATTGTTGACCAAGGATATTCGGATTATTTAAGTAACGATCGTTGGTTAGGGGAGGGGATCTAAATTTCCTACTACCAGAAGATGAAGCTATCGCGACCGTGCTGTTGTTGTTTCGATCACTTATGTGGGTGTCGTGATTGTTAGCAAGACGTTTAGTAAACTTCGATGGACTAGTTACATGATATTTATCCGAATTATCCTTCACCGAACTGGTATCCGAACAAATATGATTATCCTTGTCCTGTTCTTGATCTTGATTGGTTGAAGTATCATCTTGAGCGTATTTTAGGAGCATTTCTTTGATATGTTTTCGTTTGGCGATCCGATCTGCAAAAGCTTTAGCTTCGATTTCATTATTATCTTCTTTGAGTGCCGCCAATATTGCAGCATTATCCTCTGAGGAGCGGTCATCTTCTTCGGCATATTCTCTTATATCATATTCTGATAGATTCCCTTGAGTTTTTGATCGTTGTACTCCATATGATTTGTGATTGTTACGATTTGCAAAGCGACTACTAGCTGAAGCGGTGGCTGCTGCAGCAGTTAAATGTGGTCTTTCATCATGTGTATAATTAGATGATCCAGGTTTTCGGTCGGTGGCAGCAAGAGCTTCTCCTCCACTACGATTACGACGATAAGCTCTTTGCCGTCGTCGAACAGCTGACTCACCATCGTAGCGACTATTAAAATCTAAACATATTTCATCGGGATCATATCGAGATTTATAGTGATTTTCTTTGTCCGCCATACGACTACCATCGTAGTATTGGCTGTAATCCAAACCACTTCGGGGTTTATAGCTAGACGCATATTTGTTGAATGGATCATAGGCAGAGTCTTTGTATCTATTACCGGTATTATATTCATAGTTGTTTCTTGATCTTCCATATTTGGAATTATCATTGAGAGTTGTCAGTTCTTGTCGTGATCTACCACCACTGCCGCTGGTTAAGTATCCACTATCCGATGAATCCATCAGATATTTAGATTGTTTATTTCGTGTCAGTCTAAACGGGGTACGTTCCTTCTTATCGGCCGCGCTAAACGAATATGAACTACCCAGGTTAGAGGTATTTGATTTTGATGAACTTGGAAATTGTGCGGTTGTTGTAGAGCGTGACAAGGAATTAGAACTATTACTTTCAGGTTCCAGAGTTTTATCGCGTTCTTTGGCATTGTGGCGTTTTTTTCTTGCAAAACGATCAAGAACATCCGAATATTTGGATTCAAGACGGGAAATTGTCGATACTGGCTTCCCGTCTCCAATTGGCGTTTTATCCTTGTCGTCGTTCTCTTTTTTCTGAGATAAAATTCATCATTAAATACAAGTTTTTCATTTTAATCATAATCGTCGAGTGCATCGAGAAAGTTTTGCCAAATTTATTACCTTAAGTGTTTCATTTCACACGGACTTCCTGTTTGAGCACTTGAAATATCCCGACAAGATCAATCAAAAGCGACACAGAGGTTTGATCAGAAAATAATTAGAAATTAGAATTTTCGAACAATGCTAATAACAGTTGACATCTTAGCAAATTGTTCCCAATAGGAGAGAGTCCAGTCAATACGAATAAAATTCTACACTAAGATACATTCTAATGAACGTTTCACGTATAAAAATGTAAATACAATTATCTATGTATGAAGAAATACTGCTCTATGGTGAGGTATAGCCACTAGTGTCTTTGTTATCAATTTGAAAGTTGATCGTACTTTGAAAAGTGGCGATCATAAGAAAAGTGATCTCGAAGTAGTTTTAAGGTATTGAATTTCGCCACAAAAGCCGATGAAGTTATTCGCCACATACTGAGAACTTTGAAATAAACAAAGCTGACCTCGTCTTTAATTTAAATTTAAATTTACTTACATGTAGAAACCCGTATCTTTAGTCTGACCTTGGTATTGATACAATTAAGATGTGAAAACGCACCGATTTCGCATTTCTAAAAATACGTGGTTATCTTTATTTATTGTTCATATACACCGCGCACGTTGTTTCCAACAATGACTGAATCAGAACCTGTACTACTACCATTGGAAAGTAACAGATCTATGGACCAGATAAAAATATTATAATAAGTTCCGGTAACAAATAGTGATCCTATTAAATAACATCCTGGAACCACCACATATTAGTTTAGTCATTCAGTTTAAAATGGTGCACATGTTTCTGATATGTGTTGACGTCTACAACAATTGTGAATGTTTAGTTTATTTTCGACAGTAGAAGAGATTATATGTTCTTTGGTGTGTTCAAACTTTTGATCATGTTTTGATAAGGAAAGATAAAATATATTATTTTTCCTTTGCTCCAGTGGCCAACCAGACATGGCACCCAGTAACTTCTTTCTATTTCTGAAACCATGAAGGCCTAACTTTATACCGTCCTTAACGTGACAAATGATAAAAAGAGAATCGCGTTCCAGAAGTACTTCGGAGATTGAAAAAAAACTGGCGAAAGCGTATTATACTTGAGGAGTGTTGCTTTAAAAGTCACAAAATTGATAAATATAAATAAAGGTTCTTTAGGAAACATCCGTTGGTTTATGAGCACACTACGCACAATCTTGCAAATAATCCATTCATGACGTTCGTGCCTCTGATATCCTGAGAAGAATATACATCATTAACTAGTACTACTTTATCTACCCGCTCATATTGTACGTGGGTGAATCAAATATAAACGGTAATTTACTTTTTTTTAATTAGAAACAAGTTGCGAACTAAATAATCTTGTGCGTGGCTGTTGTTTGGTTTATGAGGACTATGGGAACTGGCTTTCCGGTTTGATTCACCCCCGTAGTTCTAAATCCAGTAAAGAAATTGAGAAGTAACTAATTTGAAAGCATTTGTCTTATTTAACATGACGAAGGTAAATGGGAAAATAGTGAATTGAAGTTCCCATTGCAAAACAGTGAATGTTGAAGTATAATGATTAAATAAATATGAATAGGTAAAAAACTAAATAAATTGTTGCGGAAACTGAAAAATATTGAATATAAGTTGAATTTCCAAACAGGACATTCCCTGTTAAATAGGAAAATTGATGTGTATTTCAAGTAAATATACTTCTTACCAAAGTAAAAGACCGAAAACTCAAGAGTAGAATAACATTTCTGTCTTAGAATGTGAAGATCACTTTACAACTGAGTAAAAAAAAAACAACAGCCCAATTATATGATCGAAATCTGTAGACGTGCACCGTAGAAGGCAGCGTCTGGAAAAGTGATTAGTGCTTTTTCTTGGAGGATTTCAAATTGATTACCTGCAAGAGGATTAAACAGTTAAAGGGCGAATACTGCGCATGTATTCTGCATCAGTTAGAAGACAAAATTACAGGAAATAAGTCTGGGGTGCAAAAGAGGTGAATGTCACATAGTTTTCCAAAACTATTAACTTAAACTCACCATTTAATCGCTATTTGCAATTTTGTTATCACAACCCAATTATTGCACGTGTTTCTTGCAAAAACCCACTTAGAAAGATATGATGAAGTCAACGCAGAAAGATACGCGACAATTCGGAGAGAGACAATGAGGCTCTTCAAACGCAAACAACGCGAATGGGAGAAGACTCGGACCGAAAAAATCCTAGAAAATTCTAGGGCAAAGAACATCAGAGGTATGTATGTCGGCATAAATTCAATTAGAAATTGCTACCGAGGAAGAGCCAAAATAATTCGAGACGCAAACGGCTGTCTGGTCACAGAAAGAAACAATGTCGTGACAAGATGGAAGCAGTACTTTGAAAATCTGCTCAATGTACGCACCCATCAACCACAGATAAATGCACCAAGCGTACATACAGCCGAGCCTCAGATCCCAGAGCCGTCTCTCAACGAAGTTGTAGACGCAATAAAGCGATTGAACAACAACAAGGCTCCCGGAGTCGACTGCATACCGGCAGAGCTTGTGAAGCATGGAGGAGAAGCAACCGCTGGAAAGATCCACCAGCTCATCCAAACAATATGGGATAAGGAAGTCACTCCGGAAGAATGGAAAACCTCAATAGTTATCCCCATTTTCAAAAAAGGCGACAGATCTGACTGCGAAAACTACAGAGGAATATCATTGCTTCCAACCGCATACAAAATATTAACAAATGTCATTCTGGCGAGAATCACACCGTACGCAGAAGAGATACCGGGAGACTACCAATGTGGATTCCGTAGGAACCGGCCAACAAGCGACCAAATGTTCACAATAAGACAACTGCTGGAAAAGAAGTGGGAATACGATGGTTCACCAACTGTTCGTTGACTTCAAAAAAGCCTACGACTCAGTCGCAAGGCAGAGACTCTACCATATTCTAGTTGAGCTGGGAGTCCCAAAAAAATATGCCGCCCTCATTCAAATTTGCATGAACGAAAACAAAGGGCGAGTCAGAATAGAAAACCACCTCTCAGAACCATTTGAAATCCGGGACGGACTAAAGCAGGGAGATGGTCTATCACCGTGTCTTTTTAACCTTGTGCCCGAGTATGTCATCAGAAAGGTACAAGACGACAACATTGCCGGATCATCCCTGAACGGGGTCACACATCATCATCATCGGCACTACAACCGGGAACCGGTCTTGGCCTTATTTAGTAAGTCCTGAGGCTTGTTAGATTTTCCATAATGATTTATTTTTTCTGGGCAAGGTCATTAGTCTTGCGCCAGAGGCTCCCCGGCGGGGAATCGAACCCCGGTCTCCCGGGTGACAGGCGGGTATACTAACCACTATACTATCGAGGAGCCCGAACGGGGTCACACAAGTGCTCGCATATGCGGATGACATCGCCGTTCTGGGCGATAATCTAGAGACTGTTAGTAAAAACTGTGAAATCATCATGCAAGCGGCAGAAGAGGTGGGGCTAGATATAAATGAAGACAAAACAAAATACGTGATTACGGCGAGAGCAGGTGGACCTCAGATAACACATATAAACGTCAGAGGTAAGATATTTGAAAAAGTTGAAGAAATTAAATATCTGGGAACGATACTGACGGCCAGTAATGAAATGTCGAAGGAAATTAACAAGAGACTGCATTCCGGCAACGCGAGTTGGCATGCAGTCAGTAAACTGCTGAAATCCAGACTGCTATCACGTAACATAAAGATCCGTGTCTATAGAACCATAATCATGCCGATTGTTCTATATGGATGCGAAACATGGGCTCTCACAAAACGGGAAGAAAACAAATTCCGCGTATTCGAGAATAAAGTTTTTAGGGGCATCTTTGGAGCTAAATATGACGAGGAGGCAGGACAATGGAGGAGACTCCATAACCACGAATTGGAAGAGCTATATCGCAAGCCTAGAATAGTGAGAGTAATCAAGTCGAGAAGATTAAGATGGGCCGGACACGTGGCGCGAATGGGGAACGATAGGACCGTGCATAGAATTCTTGACGGTAGACCAACGGGAAAGGACAGCCGCGACGGAGATGGGAGGACAATGTTCGGTTTGACCTTGAGGAGATCGGATCGAATGGTCAAGCGTGGAAGGAGAGTGCCCAGGACAGGGAACGATGGCGAAGCCGAGTCATGATCTTCCGGGTTCTTACAGGCCAATAAATAATAATAATAATAATAAGTTACTTGCAAAAACTGCTAATCTCTGCTACTTACTCATTGCTTCCCCCTCACTCAACCACCTATATAATAATCAAAAACACTTAAAGTAAATTTCCACGTGTTGCAGAACTTGTGGGGGCCCCAAACGATAAGTATTTGTGGGTGGCAGATCTTGCTTATAACACATGGTTTGGACTGTCAAAATAAGCCTGTCATCAGAAAACGTCAAGTAGAACAGACAATTAACTTAAGCTTACATTGCGAAGAATCGATATGTCCCACAATAATTAACACTAACCGTAACAAAACCGATTAAATAACAGGTTAGTAAGGAATAGGTATATGTGACACACCGCTACGGTTAGTACAATTTGCAATTTACCTACTTCGAACGGAACTATTTTAATACTTTTATGATGACTTTTATGGAATAATGGAACGTGTGCCCTAAGCTGTGGAAGGTACCCCATAAGATGCTTTGAAATAAGTTAAATTAACACTAACCATCCGTAGTATCAGATATACCCATTCTTACCGTAACCGCTTATTTGACCGGGCTTTTTACGGTTAGCGTTAAATTGATATGGATGTATGTTATGGTGTACAAAATAAGTTCTTACACAAGATCACAAATGCCTATCGCTATGTGACCAACAAATTAATGCAATACCCACTAATATAGAAATGGAATGGATCGAGGATAAAAAAAAATATGAGAAAGGATTCCTCATCCACATTATGGTTGAGGCCATAGAGGTTTGGATATCACTCAAACAAGGCGACTCAAGCGACGAAAACTATACGGATTGACAATATAAGCAAATCAATTCAAGAACTCGACACTGGCGGGGTAAATCGAAATAAGTCTATGATTACTAAAATGACTTTCCAAATTCAATACTTATAAATTAACTAGGTTAAGATTATAGTAGCCAAAGCAAATAGAAATTGTATTAAAAAAAGACAATGGCCGGGCAAAACAATGTGATGGGTTATCGACTCTCACATTGCTGGAGCGATTAATACTCAGCCGTTGATCCCTTTTACGACCTACCTACTTACCTCCCTACCGAAAGGCCTCACGATTATCGTCAACAGGACAAGTCGAGGAAATATATCCGGAACGTTATTCAAATCTCTAAAAATCTTTAATGTATTTTTATGACAAGATAGAGAGCCTGGCTTGTCGCCTGTTCAGCTTGGCGTTGGAGAAAAGGTTTCTTGTCTCGGGTAAAAGGGTTGGTAGGATACATAAAAGTATATAAGAGCTTAATCGTGCCAGTTTTTTCCATGGAATGATCATATGGTAACTTGAATAGAGGCGTGTTTGATTCTTTATACTGTAGCGATTCAGACACATCAAGCACACACAAACCGTGGTGACGAACACAGTAACAAAATGAGAATAAAAAAATCATCAGCACCCTATACCGGAGCATTAATGGAGCAATCACAGTTTGAGTTTAATTTAATTTAGTGATGTCAGAATCCTCATTTATTCAGCTTAATACAATCGATAATGAGTTTTAAATAAACTCATAGCGCGGGTTCGAATCATGTTCTCCACTACTTCGCAAAACGCTATAATACAGTTTCACTCTTGACCTTTCTCGTAAGTCTTTGTAAATGTAGACAGAACGACGAACTCCTAAAGTTATATTATCATTCTGGGTAATATTGCGCGCAGCATCTACCTGAGGTGTTTGGGCTTGTATACATTTTCAACTATTATAGTCTAGATGGGCGAGAAAGGCAAGACCTTGCTTCCGATGAAGGTTGACCTCAGTTAACTTAGGGTGTGTAATTGGCAGCAGTAAGAGAAATGCTTGAGAAGTTTATTGGATGATTATCATTTCATCTTCGGATTGTAGTGCTGCCTTATCACAAACGACCCGCGGATAGATTCTCGTAAATTTAACAAGCCAGAAGACAAAGACAATGTTGAGCATAATTTTCTATCTGCAAATTGTGCTTTCTTTGCACTTTCGATACCTCCTTCTCATGGACCCCCACTCATACTATGCTGACATTTAAGGGTGCGCATTAGTGTAAAACATCATCGGTAGAACTGAATCGGCTGTACAAGACTCCTTCACCCGGATCGAGCAGGCGGCACAAAAACTGCGACTGCACATTAATGAGGGGAAAACTAAGTACATGGTGGCAATTTCTGCGAAGAGAACACCTAATGTTGGTCTAACTATCAGGGCAGTGGAGCACGAATTTGAAGTAGTACAATCCTTTAACTACTTTGGGTTAATAGTATCAGCCGATAACAATATGGAAGAAATACGGGAACGGCTGATCAAATCCAACAAAGCCTGCTATGGTCAATCAAGGCTCTTTAAATACCGAAATTTATCCAGAATATACAAGCTACTACTGTACAAGACCATAGTCTTACCAGTAGTCAAGTACGGATCCGACACCTGGGTGCTCAATAAAAGGCATTCTGAACTCTTAGCCGCGTTCGAGAGGAATGTCTTAAGGAGAATTGTTGGCCCCGTATGTGAGGGAGGACGATTCCGGAGACGGTACAATCATGAGTTGTACGCAATCTACCTTGAAGCTAATGTTGTAAGAAAAATCAAGCTCGGTAGACTCCGGTGGGCGGGACACCTAGCTCGAATGAGCGAAAAGCAGCCTGCCTGGAAAGCCCTTTGTGGCAGGATGTATGGAAGGAGACATCGCGGCAGACTTTGTCTGCGATGAAGGGATGGCGTAGACCAGGACGCCCAGAGCCCGGGAGTGCCAAACTAGATGACATCACCGCGAAATCAGGACCGATGGAGATTTGTTAAATAAGGCCAAGACCGGATCCCAGTTGTAGTGCCGATGATGATGATGTTCGTGTAAAAAAATCTACTTAAAAACACAAGCCATTTTTCTGTAGTAATTAAGTACTCTTTCGAACTGTCAATGTCTCATCTAAAGATAAGCCAATTAAATGGAAATACAATGCACACTTTCTTGGCCGTCTGAATGAAAGAATAAGAGAGAAAAGGTTTGCAACAGGAAAAAGATCCTATTTCACCGGGACACGCGTCCAAAAAAGCGCTTTGGTAATATGAAAACAGACGGGTCTAAAATGTCTGTAAGAAGGCTCCCGCGGCGCCGGGCACATTGAATCTCTTACATCCAGACTCATATGAGTGGGGGCAACTGTTTTCAATCACATATAGAGCCCGTGCTTCCAACTTAAGAATCTATAGGATCTTCAGAAAGGTGTCCCAAGGAGCAGCCGTGTTGATTACGTAGCACTTACCGGCAGAACAGAAAGTTAGAAAGCGAGGAAAATACTCGTATATAAGCTGCGGCAACGGAATCCATGTCAACAGAAACCCAAACTCGTGGTTATCCGAGAAAGGAGCGGAGCCAATGGCAGAATCAATGATATCCGACAAGCAGAGGAATGCGAATCAGTGGCTGTTCAAGTACGGCCGATTAAAACACAATACATCACACGAACACGCAATTCATAGTGAAGAGCAAAAGAAAATTGAATCATCAGAGCCGTATATGACTGCAACAAGGCGAGAAAAATACTTAATCGTGTACACGTGGCCATGGTCTGATGGGTTGATGTTTTGGTTCTAACTTTTACAGTGATTTTAATCGTTATAGCATTAATCCAAATTAGTTGACTTAGTCGCAAAACGCTATAAATCCTCGAAAGGGCATGAGGAATAAATCCACAATACAATTTCACATCAGGACACGAGTACTTGGGGCAATACTTGTACTGATTCAAGCGTAATGGGGATACACATTGCCCATTCTACAAGAGAAATTGCCACGCATAACCACAGCAGATGTAGTCGATTCCAGGAGGAGTGTACTATGGCTGCGGAACAAATGCACTGGAAGTATAAAACTGCGTCATCAAAGTTGTGTGGGAGAGGGCAAGTGCACTAAGAATTATAGCGACTATCTATGTTGATTCTGCTCCGAATACAGTCAAATTACGATCCCTTGGAATGAAGCACGTATGTGCCGCGAATTGGAGGTGGATTAGTGCATAGACACTACCAGATATGTAAAGTGAATCAGACATGCAAGTGGACAGGGTTACTTGTTTATAAAAACAAAATAAAAAAAAGGCATATGATCTATGAATTGTGATTCGCTGGATGTGGATCCCTGTGGGTTCTACATCTTCCCAAACCCTAAGAAATTATAACTGCAAAACTTTCTGGGTGAAATGTCGATTTCGTGGGTATAATGCCTCATTCATTTGCTTAGTGCAAGCATTCATTTAATTATAATGAGTTGATAAAAGCAATAACAGATATCTTCCAGTTCAAGAACTAAATCCAGTTAATTGAGAAACGCTAGCCAAAGTGTCTCGAAGTAAAGAAGTAAATTGAGAAAAAAATACATTTATTAACCGTTAGAGTGCTAAGCGGGGCAAAAGTGATGCGATAGTTTGAATCGAAAATTGCGCCGCAGCGCAAAACTGCCGCGCGCATCAGTTTGTTTTTGGTGCTTCGTGGTAGTGGACGTATTCTAATCTCGCGCATAATTTGTTACGAGAGTGCATATTTATACATTTAAAAACAACTTGCAAATGCATAGCAATTTTCATATATATTCACAAAAATTGCTTAGCACTAAAACGGTTAAATAAAAAATAATGTGTACAGTGCTACGTTGTGCACTATTTATCCTATCCCAGTATATTGTTAAAAGTGAATATTAAGAATAATTATTGTTTTTTTGGCAAATTATGCAAACACAAACTCAGAATAACAAGTGAATGGACAATTGATAAAAAAATATAAAATTAATAATAAGCAAGAACAACCAATTAGATTTTTGTATTGTAAAGAAAAACTAAAAAACACAAATTTAACAAAAGTGTTCTATCCAATTGCTTTTTCTTCATTTCCTTCGACTATCTTAACACTTCGATGACAAAGAAAAGCACTAATTATTCCTTCGATATTAAATAATCACTTAAACGCAACTTTCTCGGATAGGAAGTGACAAGTACTACAGTGACCTACTTTCTCACTGTGTGGTACTCGATGTGGACAATGACAAGGTGAATAAACCCATTGGGTAGTGCCTTGTAGAAAGATAAGATGGAGCAAAGAAAAAAATGAAGGGAATAAAATAACCAAATGCTGAAGTTTAGATCGGTATTACCCAGAAAGCCATCTTGTGATAGTGGAATTTGGAAAACCATGAATGTAGGAATGAAAATAGAAAATACACAATGGGTAAACTGTCAAGATACAGTCCTGTGTGAAAACAATTACGAATTTTCAAAACAACTGTAATTGACAACAGCCGAATATGGAGATATGCATGTATATGAAATTTGACTACTATTTAACCCTCAAATACGATTGTATGAGATTCCATTGTTTCAGAAGTTTATTAGAGGAATTTATATTTTTGAATCTCGAGCATTGTCCAAAACATCTATAGTCCAAAACAGATGTTTTCCTAATTATTATACTACATACATTTCTAAACAAGGGAGAAGTCGTACGAACGAAGTAATTAGATTATATTTTTGAATCTCTGGCATTGTCCAAAACATCTATAGCTCAAAACAGATGTTTACCTAATTATTATACTTCAATTTCTGAACAAGGGAGAAGTCAATCCCAACGAATTCGGATTTTAACAATTACAACTAACAACGGTGCCGGACAAAACGTTTTCGAATGTGTTTCCATTTTCGGAAATGCGAAGAATTTCAAACGATAATATGTTTTATATTCACGTTGTCGGTGTATGTATCTTCTTCATTATAACTGAACATTCCAAGAATATGGCAATATTAAGTAAATTTTCTAAATGAATTGAAAAACAAAAATATAACAGAATTAAATAGATGATACAACACCCACATATATATTACATATTGAAAGAAAAATTAAAAACACACTAGGACACTGTTCTTATTCCAGGGGTCTGACTCATGATGACTTGTCGTTGTCTCTTTTGGCTGTCGGAAGTCAATATTCGTATAAAAATTAAAAATATTCGCAAAATGCGCAAAACCTTCTTCTAGCACTCGTTTTCCGATTACGAATATAATTTTAATTTATAAAATTCTCACTAACTTTTGTTGTAGAAATTGCTGCGTCGTCATCCCGACGCCCAAAACTTCGCATTAAAGGCTTATAATATGCACTCACTGGACTTAAGTTTGAACGTAGCCTATCTAAAGCTGATGCTGTGGTGGACGATGGTGTTTTCGTGTAGCTTCCAATTCCCGAACCACTTCCATAACCGGTTGCGGTCGATGTATTGAATCGATTCCGATTTCGATCACTCATAGAATCGTTTTTCAAATCGCTGTTATCTGAAGCGGCGGATTCCAAGGGATTGAATTCAACACTATTGGAAAAACAGATCACTTCTCTTGAAAACACTCTTCTTGAAAATTTACAAATATTAATTCGTTTCTTTGCAATTTATTTTGCCTCGTTTTTTCGAATGTTTCACTATTAACTGAGCAACAATGGAAGAAGAATTACAAGTTGTGCACATTTAAAATAAAAATTCGAGTGATTTTGAACGTATCTCAGACGAGACTGTGGACTCTCCGCAAATTTTCACGCAGGTTAATGTCTTAGCTGTTAAATTGTCTCACACCGAGATATATTTTCGTTTTGAGAAATAAAACAAAAAACTTTTTTTTTGTTTTTCTTTTTTGATAGGTGAAATAAAAGTTCTTGTCATCATTTCTCGATGAGATTCTTTTTTGTTTTGTAAATTTAGTTTCAGTGATAGGAAATTGTGTTTCAATAAGAAGAGAAATTAAATATGACGATTTATTTGATATCAAAATATTTGAATATCTTATATATAAATAAAGATGAGTCTCTAGACGCATTTTGTGAATTTGGTTCAAGCTTTCACACGGAGAGGTATACAACCGACCGTTGCACCTGTGTTGGATAAAATATCTTTCCCATCGAGCTAATCTCACTTCATGGGGAATTCTAAATATAAAATTTGACGATGTTTATGTAGGCATTGATAAAAAAGGGGCTCTGTGATGCATCTTCTGGCGAATTGTGTTTTGTGGCAGTAGGACAATGTCACACTTATGTGTGCCTAACAAAATATGCTGTGGATATAATGAGATTGGTGAAGGAATAAATTTAGGAAAACGATTTGGAGAAGAGTAGCGAATATTCAGAAGAATAGAATCATTTTGTAGTTCGTTTGGGGTTGTTTCTTAAATAGAAGAACGGGAGGAAATAGAATAAAATTAAAAAGTCCATTTTTATTATGTCTCACCTTGAGTGCAATATTAGAGGAATTATTTCACCTAACATACTATAATGTACTTGTCTCCTAACTTATAATAAAAAAAAATTTCACTATATCCTTTTTTTCTCTTTTTTGGGTTTACAAAGGACTCTGATAAAATGAATTTTTAACCCGATCGATAATAAGGAACGGAAGAGAACAAAAAAGGTAAGAAAAGAGAAAAGAAGGAACGGAGGCTGAGGCGGGGGATGAAAAAAAAAAAACAAGGGAAAAGAGGAGAAGAAGGAAGAAAGAGAAAATAAGGACAAAATGTAAAAGAGGGAAAACCGGTGAAGAAGGAAAATGATAAAGGAAGGAAATACAGGAAAAGAAGGCAAACAGAGAAAAGAATGACAAAAATTAAGACAAAAGAAGGTAAGAGAAAGGAGAGAGAGAAAAGAGAAAGGAAGGAATAAGAGTAGATAAAGTAGTAGGGGAGAGAAGAGATAGTAAGGCAATAGATGGATTGATGAAGGAAATACAGGAAAAGAAGGCAAGCAGAGCAAAGAATGACAAAAATGAGAAGAAAAGAAGGTAAGAAAAAGGAAAAAGGGGGAAAAAATAAAGGAATAAGAGGAGATAAAGTATTAGGGTAGAGAAGAGACAGTAAGGCAATAGATGGGTTAGCAAAATAAGGAACAGAAGAAAAAGACATAAAATAAAGAAAAAGGAAGATTAGGAGGAATATTTCCCATAATTTTATGATATATTGAATAGGCTTGTGGTCAATGTAAAACTATGGAATTCGAGAGAAATCAGTAACTAAAAAATAACCCAACATGCCACAGAATTGAAGCGTAAAAAGTTGGGAATAAATTAAAACATTTTACGCAAACAGAAAACACGTACAGTAATCATCAACTACAGAAAGCTTTTGTTCTTTGTAATCCAAGGTTTCTGAATTCTCACCAAAAGACTGTTATTTTTTTGTTTTACTCATCTGATATTTGTCAAGTGAACAAATAGGCGACAATGTAAAAACGCCCATTTTTGCTTTTTATTCCTTTCTTACAAATCCAACCCGGAAGCCTCAGGCGTTGTGTCCCAGAATTGAAATTAAAATGCGGAAACCTGTCACGGTAATTCCAAGCTTTAAAATATTATGATGCATAAAGAGAAATTGAAGGAGGATTTTGTTTGTTCTCGATCGCTTTGTTTTGCATATAAGTATTCAAAATAATAGAAATATAGCCAACATTTTTTTTTTTAGAATATTGTTGTTATAAAAAACTAACGTACAAAATACGATTGCGCAGTGTCAATTTAAGCTGCCAAATATTAGATATTTTTTTCTCAATCTTGGTACCACTATGACAGAGAGCTGTGTATAATTGCAAGTTATTACCTTCGGTTGAGAAATAATTAGGCTTCTACTTTGTGAGCAACGAATTTGACTGGCGATTTGTATAATGTCAATTTATTAAGCAAAGAATTTGTGGTGTGAAAGTTATGCAATTAAAAACAAATAGATTAATAAATCTGTTAATACTGTTCCAATCGTTGAAAATTCAGCAAAGTAGACCCCTTGGGCCTCGGCACATTTTCACCGATTCTGCCATGCATGGTATGCCCTCCGGTAGGTTTCAACGGGGATCTCTGTAAGAATCATTATCATGGTTGTTTGGATTTCTTCTATGGACCCGAAACGAACTCCTTTCAACATTGTTTTGACTTTGGGGAAGAGGAAAATGACCTGTAATAACATTGTTCAAGAAATCGGGTTCAATTTCCACGCGTCCGAGAAGTTCAGATGCGAACATCATCCGGTGATCCTTCTGTGCATTAGTAAACATTTTTAGAATCAACTTTACACACATTTTTCTCATGTTCAAATTAATCGGTCACGATGATGTAGCGTATCTAACAGATACACACAATACACAAGCAAAATAGTGAAGAACACCGAACGAAAATCGAGTAAGAAAATACATCAGAGCCGTATACCATAGCGATAACATAACAATTCACATCAGTGGAGTATAGTTGAGTTTAAAAATCAAATTAAAAACACGACCAGTAGCCTGATGTGTTACGCTTAGGTTCAATTTTTGGTGATTCTAACTGTCATAGCGTCAGTTCGAATCACACGTTCTTCAATATTATCCCACACGCTATAATTGGCGACTACGACGTAATCTGTACACACAGCACACACTTTCCCGTAGTAAACAGAACTTCACACACGATCATGACTTCCGCATGGAGCAACAGGCACACTCGCCTGCTCCGACGTTCTCTCGTTCGCTCCGTCGTTCGCACCGGAGCTGATCGTAACGAAGTTACTGAGGAGGGAGTAGTGTAGCGCCTCTAACAGATACACAAATTATACAAGCAAAATAGTGAAGAACACCGAACGAAAATCGAGTAAGAAAATACATCAGAGCCGTATACCATAGCGATAACATAACAATTCACATCAGTGGAGTATAGTTGAGTTTAAAAATCAAATTGAAAACACGACCAGTAGCCTGAAGTGTTACGCTTAGGTTCAATTTTTGGTGATTCTAACTGTCATAGCGTCAGTTCGAATCACACGTTCTTCAATATTATCCCACACGCTATAATTGGCGACTACGACGTAATCTGTACACACAGCACACACTTTCCCGTAGTAAACAGAACTTCACACACGATCATGACTTCCACATAGAGCAACAGGCACGCTCGCCTGCTCCGACGTTCTCTCGTTCGCACCGAAGCTGATCGTAACGAAGTTACTGAGGAGGGAGTAGTGTAGCGTCTCTAACAGATACACACAATATACAAGCAAAATAGTGAAGAACACCGAACGAAAATCGAGTAAGAAAATACATCAGAGCCATATACCATAGCGATAACATAACAATTCACATCAGTGGAGTACAGTTGAGTTTAAAAATCAAATTAAAAACACGGCCAGTAGCCTGATGTGTTACGCTTATGTTCAATTTTTGGTGATTCTAACTGTCATAGTGTTAGTTCCAATCTCACGTTCTTCACTATTATCCCAAACGCTATAATGTCATGCAGAATCGTTTTTGTAATGTTGAATATCTGCAATCAATCCGAAACAGAACACACACACGGTCCGAATTTTCGTCGGTTGAAGTCGATGATGGCCGTCCAGGTGGCGTCCATCGTCCACATTTTGTCGGCCTTCTCTGAATGCCTTCAACTACGTGAAACTTGCGGATAGGATAGAACAGAGTCTCCGTAAGCTTCTTCGATCTCGGCGAGAAATTTCTGGAGTTTTCCGCTAAACCTGATCGGATAGCGCTGCTCGATTTACGAACTCATCCCGATTCATGACATAGGCACTGAAGAGAGATTTACTGAAGATGACATTTACACAGCATACAGAATGAGGCGGTACTGGAAAGCTGGGTGTCCCCCACCTAATCCAAGTGGTCCAAAAGCGCGTCGACCTAGTGGTGCGCCGCTTCAAAAATAATTGCATTGCTTCCCGATCAAACCATGTATTGTGTAATAAAATTTATTCTGCAGTAACATTGAAAATGTTGTAGAAAGTCCTCAGTGATGTGTGAAATATTCAAACTTTTGTTTTGTGAGCAACAAAACTGGAATTGGTGATTTCTACAATGTTTAAATTTATTGTATTAGAATTATATTTTATGTGCGTATTAAGATTCCTGTTGCGAAAACATAGAAATTATTGCAGAAACCCTTTGGTGATCGGACTATATTGAAATTATAAGACAGAAAATGTCGAGAATGCCCTAAATATGAATCTCATCTGAGAACAACCACAACTGATACAACACAACATCTCAATGAAATCAGAGATATAATTATCAAAGATCGTCGATCGACAAGAGCAGTTGCTGATAGTATTGGCATTTCAGTTATATCAGTAAGCATTGTGAAATATGTTTTGCTCTTGAAATCAAATCTCGATTTATACCAAAAGCATCGATTATTTTTGGTGGAAGACCGCTGTTTCTGGGAAGTTTTTCACTAAACAATCGAGCGTTATTGTTTCATAATCACAGTATTTAGCTCTGTGGCTATTCCCTAAACGTAAAAGACCATTCCAAGGACACGAATTGTGGCAATACGAACAGACACATTAACACGCATCTTAAATCCCGAAATTTATCTAGAACATCAAAGCTACTACTGTACAAGACCATGATCTTGCCAGTACTTTTGTATTGATCCGAGACCTGGTGCTCAATAAAAGGCACTCTGAACTCTTAGCCGTGTTCGAGAGGAAGGTCTTAAGGAGAATTGTTGGCCCCGTATATGAGGGAGAACGATTCCGGAGACGCTACAACCATGAGTTGTACGCAATCTACCTTGAAGCTAATGTTGTAAGAAAAATCAAGCTCGGTACACTCCGGTGGGCGGGACACCTAGCTCGAATGAGCGAAAAGGAGACTGTCCGGAAAGTCCTTTGTGGCAGGATGTATGGAAGGAGACAGCGCGGCAGACCTTGTCTGCGATGGAGGGATGGCGTAGAGCCTGCCCGGAAAGTCCACAAAACAGCAAAAGGGAATCGAATGAGAAATCATCAGAGCAGAATTCCAGAGAAATTCACAGCTTAAGTACCAAAAATATACTACCTGACGTAAACGCTCAGGGGCCAATATGCTGGTGTTTTGGTTTCAACTTTTCATAGCGTGGGTTCGAATCACGTTCTTCACTTTTTCACAAAACGCTATAGTAGTGTGTTTGTGCGTGTCAACGATCACCAACCACCGTGTAGGGACGAATCGTCATACGCTCTGAAAGTCATTCCGGAAATCGACTTTAACAAATGTTACGAAGATTGAAAAAAAAACCCTGGGGTACGAGGAGGATAACTTTGAGGACGGTGAAGTTGATTTGGAAATATAAAGATTGATATTAAATGTTATAATCAAAATCAGATCATATAACGCAACATCGGAGTGAAGGGTCCGTATATAATGGATACTCAGGGTGCTTTTTATGTCCTAGGTATGCGGCCGCAACGGGCTCCTCGATAGTATAGTGGTCAGTATACCCGCCTGTCACGCGGGGGCCGGGGTTCGATTCCCTGTCGGGGAGCCTCTGGCGAAAGACTAATGACTTTGCCCGGAAAAAACAAATCATTATGGACAATTTAACAAGCCTCAGGACTTGCTAAATAAGGCCAAGACCGGCTCCCGGTTGTAGTGCCGATGATGATGATGATGCGGCCGCAACTTCGGTCTGCATAATATATGTAAGTTGGCATTTGGCAGACGTACAAAGTGATCAATAACAATTTGTTATGGAGCAGCTAATGTCAAAATAACGTGTTGAAAGGATTAAAATATTTAATGAAAATTATTGTTTGAAGTTTTTTAAACAATTATGAATTACGACGGCCCTTTCGGCTTGGTTGGTAAACAAAATGGCCGCAATCGAGACATCGAAAATCCTCATTTGATGCGCTCAAGATGAATACATTTTTGTAGAGTAATTGCATGGTGCGTTATTTGGCCAACGGTATCATTGGATCACATTTCGTAGCTAGAGGCAATGCTCTAATGGTTACGGCTGACCGCTATTGGGACATGTTGGAAAATTTTCTTGTGGCCCAAATGGATCAAGTAGAACTACATAACATTCGGTTTCGATTAGACAGTATCATACCCTACGCTGCTAATGCCACGGTGCAAATTTTACGAGAAAATGTTCCCTGTCAAAAAGTGGTGATATTGACTGGTCGCCACGATCCTCTGATTTGTTTCTATGGGGAGTTCTTGAAGGAAAAGGTGTACACCAAAAATCCTGCTACAACTTTAATGCTAAAAGAAAACGGAACTGCTGAAATGACATCACAAGTCTACGAAATTGTTATGAAGAATATTATTGAAAGACCACGGCTTTGTAACGTGGTAAGAGGCGGACACTTGACCGATATCGTTTCCATTCATAATGAATTCGGTCAATAAAGCATTAATTACAAAATGTTATTCCATTGAAAAGTTGTTAACAAATAACATCGACATGGTACATACAAAACTACCTTACTTAAGAAATAGTTAGTAAAGAGGTGTAGAGAAGGCTTGAAGGAAAGCAAATACTATATAGAGGAGGTATATTACGCAGAAGGCGTAGTAAGAATAGGAGTGCAATCAAAATCGGGTTGGTGAAAAGAATAAAAGAGACAATTAGGATAAGAGATGGAGTGGGGATAACAATTGTAGGGAGGGTGAGAAGGGTGTTTGTGATAGTTTATTTTTTAATTTTTTTTTTTTAATACTACTCCCAGGAAAGGCGAACCTACAGCGCTGAGTTAGCGCCTGAGATGCTACTTTTTCTCGACCGGGTCCATCAACCAAGCTGCGAAAGATGCTCAAGCATTTCTCCCAAACATTTCACGAAGCCTATAGCTTAATAGGGTGGTATTTCTGCTGGGCTTTGGGACCCTACCTATCACTCAGTAATTGTGCCGAACTGCACAATAGCAAGAGTCGTCAGTTGAACCTAGGTTTGCACAATCAAACGCAAGACACAACCTCCTTACCAACCCTGCCATTAACCCGGCATGGTGATAAGGCGAAGGTGAGGATAGAGCGGCCTGTGTGTTAAGAATTCGTATTGACAGAAGAGATTTGAGTAAATGATGAATATCATATATGTTGTGTTTCTACATGTGTAGGTGCATTTTGGGAACGTTACAATAAAATAGTTGCATTTATACACGATTCTATTGCCGAAAGCAAAGAGAGAGACGAAAATATCGTCTAGTTATCCTAACACAAATTATTGTAAGTTTGATGCTCCAATGATTGGAATGTCCCAATTTTTGTCATAGCCTATCAGCTGCCACTCCACGTGAGCTGAAATTGAATAACTGCATTCAAAAGAACCAATACCATTAAAAATTCAAAACAAACTGAAAATAATTCTGAGTTCCTTAATTTGTCACAATTTAACAGGCATAAACACTAAGTTTACTGTCCAGTTTGTAAAACAGTACAGAATCGATAGTTATACCTGCTTATATAATATAAAATAAAGTACAGTGCAGGTATCAGTTTCTTGTGTTTAACGTTTGGAACTTAAATTTTAGTCTGCTATTAAGAAAAGGTTTTGGGCTACGTACTCATTAATCAAATTGAACATGTGAGTACAATTAAATTACCTCATGTAGAAGGATTGCTAATTTGAGTGGCTCCCTAGAATAAATTTCAAACTTCAAATGAGTTATTCAAAATATTCCATTCTTAATGTTGAAGTTTAATACAAAAAGTACAACCTCGAATAATTAACAAAAAATTGGATGGAACGTTGTTATATAAACAAAATTACGAACCTAGAATTTCCGAAGATCTTATGTTGTGTTTTTTCTTTAAACCCTCAGATCCAAAAATCGCTATTTACGTTACACTAATCAGACCAGAAGCTACAATTACAAAATTTACAATCGTGGGATTGACCGTTGCTCCAGTTATTCACAGTACTATTACACACAACTTGAAACTATTGATATACTACTTAGTGATCCAAAAAGGGCTTTGTTTTCCCTTCCATGTCAAAAGACCTTGCGATCCGAGTATTAATAGAAACTGTAATACTATTTAAAAGTTAATGATTTGTAACCCTGGCTAAATTCTCTCTTCCTTGTTGTTATTTAATGTCAAACTTATATTGGCAACAGATAGAACACGCCCTACGCGTTATTAAGGAAGTTTACATTTTCTCCTTGACTGCAAATCTATTTTTATATAAAATGCAATTCTATAATCAATGCCCAATGAAAAAAAAATGGTTTTCAAAATACATCACAACCTCCTACTTCACTATTTTGCATTAGACTGGCTAACCTTGAACTCGAAACAAAAAAATGCACACGGGGGCGGTGGTGTTGAAAACCATAAAAACATTGCCCAACTGAACGCAATGTTTCTCGGAGAACAGAAACACGTATTGGTCTCATATCACATACTTGTGTTTACCCCTTTTGCCTACACATCTATATCGAAAATACACGCGAAAACTTTTTGAAAAACTCAAAAATAGATTTGGAACATTCGGCAATGCGCGTACACGTTGAAAGTTCGATCTGTTTCACTGAATACCAGATATGCCTCACCAAGCTTTTCTGTTTTCGACGTTTGCAATTATATTCCTTTCTCATGTTAAATTTTGTTGTTGCCTTGATTGTTTTTCAAAAACCTACAGAGCTTTCGCGTATCAAACCTGTTGATAAAAATACACTTGTTCTCATGATTAGAAATTTTCACTGGGAAGCTATTTTTGTAAATTTCTGCTAGTTCACCCATTTTACCGCACTTTGATGGCTATAACGAAACGAGATACGTTTTGAAAAACAGATATAAAAGCACTTTAAAAACATGTTAAAAATCCACATTGTTTATAAGTTCGGATTCATACTTTCCATTCAAAAACACGGAATCAGTATTGTGATGGAAAATTTCAAATAATTGTTTATATAACTTGATTTGTCAATTGTAGTATGTCCTGATTAATAGTGCACATTCTTGATTCTTCTCACTTTGCTGCTCCGTTTTATTGTTAAGAACTTTCGAAATGATCGTGGCAATATTAGTTTTGGGTTTTTTTTTTGGTTATGGTTACCGATTTAGTCGTTTATCAGGTTTCTCGCTTGGATTCCGACGAAACCTCTGCAATAGACTATTGCAACTATCGGACAGTAACTGTGTTACACTAGCTGTCGAGCTTCGAATATAACGATGGCGTCTAGGAGCTGTCACTGGCGTCGTGTTGCTTGCGGGCGCTGTTGTCGCCTTCTCTGCTGGTGTTGAAGTTGATGACGTTGCAGATGTGTTTGATTCGGTGGTCGTAATCGATGCTGCCGATATTGGCAATATCGACGACAATGGAGTCGTTGAATTTTTAGCCGAACTTTTTTCACGGATAGACATTTTTTATATACAACTCCTTTAGTAGCTAGTTGATCTTTAAATCAGTGTTTTCATTTTAAAAATCATGTACTATAAAAACACTAGAGGAATCCATTAAATGGAAAGATGTGTTTGGTTTTATCACACTTTTTATTATCAATTATGCGAATGCGAAGAACTTCGATATACACTGAGGGGCAAGTAGTAACTTTTAAAGTTTTATCGTTATCATTACAAAGAGTTTTAAATATAAAAAATAAGATGATTATTGTGTCAAAAATTAAAAATACTTGCATCAGATATATAGACTTTATGCGACGCTCTAACACGATATATAACACCATTGATCTGTTCTATCACCTTTCCTTCTCAATATTCGCACATTTGCCGTACATTTTTTTTTAAATTTAGTCATTAAATGATTCAAAGTTGAATTTTTGTACCCTAAAATTTGATCTTCCTCTAATTACAACGACATCTAAGAGTTGAACAAAGTACCTAAACCATAGTGTTGGGGTATTGGGTACATTTAAAGTTCTTGTGGGTTAATGCAGTTTTGTTGTGTTTTTTGACTTGATTACTGGTTCAGTTAACCCTCGAAAGAATATTAATACCGTTATACGAGAGTAGACTGAAAAGTAATGCACACGAGTTTGCAGAACACAAATGAAATGACTACGTCTGGCGGTATATGGAAGTAATGATCCCTCTTAAAACGCATGGGCAGACCCGATGTCGAGCGTTCATCCAGTGTCTTTCGAGAGCGGGAAGTATGGCGGTGTGTTCTAGTGCTATGTCAACGCGACTTAAACAGCGTGCTGTTACCGACTTGTTAATTGGTGAAAAGATGACTCCCACCGAAATCCATCATAGTTTAAAGGATGTGTGAAAATACTGTAGATAAATGTTCTGTAAATCGATGGGCAATAAAATTTCGTGGTTGCGATCCTGGAAAAACCCTAGTTGTTGATGGGACATACTGCGAGCATCTAATCATTGCTACAGATGATAATCTTGGCAAACTACTCAACGATTTAACCCAAAACGGCCGGGAATCACTCAAAACTGTATCGCAAACTACGTTGGGATATCAAAGGAGCGTGCCAATTTATTATTAAACAATTGGGATATCATAAAATCTGTGCACAATGGGTTCCACGCCGTCTCACAGACGAGAACAATCGGGTCGATTGGAATGCCGCAGGCAATTTTTGAACCTGAAATTTGAACCAATTCCACATCCTCTTTATTTCCCCGATCTCGCGCCATGCGATTTTTATTTTTTTCCTCTCCTCAAGACAGACCTCAAATGTAATCATTACACATCGGACGATGAGTAAGGGTCGCTGTCACGTCGTGGTTTCCAAAAGATTTAAGGAATTTTTCAGTGACGGAATAAAAAGACTTGTTACACGTTGGGAGAAATGTATTAGCCTCAAGGGAGAGTATGTAGAAATATAAATATGGGATTTTTAGGCATAAGAATTGTGCTTTATTGCGCTTCTTTTTATTTGGGCACCACAAGCATGTGTGCATTACTTTTCACCCTACCCACATAGTATTAAAACATACAAATCGGTTATTAATGCCTTTACAGCATTAACACTATTATTAATACTTTTATAGAATTAATAGAAAATGTGTAAGGGATACTGAAATTATGGAGGATCTTGACGGCTTTGGTTTTGTATATCTGCCAGCCGTTGTGGGAAAACAGATTTGTGATGTGTCGCCGAATGACGAAGGAATGATCAAATGATGAAATTCGTATTCGTGCGGTTCAAGCTAAAGAGCGATTCTCTTTGTTTATCTTATTGTTTTCCGATGTCCACTCACTGATTCGGGTAATGTGACAAGATATTTGAAGAGGTTGAATGCGTTCACCAACATCAGTTGGGTGGCAACTTTAATGGTACCTACAGAAAAGAGATAGGCATGTTGTATTGAAACTGTGTCCTAAAGATGAAATTGAAAAAATTGCGCTAGGGTCGTCAATGAATTACACTGCCATCTTTTGATGCTTGCGAACACCACTGTTATAGATGGCAACTGAATTTCAGCGTGGGACGAAAATGTGCCCTGGGGTCAGGTCAGGTTGGATGGAGTTGAGTATTTCTTTTGCCTCTTAAGAAGTTTCATGCATTTTTCGCACGTTTGGATTATTATTGGAGTACCTTGAATGGACAGTTTGTTGGCTTTGACGATGCAAGTGCTCTTCTTCGATACTGCGCCTTCATTTGGGCCATCTTTAGTGAAAGAAGACTGCATTGGGTTTCAGAGGTCTTTCGGTTTGATAATTCCTATTATTTTTGAATTACATCACCTACAATATCTAAGTGTTATACCGTATCTTTAAGTCACCTTTAATATTGTGGAATACACTTCCTGAACGGAGCATGTGAGAGTGAAGAAGGAAAAGCGCTGCTAATCATTAAATGTCTTCTTTTTTTTTAAATTCCGATGGCGGCGGTTTTTGTTTCCAGAGAATTCTAAATGATTGGCGTGACTTTGTTGTTACTTTTTCTTATTTGTAGGGTCCGTTCAGGAAATGTGTGGCGTCTCTAACAGATACACACACAATACACAAGCAAATAGTGAAGAACACCGAACGAAAATCGAATAAGATAATGCATCAGAGCCGTATACCATAGCGATAAAATAATAACAGTTCATATCAGTGGAATATCATCATCATCATCGGCACTACAACCGGGAACCGGTCTTGGCCTTATTTAGCAAGTCCTGAGGCTTGTTAAATTTTCCATAATGATTTGTTTTTTCCGGGTGAGGTCATTAGTCTCCCGCCCGAGGCTCCCCGACGGGGAATCGAACCCGGGTCTCCCGCGTGACAGGCGGGTATACTAACCACTATACCATCGAGCAGCATCAGTGGAATATACTTGCGTTTAAAAACCGAATTCTAAGCACGGCCAGTAGCCTGATGTGTCACGCATTGGTTCAATTTTTGGTGAGTCTAACTGTCATAGCGGCAGTTCGAATCACACGTTCTTCACTATTATCCCAAACGCTATAAATGTATACAGCATATTTACGGTAGCGTAAAATTACACTATAACACTTTGAATAGTAAGAATCGCGTAATTTAGAGCAGTTTCAAAGAGGTTGGTGCTATCATTGATAAATGAGTGAATTGGGTTGAATAAACGCATAATATATCGTTTTAAAAAACAAATAAGGAATGGAGTTGGCGGGAGCAGGGAGTCTAACTTGATGGTAAACAGATTTAACACCATCGAAGAATAGTTGGGCTGAATAATAAAAATATGGTCTCACATAAGTATCCATTGAATCATTGGAAAGCAATTTAGACAACACGGTTGGGTGCCGAACGCATTCTGAGGTACATTTTTGAGATATCCGTTGCGCCAATCAAAGTATTGACTTAACTTTTTAGTGAGGTGCGCTACATCTTCAGTTGGCCAGATGATACAGAATTCTTATTGGCAGTCACTGAGGAAGTCTTTTGATTCCAGATATTTCGAAAGCTGTTGGTTGATCAGTGACTCCATAGCCTATAACAGAATAGAAGTTAGTATTACAGGTCAATGTGAAGAGTGGAATGGTAGGTCGTTATTTTTTGGCAAAGGTATTCACTGATTTTCGACTTTAATGGAAGTTCAAATTATTGACTTAATCTTTCAATGCCGTTTGCTAGGTGGTGACCGTGAGGTGTTTCGATCTAAGAAAAAACAATTTTCGACACCCATTGTGATGTGGATCCTGGGAGCAAAGAAATCATCATCATCATCGGCACTACAACCGGTTTTGGCCTTATTTAGCAAGTCCTGGGGCTTGTTAAATTTTCCATAATTGATTTGGGGGCCAAGAAATACCCAAACGTAAATAAGGAAGATTAAGAGGAAAATGTTGTTCGTTTCTTTTGTTCAGGGGATCTACGTACAGCACTTCCGTCCCGGAAATAGGACTCTATTTCGTCTCAATGCATGTGATATGGCTCATGTGGGCAAAGAAATAGCCAAACTGAAATAGGGAAGATTCAAGTGCTATTCGTTTCTTTTGTTCAGGGCATTCACGTACAGCACTTCCGTCCCCTGAATGGGAGTCTATTTTCTCTCAATGCACGTGATGTGGCTCATGTGGGGAAAGAAATAACTAAACTGAAATAGGGAAGATTAAAGGAGAGTGTTATTCGTTTTTTTTTATTCAAGGGATTCACATACAGCACTTCTGTCCTTGTATTGGGAGTCTATTTCCTCTCAATGCACCCACAAAATCTTAAAACATCCTCCAAAAAGTTTTGGTGTTATTTCCGTTATTATGGGATTCAATGACTACCCCGGTTAAGAAAACGATGAATACATTTAATGCATGAAAATAATAGTCGTAACATACGATTCCAATGTTGAGTAAAGTTTACCCGAACGGTGCAATTTTCCAGAAGAACATTGTTCCTTACTTTACTTCGGAAAACGGACAAAAAATATTTGAAGCAAATGTAATTGTCCTTGACTGGCCAGGAAGCCTCTCCACTATCAACCTAAGAGATAATTTGTGATCTACATGCAAAGTAAATCTTAAAACTGATCGACCAAGAAGAACATTTGTCCACTAATTTCCAACCAATTTGCGGTTTCATCATCATCATCAGCACTATAACCGGGATCTGGTCTTGGCCTTATTTAACAAGTTTGAGGCTTGTTAAATTTTCCATAATAATTTGTTTTTCCGAGCAAGATTATTAGCCTTGCGCCAAATTTGCGGTTTAGAGATCCACAACTGAAAACTGGTCAAACACCTTAGGATTTAGGAGAGGGTCAGATAGCTAACACAACAAGAGAGTGGGCATACAAAGCGATCAAATTTGCTCTTAGATATGTAAATTTACACATTTTAATAAAAAAAAGAAGTTGTTTTTTATGAAAACGTTTGTTAAATTCACACACTGGAACCCCCACATTTGTCTACTGGCGTCGAGTTCCGTCAATTAAAATAGATTTTCTTGGGTTGGTTGAAAAGTCCGTCAAAAAGATATTATAGTTGTTGTACTATAAAACGAAAGAGCATAAACATCCATTTGAAATAAAAACCGTGGCGGTTTTGTACGTACCGCTCAACACTATGAGAAATAAGTCACTTTTACTTGTACTTCATTAATTATTTTATTGTCTTTTGTCATAAAAACGTCGCCCAATTTGCGGTCCCTAACAACACATTTTCTGGCATTTACTTTGCGGCTGTTGGTCTCCGAACTACTATTAGAACTTTCAGGTCTAGATTATGGTAGTCTCTTTTCGACTGACTAATTTCTTCCCATAACAACACAATGGCTGGCTTTTGCTGTGCGGTTGTTGGTTTCCGAACTACTATTAGCACTTTCAGGCACTTTCCTGTATGGAGAATTCCAAACCTTGGTTGTTGATGCTTTTCCTTCTCATCCCCCTGGAATCCTTCCGCTTCCAGGGGCTCTCTGTTTTCTTCCCATTCACAGAGTTTACGTGCGGATGAAGAAGACGATGTTGTCCATATGGTCGAAGATATGGCGAGGATCAAGATAGTTTTCACACTTGCCTGGTTTCCCTTTGAGATAAATTTTCCGCGTGTGATTTATTACGTTTGGTAATTACCTTCGCCGAAGTCATTATGTTCGGATGCGATATTATTTGATTGATCATCAATGGACATATCTTGCACGTTGTATCCCATTGTAGGAACAGTGTTAGTTTTCCAATGATTGTTTGTCTTTATATTTCTACAACTATCCTTTCCGTAAAGGAAATCCAATTGGCGCCGGCTCGAGGAGAAATCGTAAAGATTGTTTGTTTCTTGGCCGCATTATTATCGCATGGAACTGTCGGTAGATATCGGTATCTGGCGGTGCCGTGCCTGGCCACTTGTGTTTACTCAGCAAATGGGTTGCCAAACAAATTCGGTTTATGGTTCTGTGCCCTTCAATAGCCGTACAATCATGGTCCGTTTGCGGATACCTCGGGCGAAGGACACTGCAATGTGTTCTTGAGCGAAAAGGTATTCCACTTTACTGGTGGTTTTGCGAGATTTGTAGAATCGCCGCAGCACCACTTAAATTAAAACCTGTCGCAAGAAATAGGTCCTGATTGGAAAACTACGCTCCTTATATAAACCTTGTGGCACGGCGGCATTGAAATATACAAAAATATATTTGGGGATCTTGTCCACCTATATACCAGTACCCGAAATTCAAGGGTGACAGTACACTTTTCGGCTTTCGCGATCCGAAGTAAACCAAGGATCAAACAGTCCTGAATAACAAAATAAGTCAAAGCAAACCGAAATTCTAGCATGAGGTGTAGGAGATAAGAAAAAAAAATATTGTAAGGGCACCGAGATGTTGATAGTCAAATAGGGAAAAAGAAATCGTGTTTGGCGAGTTGTATCTTCAGTGGTGTTTGGCGAGTCAAATGTATGAGGCGGAAGCCTATTGGAAATACGACTTGTATCTTTTGACTCCCACGGTGTTGAAAATAGGCTTTTGATATAAATCGTAAAAAGTGCAATGAAGAAAAACAAACATCGAAAGAAACAATTGTAACATTTGCTAAGTGAATTTAATAAAATGATGTGAAGAGAATATCTAAAAGGATTTCACATTTCCACACAAATGGACGTTGGCAAACCCTTCTTTGGGTTCCACATAATCCACATAAAAAAGAGACATCGATATTAAAAGCCGAATCCAAATTTTACTGTAGCACTCCCGGATAATAGTTGATTTTTCCGGTAAATATTCCACAGTGGTACGTACAAGAATATGTATATTACCATCTTTACGAACAACCATAATTTCCTTAGCGTGTGTGAATTATATAAAATGTACGAGATCTTTACCTTCGTTTTTCCTTACTGGTAATGAGATAGTGTTTTTGTGAGATTGTTACACGTTTACAGAACCAAAAATTTTGGCACGACAAGATGGTAGTTCTTTTCCGTTGTATCAGCTCTATTTCCTACCGCCCTTGCGCTTGACGTTTTGATATCATCATCATGATCATCGGCACTACAACCGGGAACCGGCCTTGGCCTTATTTGGCAAGTCCTGAGGCTTGTTAAATTTTCCAAGATAATTTGTTTTTCCGGGCAAGGTCATTAGTCTTGCGCCAGAGGCTCCCCGACGGGGAATGGAACCCTGGTCTTCCGCGTGACAAGCGGATACTACCCACGAGGAGCCATCATACGTTTGTTAATATTCACTTTAGAGCGTGCATATTATAAAAATAACATATTTGTTGCCAATACACGCATGTTACCCAACTGTAAAGGAGAATTGATTTTACTGGCCAGAAAATGTCATTCTCAGAATTTATATACTGCAGATTTCACTTGAGATTGGAGTTGTAATCCTTAAACAAATCTTCGCGCGTATCGAAATACACTTTCAATTTTAACATACTTGAAGATAGGAACTTGGTTTTTATTGGCGATTCAAATATGGGGATTTCATGCTTCCACGATTTTATGTTTTTACGAAAGTCCACGATAGATAGAGTGAATATGTTGTGGGTCGATAGTGATATGGAGCTAGAGAGATAATGTGTACCCTGTTTAGTTTAATAATCAATTCTTTTTCTATTTGAGAATCGACCGGTTTAATAGGGGACGAGGGGTATTCAAATTTACAAAAGTCCACGATAGATAGAGCGAATATGTTGTGGGTCGATAGTGATATGGAGCTAGAGAGATAATGTGTACCCTGTTTAGTTTAATAATCAACTCTTTTTCTATTTGAGAATCGACCGGTTTAATAGGGGAAGAGGGGTATTCAATAAAGACTGATACTAGGCGTTATAGATGAATACTAGGACGCTTGCATTAGGAAAACGGCGATATTTTTGCCTAGGGACGTGAAAAAAGTCATTCAGACTTTAAGACAGTGTATAGATCTGAACTATAAGACGGATGCGATACGATGGAAGAAATTAAATAAGAGCTCAAAGATCACAGTTTTCCTGGTGCAAGTGCGGGCTGTATGAGCTATAGAGGCGCAATTGTACACGCGTACCTTATTGCGCGATTTACGTGTGACTGGTCGTGCTGCCGTAGCCAAAGCTGGTACGTTTACAGCAAATTCTTCCCATCTTCAGTTGTATAAAGTGGCGATTGTGATTGGTATTTGCCTACAAAAACAGTAGTGTCGGTCTTTATTGAACCTCTTCGTAGATGGAAGAGCTTCCGCACCAATTTAACGAGAATGGTTCTGCGGCGATACCAACAGACACACACACACACACGCAACCATAGTGAATAACGAAACATCAGAGGTTTACACCCGAGATTAATCACAACAGTCCACAGGTAAAGTAGGCTGTTGAAACATTCTCCTGTACACGCGGACGCGATCTGATGTGTTCAGAAATGGTTCTGATCTCTTTATAACGTACGTGAGAATTGATGTGTGTGTCGTGGCGTTGTCCTGATGGAACACAATTCCTCTCGTATTGGCTAAAACTGGCCACTTCTGGGGGATTGCTTCCTTCAGACGGTCCAATTGTTGGTAGTACACGTCCGAATTAACAGTTTGACCTTAAGAGAGCAGCCCATAGTAGATGATTCCTGCCAATCCCACCAAACACAGAAAAACCTTCCTGGCCGTCTACTCCGGCTTGCCACCCTTTGCACCAACTCACCATGACACGATCACGAAGTGGCCCACTTTCAGAAATGAGTCGATTTTGCAGCGATTCAGAAGCGATTCATAGAGGAAAATTCGGTCCATTAAGTTTTTTTTTTTTTGTATTAAACTGTGTGCCACCCATACATAGAGCTTTTTTTTGTATCCAGCCTTATTCAAGTTTTTTGTGGAATGTTTAGCTCCTGAGCAATCGATATAGCGCTTACATGACTGTCGGACTCGCCGATTTCCATCGACATATTCGGCAATTGGCGTTCCCGAGCGTGGTGCACCGTTGACATCAAAGTTAACGGTGCGGAATCAACGAAACCAAAATTGCGCATGATTGGCTGTTACAGTATCAGGACCATAAACACTATTCACATTTTCAGCCCTCTGGCTTGCGTTTTCGCCTTTATCGAAGAAAAACTGTAAAGTAGGGGACCCGAGGAGTCGAGGTTAGGAATCCTGTGAAGAAGGACGATTCAGAACGAGCATCAAAAACAATATTCAGTGTGAAACAATTTATTATAATAAAACCAAAATTTCTTATGGAACTTGTGAAAGAATTCGAGGTGAAATATAGTAAAAACCAAGTTCTATGGAACATTAACTGCCTTTTCCTTTTAAACGATTTAACTTGTCTTCGGGTAGTAACTCTGGTCGCGTTGGTCATCTGTGGTACCGTCTTCTCCGGGACCAACAATCATCAGGAATCCACACAGGATTCCATCGTTCGTTTCTCTTCCTCGGTAATACGAGAAGCACGGAAACGAACCGTTGTAGCACACAACAATAATAAATGTACTTTACTCTTTGCTGTTGTCCATATTTGACGCGCGCTCAATCAAAATTGAGTTAAGCAATCACCAAACTGTCTGAAGGTTTTTTTAGGACGAAATTTTATTTTTCTAACGCCATCTAGCGTAACTTGATTGGACTTATACAACGCGATATTCAGATTACTAAAGCTATCGATAATGGATGTATTTTTACTACACCTTATATTTAGCTGGGCATAGACAAAGGGCCACAATGAAGTTGAATTGTTTTGAATATAGAAATAAATATCATGAAGTTTTGTTTTGTCAACGATAATAAAGATTTAGATACGAGGGTTGCCTCTTATGTTTCGGGATTTGGCAACCCTAGCGTTGCAATCCGGCAATTGACACCTCTGTCGTAAAGTTGGACATTTTTGAGGTTATACGCACTCAGAACGTTTTGACATACGAGCGCTATTTGTGTTGTTTACAGTAACTTAAAAGATTCATCTCGGGCCAAAAAATGGAATTAAATCGTCAACATTTTCGTGCGATTATTTTTTACAACTTTCGGCGTGGATTAACTCAGCAACAGTGCATGGATGAACTTAATTCTTAATTTTTGGCGATGAAGCTCCATCAAGGACCAGTGTTTATCGATGGTATGGTGAATTCAATCGTGGTCGTAGTTCACTCCAAGATGAATTTCGTGAAGGTCGTCCAAAATCAGTTGTTGTTCCGAAAACCATTGATGCTGTGCGCGAACTGATATTGGAAGATCGTCATGTGACCTATCGTGAGATTGAGACAACCTTAGGCGTTAGTGGGACCAGCATACATTCAATATTGCATAAACATTTGACTGTCAAAAAAATTTGTTCGCGTTGGATCCCACACAATTTGTCAATCGCCCAAAAAAAGGCTCGTGTCAATTGGTCGAAAGAAATGCTCAAAAAATACGGTCGCGGTACTTCGAAACACGTTGACATCGTGACAGGTGATGAATCGTGGATTTACGCGTATGAGCCCGAAAGTAAACAGCAATCGACTATCTGGGTGTTTCAAGATGAGCCAAATTCAACAAAAGTTGTTCGCGCACGAAGCACTTCCAAGCAAATGGTCGCCTGTTTTTTCGGAAAAACTGGACATGTCGCAACCGTACCACTAGAACAACGCAGAACAGTCAATTCTGAGTGGTACACAACCATTTGTTTGCCAGTTGTCTTCCAAGAAATCAGGAAAATCAACCGCCGAAGACGGATCACTCTTCACCACGACAATGCGAGCTCTCACACATCGGCTGCGACAACTGCATTTTTGAGCACCCAAAACATCGATTTGATGGGTCATCCGCCGTATAGTCCTGACTTGGCATCGAATGACTTCTTTTTATTCCCGTACGTAAAAAACAAACTGAGAGGTCAACGTTTTTCGACACCCGAAGAAGCGGTTGCTGCATTCAGAATGCATGTGTTGGAGATACCTCAATCAGAGTGGCAAAACTGCTTCGACAATTGGTTCAAACGCATGCAAAAGTGTATAGATCTTCATGGGAAATATTTTGAAAAACAATAAAGTGATTTTCGATGATCCTCGTATACGAGGGTTGCCTTTTATATTTCGGGATTAGAGAACAAAAACAAATATTGATCATCGAAATTCACTTTATTGTTTTTCAAAATATTCCCCATGAAGATCTGTACACTTTTGCATGCGTTTGAACCAATTGTCGAAGTACTTTTGCCACTCTGATTGAGGTATCTCCAACACATGCATTCTGAATGCAGCAACCGCTTCTTCAGGTGTCGAAAAACGTTGACATCTCAGTTTGTTTTTTACGTACGGGAATAAAAAGAAGTCATTCGGTGCCAAGTCAGGACTATACGGCGGATGACCCATCAAATCGATGTTTCGGGTGCTCAAAAATGCAGTTGTCGCAGCCGATGTGTGAGAGCTCGCATTGTCGTGGTGAAGAGTGATCCGTCTTCGGCGGTTGGTTTTCCTGATTTCTTGGAAGACAACTGGTAAGCAAATGGTTGTGTACCACTCAGAATTGACTGTTCTGCGTTGTTCTAGTGGTACGGTTGCGACATGTCCAGTTTTTCCGAAAAAACAGGCGACCATTTGCTTGGAAGTGCTTCGTGCGCGAACAACTTTTGTTGGATTTGGCTCATCTTGAAACACCCAGACAGTCGACTGCTGTTTACTTTCGGGCTCATACGCGTAAATCCACGATTCATCACCTGTCACGATGTCATAGACGTGTTTCGAAGCACCGCGACCGTATTTTTTGAGCATTTCTTTCGACCAATTGACACGAGCCTTTTTTTGGGCGGTTGACAAATTGTGTGGGATCCAACGCGAACAATTTTTTTTTGACAGTCAAATGTTTATGCAATATTGAATGTATGCTGGACCCACTAACGCCTAAGGTTGTCTCAATCTCACGATAGGTCACATGACGATCTTCCAATATCAGTTCGCGCACAGCATCAATGGTTTTCGGAACAACAACTGATTTTGGACGACCTTCACGAAATTCATCTTGGAGTGAACTACGACCACGATTGAATTCACCATACCATCGATAAACACTGGTCCTTGATGGAGCTTCATCGCCAAAAATTGAATTAAGTTCATTCGTGCACTGTTGCTGAGTTAATCCACGCCGAAAGTTGTAAAAAATAATCGCACGAAAATGTTGACGATTTAATTCCATTTTTGGGCCGAGATGAATCTTTTAAGTTACTGTAAACAACACAAATAGCGCTCGTATGTCAAAACGTTCTGAGTGCGTATAACCTCAAAAATGTCCAACTTTACGACAGAGCTGTCAATTGCCGGATTGCAACACTAGGGTTGCCAAATCCCGAAACATAAGAGGCAACCCTCGTAGATCTAAAAGGTTCTCACTTGTAAGTTTATTTACAATAGAGATGTAAGTGGAATAAATAAACCTACATAAGAGTTAACATGAGTAAGGTGTGTTTTAGTGGCAGGGTATAGCAAATAAACAACCTACATAAAAAAAAAATCTGAACATGAATTAAAGATAAAAAAAAATCAATTAATGACCACTTTTTATAATTAATCGTTGCTAAATAGATTTTTTTCATTTTTATAATATTATGGACCGAATTGGCAAATCGATTGTGTTGTCTATTATTTCAAATCATCAGCCTCAAAATTAATAAACAATTTAAAATCCCTTAGAATTGTCAAAGAGGCAAGAACAGAACCCAAATTAACTTTTTATTTCAAATTTCATACATGATCACATTAACCCGGCATTAGAGCAGCGATAAGAGCGATGATCGTTTCTTAATATTTTTCTTTTGCTTTCCATTGAACCCTTATCACACCCTTTACAAACTGATTTCTTTTTTTTTCAAATTGATATCGCGGGAATTGGGACCGGTGGCAATGACTGCTCTTTCAGACGACGCCAGATCATAATACTGAATAATAGTGTACACATGACTTTAGAATTCCTTTACAGAGCTCCCTGACGAAAATAGAAAAGTTCTTCTTCTCGTTTTAATATTTTTCTCTTTTTCGATTTATGTTTTGCGTCAAAGTCTTCAGACGATAATTTTTTAATCAACAAATTCATAATTCTTTTTTCGCGTTATTTTAGACGAGCTGTTTTACGAATACATTAATTTGCAAGTAAAAAAAATAAACACACACATACACACAAGATGAATATATCACCCGGGTGATCTTTAGCAATGACGCGTATAATATCGAGTGATTTGACAAACCCGTAAACTCTAACGGGGAATATGAACATTTTCAATTCGAGATGGGAAACAATTCCTACATATCCTAACTAGAGATGGCGGCCATTGCCAAAAATTAAGTGTTTGCGAATTTGTATAACTATTACGATACACACGATAAAATTATAACCACATTAACAAATTAAGTTTTTAGAAAAAAGCCAACGCCCGACAGGCAAGGTGAAGTTCCAAAAATCTCCGAATAATGTATGAACATTTATTCAAAACCCGTCCGTGGAATCACACTATATTCGCGGCACTCGATGTTGGGTTTGCAAGCATCGTGCGGTTTTGAAAAGTAAGTTGGTTTTCTATAATTTTCTGAACAGAAACAAAAACAAGGAAGAAGATAGTTTTTTCTTCAATCCCAAAACTACTAGCAACTGAAGGATTTTGATTTTCCTATTCAACACACGGCTGAGAACTATTTTTGAAAAGATTTCCTAAGAGAACATAAGAGCATCAGGGTGTAGTGTGTTTTTCTTAAGTCACAATAAGAGATGAAAAAGAGAATTAGTTAATGAGTCAGCGATCTTAAAAGTACGTTGTACTTAAGAGATTACACTGATCAATTTGCACCACTCAAGAGACTGTGATGGTTTGCACCCACAACAACTTTTTCTCTTGAGCTTTGAATGACCTTGAGTATCACTCAAATTTCCGAAAGACGATAAAACTGATCAAGATTACAAAATGATCTTTTGGGACGCAGTACAAATTCAAGGAAGTTTGTTTAAGTTTAACTGCTGCACGATGATGAATGCTGTCTGTCATCTTGATGTATATTATAAATACAACGAATACAGTTAATTATTATTTTTTATTGGTAATGACTTAAGGTAGACAGATGAGATGGGTTGGATCTGCAAAACGAGCGTGGATGTTATTTCTTATTATACAACGAATGTATGTACATAATTTCAAATTATTACCACTTAAGGTGAAGGTTGAATTTGAAATGATTTACGTAGATTTCGATATTTTTGCTCTCTAAGCTTATTTTATGCAAAAACGTGACTATTTGGTGTTTCTTGAATGCGGCGCCTCATTCTATTGAAAGAAGAAACATTATTATGAAGTTGACCGTGCTTCAAGATCAAATCCCGGAAGAAAGCACAGATTAGATTCTAGTACGCGTAGAATGTCAATCTACTGCAAGGAAATAATTATGAAGTGACCAACAAACATCTTGTGAAATTTCGTTATCATTATACCATGTCTGTAATCGTTTTTCTTGTTATTGTCGCTAGTCATCAGGAAAACCGGAACGCAACGGTTTAGCCACCTAATTGACCCAGTTAGTCATGTATATATGTGTTCCTTGATGGTGGCGTCGTTGCCATGCGCCACATTATTAATTATAGCGAAGTACTAGTGACGCTTTGACGTGATTATGTCGACGAATTAATAGTTCTAGTGACATTTTGAAGTGATCTTGATGACGACTTGACAGCTGTCATCGCTTACAGAACGTTTTTCTGTTTAGTTCGGGTAGCAAAACTTGATCTTAAAGTTTTAAGCATCACACACTGCCATCAATAAGGCGTAAGGACATTACTGAAGTAACACAGTGGTCAGATTTTTGCTCCGGGTGAGTACCCACATACTATTACTATTTATTGGCCTGTAGGAACCCGAAAGTTCACCCACCACGTAAGTAAAAACTGGAACATACAATTAATTGGTTCCACCTAATGTGTATAAGGAGCGTGTTTGTCTTTTATAGTGCACATTCATCTGCACAATGCTTGTGAACAGGGCTTTGTGGTTTAAGGTTGTCGAAGCATGATTCTCCCCAAGGATGGATAATTAGAAACAAATTCGCAGACTATTCAACTTCCTAATTAAATTGCAATCACAACTTCACTATAGCCGAGTATTTGATTAAGCGTCTTTTTGAAAAAAATTGTAACCAATATTCAGCGAGCATTTTCCGAATATTTTCAGGCGGTGATAAAATTTTTAAGAGCTAGCACTGGGAAAGCCAAAAATCCTTCGAGAAATTTAACGCTTTGCGGACGACTTTTTCGGCTGGGTGAGGTAGTAGGACGAGGCGATTTTTGCGAATGTGTTGAGTGACTTACATGATACAATAAAATGATCTTACATATAAATTATCTTATAAAAACGTTATATTTCGATTGTTTATATATATTTACATCTTTAAAACAATGTCTTTACAAAAATTATTATCTGTAGTTTCGGTTTGTGTGATACTTTATAAAGCATTGACCAAGATGCATTCTTGGCTTATCTGGACATGTATCACAATAATATGTTGTCTCATGTGTTTCGACTGGTTTGTTTCGGGTAGAACAAACGTTGCAGTCCTCCGAAATGATATTTCACTTTGGCAATCGGAGAATCCGGGTTTTACCGAATTCAGTGACGATAATCTGTCCAATTGACTTTAATGCCAATGGTGAGGCTAATAGCCTTTTAATCACAAGGGAAGGAATCCAGAGTATCTTCGACTCATTAAGAAGCAGAAAGTCAGTGGGAATAGATGGAGTACCTAACATCGTACTCAAGAACCTGCCCCCAATGGCAATAGATATATACACGGTCCTGTTTAACAACGCGTTGAATAATGCATATTATCCCGCGCGTTGGAAAACGGCTATCAATCAGCGCATCGCAAAAAAGGGCAAAGACTGTACAAATCCAATGAACATGCGTTCGATAAGTTTACTTCCAAGGATCAGTAAAGTATTTGAAAAAACTACCAACAAAGCTCTGCTAAAATGGGTAGACGACAACAACATTATTCCAAATAACCAGTTTGGATTTAAGGCGGGTCATGAAACTGCCGCAGCTAAACTGGTCTTTGACATACAATGGAATAAATGTAGGAACCAATGCACAGGGGCCTGTCTGATCGACTTGGGAAAAGCCTTTGATACCGTCTGGAACGAAGGGTTATATTACAAACTGGTCAGACATGGCATACATAACCCTTTACTATATGTACTTTACGATATGTTAAAGGACAAGAGGTTCGTGGACAAAAATGGTAATGTGACCTCTAATAAAACGTATAATATCAAGAATGGCTTGCAACAGGGCACAGTACCTCTCCGATTCTTTTTAACATTTACATTAGCGACTTATTAGATGCACTTCCGCAGGCTATTGCGTACGCAGATGATCTCATAATTCACAGAACAGCTCCGAAAGTTGAGATCATAAATAGTTTAATACAGCGAGACTTCAACAAAGTGCAGCGCTATTGCGATGACTGGAAACTTAAGATCAACTTCCAGAAATGTGAAGCCATCCTATTTAGAACTCCATTATATAAAGCCACGTTCGACACAAGGAAAAACTGACGAAAGCTAGTTATCGTGGGACCGCATGGAGATAAACTGGAAACCAAGAGTTTAGTTAAATACCTTGGCATCGGCTAGACTAATATCTGTATTTCAACAGACATGTAGATGCTGCTTTGACTAAAGCTAGGAAAACTTTTGCTATGACAAGGAGGCTATTTCACAGTAGCCAACTTGACAGCAGGGTAAAAGTCATATGCTACATGACGCTAATCAGGCCAATGCTCATAATGGTTTAACATAGCCCAAAATTTGATGGAAAAGATCCGGGTGTTCGAAAGGAAGTGCCTCAGAACCTGTCTCAGGTTATATCGGACACCGGAATCGGAATACAAAAAGTACTACTCAAATGAGGCTTTATATAATGAAGCGAACATAAATAGGGTGGATAATTTTATGATTAAATTAATCAGAGGACATATTGCGAGAGCAATAAGCTCGTCCAATGACCTAATTTTCGGGGCTTATTATCCAAACACTGTACTATGAGAGCATACGTCGCAACGGCTTTGTTCCACCAGAGGCGTTCCTTGATTTGGACATGAAAGGGCTAATACAGGATAGATCCGGAATTCCGCTGATCTATCATGTTAGTAGATCATCCGTAGACGGGCGATTGTGCTACGGCCGGGACGTAAAGCGCACCGAACAAGAGCTCTTGCGGTTCAGTAGGGCTATCTCCCACAGAGACCGGGACGATAATATTGGACAGCATCAACAGTTCTGGTGGGTGAATGGCATATAAAGACCTGGATACCAATGTCGTTATAGAACAAAAGGTATCATCAGCCAGCTTACATAGACTTAGCTTTTCTAGAATTCGGGTAGTATAAGATTTAAGTTAAGTTAAGTTAAGTGCTTTTAAATAAAATTAAAAATTAAAAAAAAAGAAGTTAAATTTTAAGAAAAAAAAAACAAAAAAAATCGACACAAAGTTTTTCAAATTTTTCTTTGTCTTTCAAATAATTATAAGTAATGCCACAAAGTTCTGTCGCCGAAAGGCAAATTATACAATTGTTAAGTAATGTTTAACTTAGAGCGTCTGCGAAGGACAAGTAAGTTATAATATAAGATAATTAAGCTAGATTTTAAGCATTTTTTGTCTGGCATATAATTTAGACACTAAGAATATAAAAATAAAATAAAAAATGTTTTAAAAATGAAAAATGAAACAAACTTTGCAGTTTTTCTTTGTGCCAGTAAGAATTACATCAATCTTTCCGTTTAGACGAATTTCGTCAGGGTTGGCGGTCGATCTTGAGGCTCGATCTTGTGGTTGTCGAAAATGTCCTCTAAATTTGTTTACCAAATTTTTTTGAAAGTATAAATGTGTAAACAGCTTTTCGATAGTTTGCCTTTTTACTTCTTTGCACAGAATGTACCATTCCATTCTCCAAAAGAATAGTTTGCGCCATCACTTCAGGGACTTCGTCATAAGACAGTACGTCGAACAAACTGATCTGCCAGATCAACGCCACCCATGAATTTGGTGTAATTTATCACAGCATTAGGTTTTCTAACCATAGATTGGACACTACGCCGGAGTATTCGTTCAACGATACTCATTTCTACATTGTGATCATTTGGCAATAGGGTGACGATCCACTTATCTTTCCAAGCCAAACTCACATTATTGTTTCTACAATACGCTACCGTAGATATTCCTTTTGGAAGTTGTCATTTTTTTATTGAATCTGGCAATTCTCTTTTATTGGTTAGTATTGACCCAGTGAAATGACATTTCAGTTTATGTAATTCATTCGCTAATAGCATTATAGCGTTTGCGATGATAGTGAAGAACGTGTGATTCAAACTGACGCTATGACAGTTAGAACCACCAAAAATTGAACCCAAGCTTAACACATCAGGCTACTGGCCTCGTGTACGAATTCGATTTCTAAACTCAAGTACACTCAACTGATATCGATTTGTTAGGTTATCGCAATGGTATACGGCTCTGATGCATTTTCTTATTCGATTTTCGTTCGGTGTTCTTCACTATTTGCTTGTGTATTGTGTGTGTATCTGTTAGAAACGCCACCGTTTAATATCGGTCAGTAAACATGTGGACTTTTATTCAGCATCATTGTACATAAGTTTAAGGGGATCCTTGTCAAAACAGGAAGGTTCGGTCTTAGCAATTTTTCCGTTAGGCTGCCATAATAAAGTAAAATACCGCAAATATAACCAGTATTGGAATCCCAATGCCCCATTTAATCGGTTTCTGTGGGTTATATGTAATTAATGAAATTCGATCTTTGAATTTCACGACAGATTCGTCGTCACAAATTTCTTCGTTGAGTGTAAAATCATCCAAAAGTCTTGAATTTATTTAATCAAGATAACCAGTGATAACCTGCAAACGTATTGTAGTGTTGCTATCTCGTGCCCATACTATTTGTACATGTAACATCCAATAAAATTGGGCAAATCGATCTCTTGTAAAGATGTTAGCAAAAAATGGAATGTGGCTTATTACGTCTGTTGACCAATATTTTTTCATATTGCTGGGTGTCTTTATCCCCATATTTACAATCACTGCAATAAATGCCCAAAATTCTTCCTTCGTGATATAGTACCAAGTTTGCCAGAGCGACATTGATGATAGCGCCTCCCCCCAACTTTTTTGCAGCATACTTGTTTGTATCTATTATTATTCGATCGACTAGCTCCTCGGTAAAGAACAACTTTAAAAAAACGCAATGGTTCTCTCACATTGGAGGGTACCTGCGGTCCGGCAAATCTTTCGACCGGTGTGCATTTTATTCTGGGTGGTACTTCCTTGGATTTGTCAGTTGCTGTCCATTCTGATTTATCGGAGATTTGTGGGGCATCACTATCACTTTCGGATTCGCCATCTATTACTCTGATTTTTCGAGTTTTTACGCCTTCTAGTATATCATCATCTTCATCGCTTTTGTCACGTTGGATTTCGTCAAGAACCGTATCAAAACAAAATTCGTCTTCACTAGAGCTTGTAGGGGTTCACACAAAATCACGTTAAACAAATTCTTCTGATGTTTTTGCCACGCTCGCGAAGTCTCATTGTCCGAGCTACATTCTTTGAAGAATCTTTCATTATCTTATCTCTGTTATTGTGTGTTATTTCAAACATTGTATAAGAGACCACATATACATATATCAAACATATACAATACACCCACTGTCGCCCCCCACTCGCCACTCACTGAAGCGCGAAACACCGTGGGGACTATGAGTCGCCTCTCCCCCGCAAAGGGTTAAAGAAGGACCAAGAACACATTGCGATGAGTTCAATGCTGTTCAGCAAATTATTGCAACTTCGATTGTTGATAGGCAACAAAAAGTTTTAAAGCAGGAAATCAAACATCATAACAACTGAATAATAGATAAAAACGTTAAATCATCATCATCGGCACTACAACCGGGGACCGGTCTTGGCCTTATTTAGCAAGTCCTGAGGCTTGATAAAATTTTCTATAATGATTTGTTTTTTTCCGGGCAAGGTCATTAGTCTTGCGCCGGAGGCTCCCCGACGGGGAATCGAACCCCGGTCTCCCGCGGGTATACTTAACTACAAAAAAAAAAACGTTAAATACATATTATCAAATTATAACCGAGACTGCGCCATTCAAACGATCCACGTTATTGGTTTCTGGGAAAAATATTTTTATGTTGGTACAAATGTCATATCTTTTGATGCTGAATTTGAGTACCATCTGTCAACTACCCTGTTGTCAGTGGTCAAAGAGTGGTCAGGAATTTTGTGTTGCGAACGAAATTGCTTGTCCGCACGGCCCGTGCATATATTAGGGAAAGCCTACAAGCACTCTGTAATATTAAGAACAGACATTGGAGTGATACTAAGCCGGTCCCGGTTATATTATGAATGTATAAACCCTTTGTAAATCCCAAACTATCAGATTTGCCATAAAGCGTCCGAAGAGGGCCTTTTAGTAGCTGCAAACGGAGAGAGACTGCAACGACAATTACTGGAAAAAAAATACGTTGGCTAAATGAAGAAATTCGTCCTGAAAATCTCGCCATAGTTTGAGAGTTTTCACACGAATAATCCGTCCCTCACGGCTCGCTAGATTTTCATTTACGTTTTGTGCATGAGGTGCGACGTACCACTACGAGGGTTGCCTTTTATATTTCGGGATTAGAGAACAAAAACAAATATTGATCATCGAAAATCACTTTATTGTTTTTCAAAATATTCCCCATGAAGATCTATACACCTTTGCATGCGTTTGAACCAATTGTCGAAGCACTTTTGCCACTCTGATTGAGGTATCTCCAACACATGCATTCTGAATGCAGCAACCGCTTCTTCAGGTGTCGAAAAACGTTGACCTCTCAGTTTGTTTTTTACGTACGGGAATAAAAAGAAGTCATTCGGTGCCAAGTCAGGACTATACGGCGGATAACCCATCAAATCGATGTTTTGGGTGCTCAAAAATGCAGTTGTCGCAGCCGATGTGTGAGAGCTCGCATTGTCGTGGTGAAGAGTGATCCGTCTTCGGCAGTTGGTTTTCCTGATTTCTTGGAAAACAACTGGCAAACAAATGGTTGTGTACCACTCAGAATTGACTGTTCTGCGTTGTTCTAGTGGTGCGGTTGCGACATGTCCAGTTTTTCCGAAAAAACAGGCGACCATTTGCTTGGAAGTGCTTCGTGCGCGAAAAACTTTTGTTGGATTTGGCTCATCTTGAAACACCCAGACAGTCGACTGCTGTTTACTTTCGGGCTCATACGCGTAAATCCACGATTCATCACCTGTCACGATGTCATAGACGTGTTTCGAAGCACCGCGACCGTATTTTTTGAGCATTTCTTTCGACCAATTGACACGAGCCTTTTTTTGGGCGATTGACAAATTGTGTGGGATCAAACGCGAACAAATTTTTTTGACAGTCAAATGTTTATGCAACATTGAATGTATGCTGGTCCCACTAACGCCTAAGGTTGTCTCAATCTCACGATAGGTCACATGACGATCTTCCAATATCAGTTCGCGCACAGGATCAATGGTTTTCGGAACAACAACTTATTTTGGACGACCTTCACGAAATTCATCTTGGAGTGAACTACGACCACGATTGAATTCACCATTCCTTCGATAAACACTGGTCCTTGATGGAGCTTCATCGCCAAATATTGAATTAAGTTCATCCATGCACTGTTGCTGAGTTAATCCACGCCGAAAGTTGTAAAAAATAATCGCACGAAAATGTTGACGATTTAATTCCATTTTTGGGCCGAGATGAATCTTTTAAGTTACTGTAAACAACACAAATAGCGCTCGTATGTCAAAACGTTCTGAGTGCGTATAACCTCAAAAATGTCCAACTTTACGACAGAACTGTCAATTGCCGGATTGCAACACTAGGGTTGCCAAATCCCGAAACATAAGAGGCAACCCTCGTATTAAGTCCAAAAGAGCTGAATTCTCTTCAAATGGAACATCGGAAAAAGCGACTTTTGAGCAAAAACTTTACAGTATGACCCAGAAAATATCATCTTCGTCAGATACTGCACCCTGTAACTCCTCCCGTTTTCGAAACTCAAACTACCAGTTCGTGAGGTCCGTTTTGAGTTGATTGATGACTTGAAAGATAATTCGCTGTGAGAACTTAAGGGCGATCCCAGAGTATGTTTATCAAGAATATGTGGATGACTTGACTGTTCGGTGGAAAAAATATAATACGTTGAAAAGATAGTTATTGCAAGATGGCATTAGCCTTTTTTTAATGACTGCTGTCAATGTTATGATCTTTTTCTTTTGGCACTTGTCAGTTGTAATGTTATATATACTTTAGCTTTTAACTACTTATAGTGCTTGAATTAAGCCAATAAATAGTGTGGTAGCCCCACTAAACTTCATCTGGTTTTAGAAACAAACTGATCGTAATTTTATTTAGAGGTGTTAGTTTGGTGTCAATTTCAATGTGGGGTGCAAAAAAAAAAAAACATGTTCATTATATTTTGCTTATCTATTCCCACAAAGGAAAGAACGCAGCGCAAGCTAATTAAAAAGTTATGTGATGTGTATGGTAATGAAGCCTTAAAAGAATGACTGTGCCGAAATTGGTTTGATAAATTTCGTTCAAATGATTTTTCCATGACAGATGACCAATGGTCTGGTCGGCCAATTAAAGTCGATGATGATCAAATCAAAGTCGTAATCGAATCAGATTGTCTTATACCTGTGCGCGAGATTGCAAAAAGATTAAATATATCGCACATAACAATTAAAAATCATTTAAAACGTTCTTGTTTCGTTAAGAAACTCGGTAATTGAGTTGTACATGAATTGAAAGAAATTCATTCAACACAACGCATCAACATCTGCGATTTGCACCTCAAATACAATAAAATCGATCCGTTTTGGAAACTAATCACTATTGGTGGCTATTGTATCCAAGGCGTTGCAGCCACGAGAAACGCTTTCATGCGAGATCCGCCAACGCTTCATCATCATCATCGGCACTACAACCGGAATCCGGTTCTGGCCCTATTTAACAAATTTCACCTACCGGTCCGGATTTCGAGCCGATGTTATATTAATATTTTTATCGCTAAAATGACACAACTGTCCTCTAATCTGAGGTGAAGTTTGAGCACGATCTATTACATTATTTAGTTTGTTTACAGTACTCGATTTTGTCAGTTCATCTCGTGTGTTTGCAATTTTTTCTGAATTTTCTTTATAAACTCAATCGCGTAAACGCCACTAAAGACATTATGGAACGAGTCAATTAGGAGCCCACATTGATAAAGTGCAACATACCTGGTGATGAGACTTGAGTTTACAAGTTTGAAATGCAAACCGATCAAAGAGCATCAGAATGGCGCCTTTCTGGTCAGTTACCGAAACCAAAAAAACTGCGTCAAAGTCGATCATAAGTCAAGGTAGTATTGACTAATTTCCTTAATTATAGTGGTACTATGCACTCGGAATTTTTGCCAGAAAGTCAGACGGTAAGTAAAGAATATTCATCATCATCGGCACTACAACCGGGATCCGGTCTTGGCCTTATTTAGTAAATCTTTCCACCGGTATCCGATCCTTATCCGAGACTTGTTAAATTGTCCATAATTTGTTTTTCCGGACAAGGTTATTAGCCTTGCGCTAAGTAAAGAATATTATCTGTGCGTTATACGACGTTTGAGAGAGTAAATTCGTCGAAAATGCCAGGTTTGCAGAGAGGAAGCTCATGGATTTTGCACTACGGTAACGTGCCGTCTCACAAGGCGATCATTGTGACATAATTTTTTACCAAAAATTCAACAATTACTCGTATTCACCTGATATGGCTCCAGCTGACTTTTTTCTCTTTCGAAAACACAAATCACCACATCGAGGCACTCATTTACAGCAATAAAAGACATAAAAGGAGAATTCGCGGCGTAAGCTGAAATCGATTCCGGAAAATGTGCACTGTAAACAAATTAAATGACGGATCGGGCCCAAACACCACGTCAGAATAGGACCGTTGTGTTAAGTTAGCGACAATTAAACGATCAATTCGGTAGAATGTCGAAAACATAAAAGTGGATAAGACAGTTTATAGCGTTTGCGGCGATAGTGAACAGCGTGTGATTCTAACCGACGCTACCACTGTTAGAATCACTAGAAGATAGAACCAAGGCTCAACACATCAGGCCACTGCCGCGTGTATGAATTCAATCTCTAAACTCAAGTACACTCGACTGATGTGCTATGTTATTGCTTGATGTACGGCTGATGCTTTTCCTTGTTCGATTTTCTTTCTGTGTTCTTCACTATTTGCTTTTGTATTGTGTGTGTATCTGTAAGAAACGCCACAAGTTTAAGGACTGTTTCTATCGGCCTATGGTTTCGAACGCAACCGCCACGAAAGAGGAGAAAGGATTATCTGAAAATCCGTATGTGACGGTTCACGGTTCCCTGATGTCGATACGACAATTATTGACAACATTTTGAGAGAATATTTGCATTATGGTTAGGTGTGTGCGAATTGGATCCTTAAAATGTTCACCGAAGTCCATAATCAGTCTTTGCGGCCTGCAAATTCCCTGAGCGGTGCACTGAACAGGGCGATAAATTTTTGGATTCAAATGTCACTGGCGACGAAACCTGGGTACATTGCAAAATCCCTGAAACTAAAGAAGTCTCGTTTGTTCGCCAAAGCCGCAAATATTCGAATTCGACCAAGACGCAAAAGATCAAACAAAAATTGTCTGCCGGCTAAGCGATGGCCGCTGTGTTCTGTGACAGAAAGGGCGCTTATGGCTACCGGCGCAACAATAAACGGCAATTGCTGTTGTGCGACTTTGAAAAAACTTCGCCAGTCCTTTAAAAAGAAAGGCAGATCAATGTTGACGAAATTTGTATATTTTCATAATGAAAACGCTCGTTCCCATATCGTCCTTGTCGCAGCCGATCTTTTCGGCCTCCCTATTATCCCATCGAAGTCCAAGATGAACCGGAGATGGTTTTAAAAACATGGTAACAAAAACAAGTAAATGCATCGACTTTACAATACATCTAACAGTCTCACTTGGGTGTGGTTACAGTTGAGAAGTCTTTTGTGTTTCTATAGGCAACGTGGTCTTAACAAACAAGCAATCGCTCAGTATACATTCGATTCAAAACTAAGGTGTCGTGAGACCATCCTTTTAATCTTGGTCTTCTTTTTCTGCCCACACAGAGCATTGACATTTAGGGGTGTTGAACAATCCCACATATTATGGCGAAAAAAAAAGAAGTAACAAAAGTAAATAAATTAAAATTGAAATAAAGTACAACCGATTTCATAACAAGAGACATCTAAAGTCTTATCTTTTGGATTGAATTTCGAAGTCTATAACCCCAAAGGTAATTCTTTGGTTGACCTAACAAAGCCTGCACTTTACGATGGGAATTACTTACTTTACTTAATAGCTTTGTTTTCGGAACATCGTGCAGTGAACGCATATCGCTACACCTCTGACACATAAGCTGCCCCCAACTCATCAGACACAAATCACTAGACAGTTTAATATCTTAATTATCCTATTTTGGATAAGAATGATCACTTACGTCTCCAAACACGACGGAGAGCACATCTTCATAATTTGCCTTATCCAGACTATGAGTTCAGTGTGGTGTCCACTCTGCCAAGACCTCTGCCATCTGTCGATCGTTTTGGGAGCTCACATTTGACATTTTGATTGGCATTCCCATTTTTATCACTTGCGATTTCATTTAATCCGTAGCCGTGTGACATTTATTATCACATTGTGTATTTTCATTCACTTAATCGCCTTTTCATATTTAAATCATCTGCTTTTGCGGATGCGTGTTATCGCTTCTTTGTTTTATCTTCTTTATTTTTTCATCTTTTTTATATTGCGATCGCTGTATTTTATTATTACGTCGCAGTGCAAGCAACAAGAATGGTGGTTGGCCTCGTTTCAGATAATGTAATTTTTAATTTGTTTTATTGCAATTCAAGTGCTTAGACGAATGGGGCGAGATGCAATTACTGCGCCTTACAGGAGATACGACGTTCATCTGTTGGGTCTAATAGACCCCGGCTGACGATGTGAAGTCTTTGCTATGTTGTCTATAATAAAGTCGTTTCTGATTTAAGACCAATGCCCGAGGGTCGGAGTTATTGATTTGCTCATCCATATATTTGTCATCATATTTAAATTTGAATTTGAATATGAGTCTGCTGTACTTTTCCTCAAGTGCATTAGAGCGTAGGCAATTGGTTTTCTTGTCTATTTAAATCTCTTCGCTATTAGATCGATTCTGAAAACAGGTCAAGGAATACCTCAGTACAAACATTTAGATCATTTTCGCAGCGCAATTCTAGTTTTATGTATTTTTGGACATTCCTTAGATATAATATATCAATTTGCAGCTAATGCGTTCGCACATCTAACGCTTTACAATTTACAGGAAGTGGTTCTATTCTATTTATATGAAGGCCGTCGACTGGTTTTGCGGTAAAATTAACTTGTTGAGGAAACAGAATGAGTACTAGGTCGCCCTGGATATTTGCGGACAGCAAGCGAATGATTTTCAGTTGTTTTTGAAACTACCTATTGGGGAAATTGGAATAAATACACCTTTACGTGCAGCGGGGAAAGTGCAATGGAGACAATGAAAATAAAGAAACCTCAATACGTAGGGTGCTTGATATTTAACAATTATAATTATAACAGATTATTTTAAACGTTCCAAGACTGACACATAGATGGCGATTTCTTTTTAATAGATCATTCGAAACTTTTTTATATTATACTTCTCCCAGAAAAGGTGAACCTATGGCCCCGAATCAGCGCCCTGAGCTGCTATTTTTTTTTTCGACCGGGTCCATCAGCCAAGCTCCGAGAGATGCTCAAAGATTTCTCCCAAACATTTCACGAAGCCTATAGCTTAATGGGGTGGTATTTGACCGGTCGGCTGGGCTTTGGGACCCTACCTACCACTCAGTAATTGTGCCGAACTGCACGATAGCAAGAGTCGTCAATTGAACCTAGGTGCAACCTAGAATCAAACACAAGAATTCACAAAGACACAACCTCCTTACCACAACCTCAAACACAAGGATACAACCTCCTTACCAACTCAGCCATTGAGGCTGCATTTTCCTATAGTAAACAGTTCGTTATGATACGTTATGTCTATGTTGCAACGTATATATTGAAAGGTTTTTGTCTAGATCTCCAATGAGCCGCACTGCTCGTTTTTGCATCTTGTCGAACATATACAACGATACTTTAGACGCTCAAGGATTTCTCTCAACCATGTCCGTAAGGATATAGCTTGATGGGGTGGTATTTAACCGGTCGGCTGGGCTTTAGGACCCTACCTACCACTCAGTAATTGTGCCGAACTGCACAATAGCAAGAGCCGCTAGTTGAACCTAGATTTGCACAACCAAACTCAAGATACAACATCCTTACTAAGTCAACCATTGAGGTGGCGCGCGAAACTGACGTATAGATGGCGACTCTAACATAATATTGATATGACCTTTATTAGTATTCAAACTGTATGTGTGAAAACTTGATGAGAATACAACCATTACTCATCGCACCTTTGGATATTTCAATACAAGTTTCGTACGTTATTAGACCACTGTTATCTGATGAAATGAAATAGCTTTAGTATCCAAAAATGGTTAAAGGAATTCGCTTCTTTGAAAGCAGCTATTTGTTAGTTACTGGATTCAAACGTGGCCGGGGAGATGCAAACGATGCTGAACGTTAATCCAGAAAATATCGAAAATGAAAAAGCCAAAAAATCCCTTTAAACAACAATAAAGTAAAAGATAGCACATATCGTAGAGAGAGTTGTGAAACTCTTCTTGACTTCTTTGTGGGCTTTTTTGTGTCTTCCCCATTATTATTAATTCTTTCCCTATTTGATGACCAATTAGTCAACCAATAGAACGTTTATATCATATATTGCCCGTAAATTTGGATATGGGATAGCTATTTTTGAAATGGGTACCGCATTTACTAACAGTCGAAATAAAAATGGAATGTGTTGATGATCCCGAGTGGTGTTTGGAACCGCTTAAGTGAACTTAATAAAATTGAACCGTCGGGGACAACAGAGGTTCGAGACCCGGACAAATTGAGGATGGCATAAATGACGACGATCAATCTGAAAACAAAACTGAAAAACACAACAGGGACGCCAGAAAGAAAATCGGTAAGATCATCAATTTAGAGGAAACAGTATCGAGAGCTCCGAAAAGAACCAGTAGGAAACCGTGGAGTTGTAGTCCATTAAAGAAAAATTTGTTGTAACGGCCGAGAAATTGTGGAGCATTCGGAATGTTTATAGTGTTGGACGAAGGCACCACGGAGAATGGTGCTAAGAGTAAATGTGATAAACTCAAGTGATGTATGGTATATCTCTGTTCCAAACAAGGACGTCGTCGACAAGTACGGACAGAGCATTGACAACGAGTACGTCGGGGCTGACGAAGTAAATATACGCAGGACAAAGGTGGATTCCGGAACAGAAAACTACGGTAAGAAATTCAAGAATCGGAGAGCATACGGCTAATTGTATAGGAACTAGCAGAAAATGGGACGTGACAAAGAAAGTCAGGCTCTGCTGCAATTGCCTTCAACAAAGGACGTCAAGCTGCAAATCGACAGCATGCAGAAAGTGCGCGTCACTCAGACGAATATCCACCGATGATGGTGCGGGGAAAAGAAGGAAGACAATACTGCACTACACTCCGACGAAAGGCTAAAGGAACCGAATGGGGAAGTGGACACTTTTCTGCGCATCATTAGCAGCGGCGGGGCGTACGTTCAAATGATTTAATAATAATGTTCGAAGTGTTCAAATAAATACGTCTAAGCAAGACTCCTTTGTTAGAAGAATATCAGGATCAACCCGAATCTAAGCTCTCCTGGAGGAGTAATAATCGACGATATTGCCAATAGATTTAGCAATTGCCAGAAATATCAGTGTAAAAGGTAGAAAAAAAGCGCTCATCTTGGAGGCATTCAGCAGAAGGTCAGAAAGGGTAAAGATGAGGATACGCGTAAAGATCGAAGCGACCCATAGGAAGGATAAAACGGTGATCGAACTACGAATGATCGATATCCCGAGGCTCTCCAAACAAGAAATAAAGAAGGAGATGGTTAGAAGATGCGAACACCCACGGAACATCAATGACCTAATAACGTACACCCAGGAGGAAGCGAAAATACTAGTCACGAAGCAACTGAAGAAAAAAACGAGCGTTGAACCCATCTTCTTACGTTTCTTGCGCTTCGCCCTCCGCGGACTAAACTGGGAAAATCGGCTGATTCTACCAACATACACAAGCCGGCTCCGTCTAATCAATCTAAACACACTTGAAGAGAGCAGAATCCATGTCGATATCATCTTTGTCCGTCGCCTTCTGTCTGGCTCAATCAATTGCCCAAACTTGCTCTCCACTTTAACATTGCATACAAACCCCCGTAACGTAATACCAAAGACGGTATTCCAGTAAGTATCATTGATCATTGTGGGCAAATAGAAGACGAGACAGAAACGCTGGTCTGGCGCCATTGCGAAATTAAATACGTTGAAATACAGTCGAAATAGTGCGAAAGAATCACTACCTCAATGACGTTGCTGACGATATTTAACCTGATAAGAAGATTGAGGGAAACGGCAAACAGATCAACAAGAACCAGGACAACCATGAGAACCTAGACGAACAAAGGGGCAAAGAAAATCCTGTAAAGAGCTAGTAAAGATAGTGGATTTATAATACATCGAAAAAAGAATTTCCTGGAGCGGAGAAGTAAATGCTGAGTACTTGAAAGCATTAATGGTGTTGGACGAGCACATCATGAAGATTGGTCCCAAGAAATATGACGACGGGATCTTAGATGAGCAGAGCTAGGCAAATAAGTACGTAGATATTGATGGAGTAGATATGCCCGGGGCAAATGTCCTCGACTCCAAGCAGAAGACTGGCGTGCAATCTAAACATTTTTGAAAACGTGGTCAGCTGTCTCAGAAATCAATACAATACAAAACACCAATACAATTTATTGGCTTGTAGGAACCCGGAAGCTCATGATCTGACCAACTCGGCTACGCCATCGTTCCCTGTCCTGTGCACTCTTCTTCCACGCTTCGCCCTCTGATCTTCTGAATTAATTAGTCTCAGTAGTCTCTATCCCAATTCAGCAAACTACGATTCTCAAACTAGGCCCGTGGGAGACAACATAAATCCCCACCAGATGAAGCAGAATCCATTGGAACAGATGGAATGAAACGGTCCCATCACCCAGATCCGACAAGGTTCGAGTTGCTGCAAAAACACTACAACCTAAAAAACGAAGCGCAACGGGCACAAGCCCATCTAGAAGGCGAAGCGAGAACAGCACAGTAGACAGCAGACTACGGTAGAGAAAAATGGGTTATGAACCCTCGTTTAGTACATGCAATAATGACGGTAGGCACATACGACCTGGAATCGCCGAATTGAAGAGAGGCCTGCAAACGTGGCATGGGACTAAACGACGAATAGAGACACTTGGATTGATCGACCAGAAAGATAATCTCTTATCCATTGAATTAGTGTATTGACAACTTCGTGGCTGTGTAGGCTGGGGCATTTCTAGCAGATACACACACGACTAATGGTGAAGAACAACACCACCAAAAGACATGTCGATAAATCAAAGCACACCCATTAAAGCCGTATCATAATCATCATCGGCACTACAACCGGGATCCGGTCTTGGCCTTATTTAACAAGTATAGGGCTTGTTAAATTTTCCATAATAATTTGATTTTCCGGGCAAGGTTATTAGCCTTATACCATAGCAATAAACTATCATATCCACATCAGTTGAATGTACTTGAGTTTAGAAATCGAATTCGTACACGCGGCGGTAGCGTGATGCTTCAATGCATCGCTTCTCACCCGTTTCGTCGTGTGTTCAATTCAGCTTCTTCATTATCCTTGCTAAACGCAACAATCATCTCATGTGATCTCACACATAACACACACTCTCCCATAGTAAAACAGGACTTTACTACTATGGTCCCGACTTCCGCCGTTCGCACACGAAGTTGATCGTAAAACAGTTGTGGTGTTTCTAACAAATACACACAATATGCAAGCAAATAGTGAAGAACACCGAAAGGAATTTGGAATAAGCAAAAAAAAAAGCATCAGAGCCGTATACCATAGCGATAACATAACAATTCCCCATCAGTTAAATGTACTTGAGTTTAGAAATCGAATTCGTACAGGCGGCAGTAGCCTGATGTCTTTTCACCTGTTTCATCGTATGTTCAAATCACCGTCTTCACTATTGTCGCGAACGCTATAAAGTTACTGAGGAGGGAGTGGTGTGGCATTTCTAACAGATACACACAATGCACAAGCAAATAGTAAGGAAATCCGAAAGAAAATCGAATAAAAAAAAAAAAACATCAGCCGTATACGAAGCAATAACATACATAGCAATTCCATCTCAGTTGAGTGTACTTGACTTTAGAAGTCAAATTCATACACGCGCTGTGGCTTGATGTGTTGTTGGTTCAATTTTTAGTGATTTTATCCGTCATAGCTTCAGTTCGAATCACACACAGAGCGTCGCAAACGCTATAAGTCTGAAGGTGAACATACATCGGCAAAGAGCTGAACATATTGACCTTTAGATGTTGGGTGTCCAGACTGGCAAAGCCATTGAGAATCACACGCAATGAAGAAGATTTCAGTGTGCGAATATATGGACAGTATTATTTTAATAATTGGCGCAAGAATAATGACCTTGCCAGGAATAATCAAATCATTATGAAAAATTTAACAAGCCTCAGGACTTGCTAAATAAGGGCAAGACCGGTTGCCGGTTGTAGTGCCGATGATGATGATGATGATTATTTTAATAGATTCGGATAGAGTATCGGGTTCATTAAAGGATCGGTTTTTATACGAGTCTGGGCTTCTGTATAGGAGACAATAATGAATCATCTACTTATGTGTCGTAGCCTTAGTCATGGGAAATTAAATACTAGGTTTGTGCAGAGACCATATCAAGACAGAAATTAATGAATAATATCACTGGTGTGGAAAGAACAGAGGCAGAGAGGAGTTATAAATCAGTGGACTGAAATCCTGGGTTTCGCTAAGTGGAAGGATTGCCGGTTTATGGTTAAAAATGTTGACGGATATAGGCGAGAAATTGCATCTTAAGCCATGAATGTTGCAATGATTGACGTGACTCTCGTGTACGCAAGTCGGGATCCGCAGTTAATTAGTGAAAGCGACCACCATAGGTGTAATACTAATTGAATTGGCGATATTTGTGTGTTTTTCGATATCTGGCAGTCTGTACTGTCGTGATTATAAGGCGTATGGGACGGAGTGTTTCTCCATGTGAGGCAGTCGCTATATGTATGCCCCTTTTGGTGGCAGTAATTGCATGTTATTGTATCGGTCATCAAATGAAAAGGTTTCGTGCTTGCAAACGGCTCGTTATGCATGTGCCTCGGAGTGCCGTTGTCTCTGTATCGTTGTAGAGAATCTGTATTGGGGGTGCTTGAGACTTGTGGAACATTTGGGCTGAGGGGTGCGGCTCGTGTGTCTAGTTGATTAAACTTAAGATTGTTAGAAGTGAGAAAATTAGAGGCGTAGGGGGGTTGAGCAGAACCTGACATGACGCTATTGTTGTGTATGAAACGCCGTCTGTTGTAGCTTTTCCATTTCTAAAGCCTTTTACATTAAGTCGTCCAACGCGTTATTCCCCAGGGTTAGTAAGTATTGGCAAAGGTGGGGATTACTACGAGGGTTGCCTTTTATATTTCGGGATTAGAGAACAAAAACAAATATTGATCATCGAAAATCACTTTATTGTTTTTCAAAATATTCCCCATGAAGATCTATACACTTTTGCATGCGTTTGAACCAATTGTCGAAGCACTTTTGCCACTCTGATTGAGGTATCTCCAACACGAACATGTTGACGATTTAATTCCATTTTTGGGCCGAGATGAATCTTTTAAGTTACTGTAAACAACACAAATAGCGCTCGTATGTCAAAACGTTCTGAGTGCGTATAACCTCAAAAATGTCCAACTTTACGACAGAGCTGTCAATTGCCGGATTGCAACACTAGGGTTGCCAAATCCCGAAACATAAGAGGCAACCCTCGTAACACCACCTTTTAGTGAGTCTTTGGCAAACTCCTCAAGTTCCGCCTTTACAGCTGGGGCTGCCTTTGTGCCATACTTGTGATCAGCAGCCTCCTTGCATTGCGTCAGCGTCTGCTTTATCCTTGCGGTAAAAGCGATGAGAGCCTCCAACGGTTGTTGTCTGATCGTAATTAGCTTGCTTACCAACTCTTGGTAAGTTTCCTTGGGCAGATAAGTTTGTTTGAGGAGACTTTCGGCTTCCTCAGAGGTATTTGATGGGTTGCCTCTTTGGATCGACGTCTAAATCACGGCCACATCCTCTCCATGATATTATGTCTCCTAAAACCCCAATGTGCTCTACAAGACAATCCGAGAGATCGCACCAATTTGCGGTTCATCTCTCGACGGCGCGAAGATTCCTGCACCAGAACGCTGTGGAACCTCGTCTCCGCGCGAGTGTTCCCGGAGCGTTACAACCTGCAACTGTTGAAACAGAACTGCAACGGATATTTAGTGGCATCTCGGGGCGCCGTGTCGGCGCTATAGGTTCGCCCCTCCCGAGAGTTGTATATTTATAAAAGAAAAAAAAAAAGAAAAAACAAAAACGCCTGGGATGCACATGGTGGGTTTCCGATCTCGGCAGCGCTCATCAATAAAAGCTAGCGAATGTAGTTGTGCATCTTTTGTCAGTTACTCACACATTTCCCCCTTTTTGGACGCGTAGTTTTTATTTGACAGTCGTTTGAGTGAGTCGATGTGTGTTTTTGTGAGAATGGACCAAATTGAGTATCGAGCTGTATTCAATTTTTGTTTTTGAAAGACAATATGCCCACACAAATCAAAGATGAGTTGGACTCTGTGTATGGGGACTCTGCACCATCATTTACCACAGTGAAATTTTGGACAGCTGAATTTAAATGTGGCCGTGAGAGCTTGGGAAACGCAAAAAACTGGAATAACTGACGATAACATCGCTAAAGTTCACCAAATGGTGCTAGACGACCACCGAATTAAAGTGAGAGAGATAGCAAAGGCTATGAAGATGTCCAAAGAACGTGTTTGTCATATATTAAATCAAGATTTAGGCATCAGGAAGCTGTCCGCGCGTTGGGTGCCGCGTTTGCTCACGTTAGACCAAAAACGTGTTCGAGTGAACATTTCCAACGCCTGGTTGGCGTAGTTTAAGCGTAATAAATAAATAAATTGGCGCTGATTAATTATTGTCTATGAAACTTGGATACACCGTTATACGCCCGAAACAAAAAACAGTCGAAACAGTGGACTGCAAGCAAAGGGGGAATCGGCTCCCAAAAAAAAAAAAAAATAACTAAAACTGTTTTTTTCAGCTGGGAAAGTGATGACGACTGTTTTTTGGGTTAGTCATGGAGTTATCTTAATTGATTATCTTCAAAAAGGAAAAACCATTACAGGAGCATACTACGCATCATTACTTGACCAACTGAAAGCAGAAATTGAGGAAAAACGGCCACATTTGCAGAAAAAGAAAATCCAGTTTCACCAAGACACCGTGCCGTCTCACACCTCAACGGATGCCATGGCGAAAATCCACGAATTAGGGTTTGAACTGCTTGACCATCCGCCTCACTCACTAGATCTAGCCCCAAGCAAGTCATTTTTGTTCCCTAATCTAAAAATTGCTCTCGGAGAACAGAGATTTTCATCAAATGAGGAGGCAATCGCCTTCGTCAACAGTTATTTTGCAGAGAAAAACGGCGAGTACTATTTGGATGGGTTAGAGGGATAGGAACATCACTGGGAGAAGTGTGTAGAGTTACAAGGAGACTATGTAGCAAAATAAAAATAAATTTTAAGAAAAAATGTCCTGTATCTTTGTTAGGTCGGAAGCTTTTTAGGCCACCCTCGTATAGTCAAAATATTCTGCGATTTATTCTAGGTTCTTAACTCTACACACTTTCTTAGGATAATAATGAGCTTATAGTCCAATTTGGGCAATTTTTCAAAAACAATCCCAACGGTCTATTAGGACCCTGAACAAGTTCTCACAACTCGAGCGGCACCAAATGTGCTCTGTTTTTGAATTACTCTTAATACTTTCAAATGTTTCGACAATGTTGTGATTAACTTCTAATGGTTTTGGACGTTCAGCGAGCATCTAATATGAGTAACGTAATCTGTTGAAACCACGAGCATTTTTACAAATCAGCGAAATTTTATGAAAAGACCTAATGATAGCATCTCAAGGCTCTGACTCAAGGGTATAGGTTTCCTTCTCTGAGAGAATGTTATAGAGGAGCTGAGGTACACTTTATTTCGCATTTTATTTTTTGTTTGATATTCTATACTATAATGTTATCTCGTATCAAGTTGTGGCATTACGACTCTTGAAATTGCAACAACAGCCTGGTAGAAGTTCCAAAGGCTATCACTGACTGAAACTTGTCGAAAAATGGGAGTGAAACGCCGAGGTATCTGTGATCTCAATCGCACTACAACCTTTTGCTTTGTAACAGCCTTGTACTGGAAAGACTATGCCACCAGTTAGTAGCGTTTTCACGAATTCTTTATTTATTTGGGTTGCATTTTAACACGTTCTCGCCATGGTCCACTTTGTCATGTTTATGATAGGCTGAAACCGCAATCAGAACTTCCTTTAAGCCAAATCTTGGGTCACAATTCCATCCACAATTGTTTTAAGTGCTCTTGACAGATTATCTATGGCGCGCAGAAACACGTCTATCTGATGCATAGCTATCGGATCACGACTTTAATGTTCATGGCGCAATTTTGATGTCCATCCCATCATCACGAAATAGAGTGTATCTAAACTGGCCACTTTTTTGTAATCTGCAAACGGGACATCGACTTATCTTCGTAATTTTCGGCACAAGCGATTTCTGACCGCTAACGAAACAGCACGTGTGCTTCTGCCTCGTGATCCGTACCATCGAATCAGTTGTGCAATCCGTTTTGGGAATCTTAAATATACACAAGATACCCAATTACCCTATCTGTTCGCGCGACAAGTCTTACTGTGGGATCCTAAGCAAACAAACGGATCTCCACACACGCGTCCGAGGGTAGAGCAAAGTTATCTGTGCGATCCTAGGTAAATAAACGGATCTCCACACACGTGGCTTAGTACTGTGAAAAGTGCGAGGATATAAACGCGAGTGATGTGCAGTGCGAGAAAACCCTCTACCCTTTCCATCCCGTGTGTTTTTTCCTTTTTTTCGCACCTCTGTTTGCTTCCCTCGGGCACCGATACTCTCGATTAATTTATAATCTTTGGGTAGTTTTTTTTTGTCTGAGTGGCATAATATTCGTCATGGGAGGGATGTGACCTGGATTTCAGCATGGATCTAGTGGGGCACCTACTACAAGGGCTTAACACCTGTACTGGATGCTTTCACCTATCTATTGCTCGTCTCGACCTGTATCCTTTCCCGAGGCGGTATTGGTTTTCTGTGTCAAGCCATTTCAGTGGAACGGGAATTTCGCGTTGATTTGTGTAGCATTCGTGGCTTGAGATGCAATTTCTCTTCTGTGTCTGCTCATGTTTCTAACCAGAAACCAACTACCGTTGCACTTAGCAAAACCCATGCAATAACTAATATAGATATTTCCGATTTAAATCTGCCTGGATATAACTTAGTGCCTCTGTTCTTTCCACATCGCGTTATAGCCACATACATACGAAATTATATTGCTTATCAGCTTCTGCTACAATATGGGCTCTGCTCCAACCCAAAATTTAATTTCTCGTGGCTAAAGCTTCTCGTTCGTAAGCATATCATACATTATTGCTTTCTTTACGGAAGCCCAAACTTGGATATAAACGCATGCTTTAACGAATTACATGCTCTTTCTGATTCCATCGATAGGATCTTGAACCTATATCCGCACACTGAAATGGTTATTGCGGTTGATTTCAATGTGCATAACTCTCAGTGGCTTCGTCACTCCGGACACACAACACATGAAGGTCAATATGTCCAGCTCTTTGCTGATTCAAATAGTTTAATTCAATTTGTCAATGAGCCGACACGGGTACCAGACATATATGGTCATTCCGCCAACACACTGCACATGTTTCTCACCTTCCACCCAAACAAATATACAATTGAAGTTTTTTCGCCCTTGGGCACTTCAGATCACTGTGTCGTGTCAGCTAAGTTTGCTCTAATCAACAGCAACGTTAATGAGAAAACTCCCAAAAGAACAGTATGGTTCTATGAGAAAGCCAACTGGGAAGGTCTGAACGACTTTTTTGGGAGGTTAAATTGGTCGTTATTTTTCCTTAATAACGATGTTGACCCTATAGCGGACACATTGAGAGACACGATTCTACTTAGCACGGGAACTTTTATTCCACACAGGGTAAGGAATATCAAACCCAAGAGAAATATGTGGTTCGATTTCGGGTGCAGAGAAGCCGTTAAGGCTAAAGAGTTGAGCTTCCGGTTGTATAAATCAAACAATACTGAGAAATATTGGAAAAAATTTAAGAGAGTTAGAAATGACTGCAAAGCGTATATCAACGCGCCAAGCTCTTGCATGACCAAAGAGTGAGACAAAAAATACTACACTCTCCCACATTCGGGAAAAACGTTCAAAACTCGGTCTCTTCATCCATTCCAGCGTTTATAGTCGATGACAAACCACAAACCGGTGCAATAGAGAAGGTGAATATACTTGCTGCACATTTTCCAGCGAACTCAACGCTCCCTGATACCACTTCAGTTTCACCTCAACTTAAGCATAAGCAGCCCACCATGAGCCAGATTCGCTTCCGAACGCGTACTGTTGTCCGGGCACTCAAGGAGCTAAACGCACCCAAATCCGCTCTACCGGAGGGGATTCCCACCATTCTTTTCTTTTTTAAAGGGGTGAAAAAGAGGAGAAACAAATATAATGAAGTTAAGGATAGTTAAGTTAGTTAAGGAGGATTTTTTGTGTAGTGCACTTCATTCGCGGGTAGTTTTTGACATTTATTCGGTTAGGATCTCACAGAAAACAGGTCAAATGGTTCTCGCTTCGACAAAGTACGAACATTATGCAAATTTATTATAACATTGAGATTCGCATTCAGTTGTGTCAACTTTACATACGTTAGCTCTAATTTCTTGGCGATATAATCGTCGAATAAGAAAACCTCTCGAGCGCTTGATACAAAAGTTTGTGTTAACGTATTCGCTACATAATGTACCGGTTTCAATGCCAGAACCATTGAGAATAATACTTTAATCATAAAGTTCGTGGAACAATCAGCGTGTAATGAATTGAGTTCTGTTGCTTGTTTGGTTGGCACATCTCTCATTGATATCCCCGCCAAACTTCAGTGTGTATTAAATTTTGCGTTAAAAATGAATTCAATGGTGCGAGGTCTTTGCAAACGTGGGAAAAATGTTCCGCAACAGCACCCTAAAGAAATCGGTCGTTCACTAGCCACACGATCGTTTCCGATCTAGTCGCGAGTCATCATCATCATCACGAAAACATGGATAAAGTGAAAAAAATGTTGGCCAATAATCGTAAATTAAACATCAGAGAGCGAACCTAAACAGTACTTATGGTTCTGTTCAACACATGTTAGTTAACGATAACCCTAACGTCTCAAATTTAAAAATACTATAATACACAAATAAATAACATGTGAAAGTTAGTTACCCAATCGTCCGTATAGGATGCTCATAAATTGAACCTAAGCACCACTGTGCATATCGTAAATGATCCGTGGATACGATTTTAGTTTTATAGGTTGTCTTCCAGCTAAATTAACAAGTAATGGAATGAAAAACATGCGTTTCTTTAACATATTCATTATAGATCATTAAGGCAAATACAATATTCTCATATTTTTATAATAATCATTCTTAAACGTTGGTATTGAATTTCAAAAGTTGTTCGAGTCAGTCTTGCATTCGAGCAAAGTAAGTTGATACTACGTAGGAGGTCACAAGTAATTTGGAGCCAACATATCACCCAAATTCATTAGTAGGGTAAAGCATTTGTTGGACCTCCTTTTACAATCTATTATCTGAATCTGAGTTAGTACGCTTCCAAATGCACGATTAGATATTAGAAACATGCATAATTGATTAAAAAAACAGGCTCACACAGCTCATGCAGAAGACATTCCCATTCAACATGGGAAAATGCGCATCCAGCTCAAAAGGACGTTAGCGGTTGGCTGGCACAAAAAGACACGCCCGCACACCATGCGTCACGCAACACAAGTCTACCTCTAGATAATGCAACGCCGACTTGGACATATTACAAGGACTGAAACACATAGATGACGGGGTCGTGATGATCGAGGGGTTTGATTGTTGTTGTTGTTGTTGCTGCTGTTGCTGTTGTTGAGATGAAAAATGACCTATAACGTTGTTCCCCGTCGCCGACAACGCACCTTGCTGTTTGGCATAGTAATAAGGATCAAATGCCGGTTGAATAGCGTTCTTGCGATCATCGGAATGGCCCAGATTATAACAACAAACGCCACCACTTCCTGTTCCTCCGTTTCCCGTTGATGTTTTGTTGATCAAAATTGTTTTTGACGCTGGGAGATGTTGATGTATTTGATGCTGCTGATAGGCAGTTGTTGATGGTTTGGCAACGGTAAATGATGCCGAATGGGAGAGAGGATTTGGTTTTTGCTGCAGAAATCCAAGGGCAGGAAGGAATTTGTTTTCTTTGTTGCTTTTTAACTTTGCAAAAGTGTTCTCGAAGGAGAAGTGGGATTTCTGTGGACCAGCAGTTGATGGATGCGATCCATTGGTGCTGGTCGATGACATATTATTGGATACTGGCACCAATTGTTGTTGCTGTTGCTGCTGTTGTTTAGGTTGGACGGGTAATTTGTGGTGCTGCTGCATGCAAGGATTCATACTGAAGGCGTTCCAATTGGCAAGTGGTTTCTTGTGTTGCTGATGTTGACGGATTTGCTCCTGCTGGGCTTGTTGATGCTGCAGGATTGCTTGGCGGTGATATGCTTGATGAACCTGTGACGCACTGTATGATTTACCGATAGGGTTTGGGCGATTTTGACAGGATTTCTGTTGCATAGCGCCAAGAACAGCCGCCGAACCCAATGGAGCTGATATAACAGGTTGTTGCATTTGCAAAGGCATTGGTTGTTGCGCAGGATGATGTGGTTGTGGATGAGATTGTGCTTGTTGTTGCTGTGGATGACGCTGGTGCAACATTGTGGGACATTTTTCCGTCTTGGGGACGATTGGGATATTCGGTGCCATCAGATTAGGATGGGGTTGTTGGTGATTGTGGTGTTGCGGTTGTTGTTGTTGATGTAGTTGGGAAATGTTAGTCGTGGATGATATTTTTAGCATATCATTAAGACACTTTTCAAGTTTATTTTCGGCATCTTTTTGGCGTTTTGAGAGCTCTAAATCGACGCTGCTCTGGGTTTTTGCAATTTTATAGCCCGTCATCGTATTCGGCATCGTGTCTGGTGCTGATGGTGCTGGCGCCGTGTGGGCAGCTTTCAACTGTTGTTGTTTGTTGCTTGTAGGAGGAATATGAAAAGACGATGTGAATTTCGAGAGCTGGGGCAAGTGCGTGGCACAGCAATTGCTAGTCGCTATGCTGCTACTGCTGCTGCTATTCTCTGATTTGCGATCGTGATGTGGTGTCCCGAGTGTTTGGGGAGTAGAGCCGTCATTTACTGGCTGCACTTGAGACTGCTGTTGTTGTCGTGGCGGTGGTGGATTTTGTCGCATAGAAAATGGCTGATATTTTGTTCCAAAAACACTTGAACTTGATGTACTTTTCAACAGGCCTGATTTCGTTGACACTGTTGGGGGGTTAATTGGTGAAGGGACGGTAGACACAGGAGCTATTGTTTTTGACAGTAAGTTTTCATTGACATCCTTGGGGGCCATTAAAATCGCACTGTTTGATGTGCTGCGATTTAACGAGGGTAGGTGTTTCATATAGCATGGGATGTGAGTCTTGCTGGTTGACTTTAGAACTCCTGTGCCCATGCTTCCAGGTACGTGTGACAGAGATACACTTTTGTTTAAACTGGTTTGATCAGTCATAGGCTTCGGTTGTACCATTTTTACAGGCACCTTCGAGAATGTGTTTTGTACAGGTTTAACGGGAGTAAGATTGTCATTACACATGAGCTTGTACACATCCTCCTTGGTGGCACTTTGCTGAATTTGCTTATCTAGATGAGACAGTGAATAATTCTTCTGTATTTGATTTTTATGTGCAGTTTGTTCTAGGTTGGGAATACATTTTCGTTCTTCCTCTGCGTTAGTTGGAGGTGCGCAAATTTTCTCGTAGTTCCATATCGACTTTTTGGGAATTTTGCTTGACGATGTTAAATTTCCCTCCCAAAACTCGTTCATCATTTGTTTTCCCATGCTTAGATTCGATTTTATTGAAGTGTTTGAGGAGCTTTTTTGCAGAGGCGCCGAAATTGGTGCTGTAATAGGGACTTGCATTGGCGGGGACTGGAGACCATACTGAGGTGGTACATTTGAACTTGATATGCTTCGTGTCAGTTTGCTAGATGGCCGCGTCGCAACTGAAGGAAACTGAATGCGGGATTTTGATCCCGACACCGAAGCGTCGGCGGTTGGTATGTTGATGGAGGTTGAGGAAGATGACGCCGGAAGTATTGGTCTGGGACAAATAATCGGCAGTGCGGAAGTTACATTTTTATACGAACTCGATTTAGAGAGTGGTTGAATTTGTTGGCGTTTAAATGCAGCTACCATTCCGCCATTTCCATCCTTACTGACTGCACTATGTGGGCCGGAATCGTATTTGTCGTCCCGTTTGCTTTCTTCCTTGTGAATTTGTTTTTCTAATTCACTATAGTCAGGCAAACTTTGCAGATACTTATTCATGTAATCAATTTCAGCGTCGTACATATCGCTTTCCTTACCCGATATATTTGGACATGATGGTATCGCTAGATCCTTAGTCAGATTCAGCTTTTTCTCGATCAACAAATCAATGTTGTTGTTAAGGCTACTGTCGTTCGTTATCGACTTAGACATAATGGGTACGAAACCTTTCTTAATCGGACTCATGACACTACGGCTCAATGGACTCTCTCCCGGATTGAATAACCTATGAATACCCCCGGCAGACATGGTCTTTGCCAACTTGGGAGCTCGACACGGCAACGGCGGTGGAGATGTGGACGACGAGGAAGTTGATGATGATAATGATAAACTGGATGCCGGTGATACTCCAAAACCAGTTTGTGCCATTAACCTGGGCGGAATGGCAACTGGAGGTGTGGCCGGGAAGCCAATATGACTTTCGATTTTCTTTACCGCTTGATTGGGTATTGCATTAAAATTTTTATGATTGATCGCCATCGATGATTGTATCTTAGTTAGTTGATTAACAACGTGATGTGGTGGACGACTTTGTGTTTCATTAAACGATTGCGATTGCTGTGAAGAAATCATTTCTCGGAGATTAGAGTTGTTTTCACTCTTGTCAAATCCTACAGCCGTTGATAGTACAACTGATGGTGATGTCGGCGACAAAAGCGGCGGGGAAATGTCTGCTGTTGATGCTGCCGATGTCGATGGCGTTGTAAAGTCTCTTTTAACATTTTCACACATTTGTTGTTGGTATATTGGAAACTCATTGCTATTATTTAGACATCGATTTTCCTGTTCACTTTTCTTTGTCTCTTATGTTATGCTATTATCCGCGATACTGTGATTTACAACTGTTACATGAGGTTAGAAAGTGGAATCTTGTAATTGCATTTGCCGTTATGTTTAATCGGAAAATTGTGTAGGAAATGGATGGATGAGTTTTGCTTTGATTTAAATAAAGAAAAAAAAACTGAATCCTGTTCTAAGTAATTTCAACTAATATCTTCTTCTTTGATAGATGTGTTATAGTTAACTTGTATTAATATCTTCTTCTTTAATAGATGTGTTATAGTTAACTTGTATGCCTGCAATAATTATTGAAGGGGGGAAATTTCGAGTAAGTTTCATATTTTGTAGCAGTGAAATGGACTGAATGTTGTGAACATAATAACACTACTCGACAAAAAATGTGTGGCCGTTGGAACGAGTCAGTTTTTTATTGTTTAGTATAGATTTATTTTCAAAGTTGAATTTTTTGTAGTGCATTATATTGTCCAAATGAATATAAATGCAAACAATGTTGACTAAGAAAGATGCCAGTTTGAGGTGGAAAAAGTAGGATAAATTATTAGAGTAACAATAAATATAAGCGAATAGTACATTTTTGCATATCAGACTCAGTGAATAGAGAATTTAACCTTAATTTGATTCTAGAACCTCGTAAAACACTGAAGATGCCGGTAAAAAAGCAGGCAGACCGGGACTTCCGGTAGTGCACTTGCATCTGTTCGATAACCACTTCTTTTCAAAAGAATGGTGCTATAAGTACACCACGAGGTACGTAGGCTTTAAGAAGTTAAAGATTCGAATACACAAGAAAAAAATATCATGACATTATTTTACCATTTGTGTCGTTCGATCGGAGAACGATTCAATACCACATGCCTGAAAAAAAATATTTCCAACAAACTCCCAATGTAGGGAATTGTTAAATTTTAACGTCGCTGCGAATCATCGATGCGGTGCACCAATCTGTGCAATGAAACATTACTTGAGTGTCTTATTGAGAATTATTAAAAAAGTGGACCTGATGGATGTCAAAGATTTTTAATTTCGTATTTTTCTATTTTGGTGAGTTAATTGTTATTTACAACCATAATCATGCCGATTGTTCTATGCGGATGCGAAACATGGGCTCTCACAAAACGGGAAGAAAACAAATTCCGCGTATTCGAGAATTAAGTTCTAAGGCGTATATTTGGCGGTAAATATGACGAGGAGGCAGGACAAAGGAGGAAACTCCACAACCACGAATTAGAAGAGTTATACCGCAAACCTACAATAGTGAGAGTAATCAAGTGGCGAAGATTAAGATGGGCCAGACACGTGGCGCGAATGGGCAACGTTAGGACCGTGCATAGAATTCTTGACGGTAAGCCAACGGGAAAGAGACCGAAGGACGGCCGCAACGGAGATGGGAGGACAATGTCAGGTTGGACCTCGAGGAGATCGGATCGGATGGTCGAACGTGGAAGAAGAGTGCACAGGACAGGGAACAATAGCGGAGTCGAGTCAGGGAGGTCATGAACTTTCGAATTCCTACAGGCCAATAAATAGAATTGTTATTTAGAAAGCGTGGACGGAAGAAGAAGTCTTAAATGCCTACCAGTTCACTTGACTGTTCGAATAATGCCCCCTTTATAAAATAATAGCCTCGTGGCTACACAAATGAGATAAAGTGTTGTTAAATTGTCACGGATAATGGCATGTGAGCAACAAATGTGGCATTATTTTAGTATTCGTGTCGTTGAAGAACAACTTACGTCTTAGATGCCTGAAAATAAATATTTCAAGGAAGCCCCCAATGTAGTAAATTATTGCATTTTCGTGTGATTCAACTTAGGATGAACTCCTCGCACCAATCTGTACATTGCAACTTATGTCGTATCGAGAATTATTAAAAAGTAGCCCCGCTACGAATTACATAGATTTTTAATGTTGAACTTTTATTGTTTTCTATCCCCCCCCCCCCCCCCCCCCCCCCCCCCCTGCAAATCTCTCCTCAAGAAATTCTCCCAACCATGTCGCGAAGCCTATAGCTTAATGGGATGCTATTTCACTGGCTGGGCTTTGGGACCCTACCTACCACTCAATAATTGTGCCCAACTGCACAATAGCAAGAGTCGTCAGTTGAACCTAGGTTGCACAATCAAACACAAGACACAACCTCCTTACGAACTCAGCCATTGGGCGGCATTTTTCTATAGTAAACAGTTCGTTTGATACGTTGTGTCTATGTGGCAACGTGTATATTGAAAGGTTTTCGTCTAGATCTCCAATGAGCCTCACTGCTCGGTTTTGCATCTTGTGGAGCATGTGGAGCGCCACTTTAGGAGAACCTGACCAAATATGGGAATTGCATTCCAGTTTAGAACGAGTATAGGCATTGTAAGTTGCAGCCAGGTTGGTTGGAGTAGCATATTTCTTGGAGGTCTTAAGAAACTGTGGGGCCTCTTAAAGCTCACCTGAGGAACTCCCATATTCGCAACCCATATTTGCATCCCAATCACCAGCATACCTGAAACATTTTCTTTCTCAAGGACATTTAATGCATCCAACGCATTATGTGAAAATACCTAAAGAGAATTCTCACAGCATTCACGCATTTAATGCGTTATTCAAATTTCCTGTAAAGAATTCTTCACTTCATACGGCATCATAAATCTCAAACCATTCGGCACCCATGTCATCGTAAAATACTATGTCGGACAGCTTGTTTATACAGCTGCAATAAACCGACCTGCGATTCGTTTGTCCAATCGACAAACAATTACCGCATCCCAAGCATTATCATCGGAACCGAATCCTCTAGCATTTTCTAGTACAAACAAGAACTCGGTTCCTACTGCAGTCTGAGGGGCCATAAACCTTAAAACCCATTAGCACCTTTTCCTAATGGGGACGCATCTATTAACGCATCCGCACCACTCATCCACGACTGTAATTATGCCCTTATTTGTTTTCAACACCATTTCTCCGATGAATTGCCGTCTATGATAGCCACAATGCATAGCGTAAACAATGATCTATTCGATCCCTTTGCTCTTTTTTCCTCGTTTCAGGTTTCGTTTATCCTTTGCTAAATGCATCGATAAACACGGTGATGGGTACGATCACACACGCACACCACTGCATGCCAGAGATCGCCTTCCATTGGTCACTGGTCAAAGGAAATTTCATTTCCTTTTTCACCACACCACCAAACTCACCCCATTAGCAAGTCAGCTCTACACGAGTCAAATATCGCTGAGTCTTAATTCACCCGCCAGTGCGAACGCACTTCATCATTGGAATTTTCTTTCAACCCCCGTAGCATGGGCTTGGGGGTGAGCATACCCCCGGAGTCAAGTTTCACGAGTCAAAGTGAAAGTCGAAGTGTGTGCTGCTTATTTATTTACCCTTATCGTGTGTGCTTCGATATCGGTGCTGTAATCGGACGCGATTACAGTTCTATTGTTTTTTTTGTTTTGTTTGGACACTTAATTCACACATTAAACGTAAGCTACACCTGCTTCGGTTTGTATAAGAGTATAAAGCCGAAAGTGAATCTTAATTCAACAATAAAAAAGGAATAAATAATAATAATGTGTGTGACGTGTTCTCTGGGCGAACATTTTGCTGCGGTGTTCGGTGCGTTCCCGTAGTTCCTTGTTGGTGTTTTCTTTCGTGAAATCTTTTAGTGACGATGGGGATAGAAGAGAATCAGCGCCGTACGGTGGCGCACCATGCTTCTTCCCTACAAAACCACATACAAGTGTTGGAAATTTTCGCAACTTAAAATAATTTTGCTAAATCTGGTACTATCGAGTTATTGGGAAAAAAGTTTGGCGCATAATCTCCAGAAACCCAACTCTTAATTGATCGCCAACAAGTTGTGATTTGCCACATTTTTTTCGCACGAATAAATTTGAAGTAGTTGTTTTATGTCAAACTAAAGACGGTTCGAAATTAATCATCGAACGTTGTTATAATGAAGAAAGTACAACTGATTTATTTCAAAAAGTCACCGAAAGTTGGGATGATCGAATCCAACCCTGCAAAGGAAGCCGTGACAGCCATTTGAATTATGTGCAATTGAAAATATAATTGTCATAAGTTGTATTACTTTAAAATAAGAAAAAGTTCATGTCAACAATTAAAATATTTTGAATTTTATATTATTTTAAAAATATATTGTCCTTATTGGGGGACCCATTACATGGTCGTTCCACTTAAAAGTTGAATTAACTCAAGTGCCAAGGATTGAAAGTTCATTGGTTTTGATAATGTAAAAACTACCCATCGACAGTGTTTTTACCTTGGGATTCGTCTATAACGACAAAAGGCAGCAATCAGTTTTAGGGTGATTGAATTCTACCCGTTTAGACAGTTTCTATTCAATTCTATGAGATGAAGAGACCCGTTTTTGATAACCAAATGAGTTCGAGGCCAAATTTGAGAACAGAACGATCGATGTGTAATGCGCAAACGGACTGAACTGCAAGTAACGGACAAGAGATCACATATAAAAATTAGAATTAGTGGATAAGAATACGGGCGCTGGAAAACACCGGCAGTGAGTGAGTCAGGTTAACATTAAAGAGATTTCAACAGGCTCACACCAACCATTGTGGAGAACATAGTACCAAAAAGTGAAACAAGAAAATAATCAGCGCCTTACATCAAAGCATTAAGATAGCACTCACTGCTCGTACATCGTGGTCCGATATGTCGATTCTTTGGTTCATAGCGTGGGTTTGATTACATTTTACACTACTTCGCAAGCGTTACAACATTATCTAAAACCACTTCGGTAGAGCTACAAAAATGATAGTGCCCATTAAGTTTTCAACCCTGGACTTGCTGTTATTACCTTCATTAAAACTTCAACTCCATTCGAAATCAACAGGAGTGCCTTTACTTTTAGTGGGGTTTGGTATACGATTTCTTGCGGAACTGATGTTACTATGGGGTCAACTAATAAGTTTTGGAAGTTCTACAAAAGATAACTAGCATTAAATCGTATCGAACCATTTTGTAACTATATTCATTTTACAATGTCATCACTTCCCTCTAAAAATCAGTATTTGTCAAGAAGAATACTACGAGAACGTCGAGCGGGCCCTCAATGCCTGCCCAAGATACGATGTGAAAACCGTTCTTGATGATTTGAATGCTAAAAGAGGTCGGGAGCCGGTTTTCAGGCACTACGCAGGTTCCCATAGTTTGCATGAGAACACTAATGACAATGGACTACGAGTCATCGAACTAGCAGCATCAAAAAACTTGGTCGTTGCAAGTACCAGGTTACCGCTTAAAGATATCCACAAAGCCTCCTGGGTATCACCTGATGGAGCCACTCGTAACCAAATTGACCACGTGTTGATAGATCACCACCACTCCTCGAGTTTGATGACGGTACGAACGTACCGAGGTGCCAATGTCGACTCGGATCACTATCTTGTTGGTACAGTTTTCCGAACGCGGATTGCCTTATGGAGACGTATTGCATTCGCGGATCAGATTCGAATCAACACGGCTGCCTTACGCAATGAGAATACCAGTAACACCTTTGGTCATGCGCTAGGACTCGCCCTCAAAGAGCTCGACGGAGGGAGAGTAAGTCCTGGGGCCAGAATGCCGGGCGTAGAAGAGAAATGGACACGCCTTAAGAATGCTCCCATTAGTACTGCCAACTCTATCTTAGGCAGTAGTCGTAGAGATCGGAGCGACTGGTTTGATGATGAGTGCAAACTAGCGACTGCACGTAAGAATGCTGCATACCGGGCAATGCAGCAGTCTCATAGGACGCGGGTACGCGAGAAATACAAAGAGCTCAGAAGATCTGAAACAAGACTTCATAGACAAAATAAAAGTGCCTGGGAAAAAAACCTTGTCTGTGAAATAGAGAAAAGTAGAGAGCGAGGACCGCACCAGGCGCGGAAGTTCTACCAAATAATCCGCAGTATGACGCGGTACACACCACGCTGCACTTACTGCAAGGATAAGGAGGGTAATCTGATCACCGATCCTGAAGGCATTCTCGGGCGATGGGAAGTGCACTTCAATGAAATGCTAAATGGTCAGCTCACAGAAGAATTGGAGGCTCCCCCAATGCAAAATCAAGACCAAATGCTGCCACCACCAAGCATTGAGGAAACATTAAAAGCCATAAGACAGCTCAAATCAAATAAAGCCCCCGGAGCTGATGACATACCAGCTGAGCTGATCAAACAAGGAGGGCAGCGCTACATCACGCAATTCATGAGATCATGGTATGGGAGCAAGAGGAGATGCCGGAATGGCGTCGTGGTATAATTTGCCCCATACATAAGAAGGGAGATATCACACTGTGCAGCAACTATAGCGGTATAACATTGCTGAGTACCGCCTATAAGATACTCCCCACTATCCTACAAGATCGGATGGCTCCATACGCTAAAGCCATCATTGGTCAATATCAATGTAGCTTCATCCCAGGAAAATCAGTGATTGATCAGATATTCACCCTTAGGCAGACGATGGAAAAATGTCTGGAATTTAAGATCCCATTATATAACCTATTTAGCTCCTCAATAGTATACTGGTTAGTATACCCGCCTGTCATGCGGGAGACCGGGGTTCGATTCCCCGTCGGGGAGCCTCTGGCGCAAGACTAATGACCTTGCCCGGAAAAAACAAATCATTATGGAAAATTTAACAAGCCTCAGGACTTGCTAAATAAGGCCAAGACCGGTTCCAGGTTGTAGTGTCGATGATGATGATGATGATATAACCTATTTATAGACGTTAAGGCCGCCTACGACAGCATAGCCAGGGTAGAACTATATAATGCCATGAGAGAGTTCGGCATTCCAAACAAATTGATACGACTTTGTAGGTTGACCATGACCAACGTAACTCATCATCATCATCGGCACTACAAGCGGGATCCGATCTTGGCCTTATTTACCAAGTCCCGAGGCTTGTTAAAATTTCCATTATAATTTGTTTTTCCGGACAAGGTTATTAGCCTTGACCAACGTAACTAGTCAAGTAAAAATAGCGAGATTGCTGTCCAAACCAATAAACATCTTTAATGGACTCCGACAAGGGGACGGTCTGGCCTGCCTCCTCTTCAACTTGGCGTTGGAGAAAGCAATCCGTGACTCTGGCGTTACAACAAGAGGGACTATTATCACCAAGTCCATCCAGATACTTGCTTACGCAGATGACATCAGGATTATCGGTAGATCCGATTCGGCGGTACAGGAATCCTTCACCCAGATCGAGCTGGCGGCACAAAAACTGGGACTGCACATTAATGAGGGGAAAACTAAGTACATGGTGGCAACTTCTGCGAAGAGAAGACCTAACGTTGGTCAAACTATCAGGGTAGTGGAGCACGAATTTGAAGTAGTGCAATCCTTTAACTACCTTGGATCAATAGTATGAGCCGATAACAATATGGAAAAAGAAATACGCAAACGGCTGATCAAATCCAACAAAACCTACTATGGTCTATCAAGGCTCTTTAAATCCCGAGAAGAACTAACGTTGGTCAAACTATCAGGGCAGTGGAGCACGAATTTGAAGTAGTGCAATCCTTTAACTATCTTGGGTCAATAGTATCAGCCGATAACAGCCGGAAAAGAAATACGCGAACGGCTGATCAAATCCAACAAAGCCTACTATGGTCTATCAAGGCTCTTTAAATCCCGAAATTTATCCAGAACATCCAAGCTACTACTGTAGAACACCATGGTCTTACCAGTAGTCATGTATGGATCTGAGACCTGGGTGCTCAATAAAAGGCACTCCGAATTCTTAGCCGCGTTCGAGAGGAAGATAATAAGGAGAATTGTTAGCCCCGTATGTGAGGGAGGACGATTCCGGAGACGCTACAACCATGAGTTGTACGCAATCTACCTTGAAGCTAATGTTGTAAGAAAAATCAAGCTCAGTAGACTCCGGTGGGCGGGACACCTAGCCTATACGCTCATAGAGGAACCTGCCTGGAAAGTCATTTGTGGCAGGATGTATGGAAGGCGGCAGCGCGGCAGACCTTGTCTGCGATGGAGAGACGGCATAGACCAGGACACTCAGAGCCTGGGAGTGCCAAACTGGGTGACATCGCCTCGAAATTGGGACCGGTGGAAAGATTTGTTAAATAAGGCCAAGACCGGATCCCGGTTGTAGTGCCGATGATGATGTTGAGTCTTATTTAAAATGTTCGAAATACTATTTGTCTTTAGTATAGTTTAACTTTCAAATAGATCTCCTTTAAAATAAGAAAGGGTTTTGATTATATCTCAAATATATTGTATCGGGTTTTCCAATAGGGACTTGACAACTTTTTTTCCAGAGCCCAATCGGAGAACGTACGATGCTTGAAATGGTCCATCGGCTTCAATTCTTGAGTCAGCTTGATCTTGTATGGGTGTAAACCAAGACCCTTACGTAAAATTCGCCATAAAGTGGTCTGAGGGATGCCCAATTCTTGAGAACGCCGTGGAATTGACTGATTTGGATCGTTTGCTACGGACGCCTGAACGGCAGCGATATTTTCGACACTGCGACCAACCCGTTGTCTCACTGGCACGGCAACATCACACAACGAATACGGAGACTCAAATTTTTGCACTAAACTTGTTATTGCCTGTCTACTAGGGCGAGAATTACGACCGAAAATTGGAGTTAACGCTCTTAAAGTTGCGGTCACCGACTCCAAATTTCGGTAGTCAATTTGCAGACGTGGTTCGTTCGTGTACTTAACCATGATGACAATGTTGAGTTTACTGGATAAATTGACAGTGACAGTTCGATGATTAGTGAAGGGTGCGTTCACAAATTAAATTCAAAGTTGTCAAGTCCCTATAAAATAACCCTATATTTTATTTCATTTTAAAAGGATTTCGTCCCTACTGCGAAACCCTATACAATGCGTTTATCGAAGTGAGGAAGAGGAAGGCTTTGCTTAATTGCTCTATTTCGGATTCTATTAAGAACGTGCACTGTTGATCGTCATTAATTTTAATTTATTAAATTGTTTTGAAGGGCAGTTAAGAAGTATTAAACTCCATCACAACACGTAAGTATGAATGGTGCAGTTGCAGGTGAAATTAATTATATCTCAGTTTTGATTTTAGATGCACTGTTTTATATCTACATTCCCAATCCGAATATCTCGAGAACTTTCAGGCTCACAATCAACTCCACTTTTTTTAGGTTTCTATTATATACATAATTAAGAAACGCTCTGCGTTCTAAATGTCCCACACGTTGCTACATTTATCTTCTCCATGTCACCTAGCATTTTTTAAAGGTGCGACACGTTAAGTTTTGCGCCAAATTAAGAGCATTTTACTTTGCTGATGAGACACACGATAAAACGATTTTTAATACTATCTGTCTCGTAAATTGTCCCCATGTTATGAAGTATCCCAAATGAGTTAAAACGATTTCCTCTGACGCTCATATTCAGATTTTAATTCGAATATGTGGAATTCGCGACTACTTGTCAGCGCCCACACGAGAAAAGTGACGTGAACGAACAGCAGGTGTTGGTCTTTCCCAAATTGTACTGTGATCTTAAATTAATAATTATATCCCATTCGAATTCGTTCCAACAGCCAACGTAATGAGAATGATATACATTTTTCAAACAGATTTTTTAAAAAGATTAACACGTAAAAGTCAGGCCAAGCATTTTCCATTCCAATAACCAACCACAACGGCACCCAACAGAGAAACAACAGATACACGCCACAGACACAACCAACCAACCTTGATAAAACCGTCTGGTACTTTGCCATTCTTTGGTATTTGTATCTTTTTGATGACGATAATCTTATCACCCTCGATCTTTTGGATAGTAATCGGGACCCCGGGTTTAGGTCTTCCCAGAGGTCGAATGTGTGTTGCAGATTTTGTCTTTTGTAGCGCGCCGCCACCTGGTGGTATGGCAAGTTTTGTGGCAATTGTTGATGCAGCTCCAGCCGCGGCAGCTGTTGTTGAAGTGGCAGCTTTCGCTAGAGTTTTGGGGTCGTTAGCCCCACTAGGTCCAGGTTTTGTTACTATTGCTCCAACAGTTGCAACCTTCTGCAGTGGTACTGGTTTCGGTAATTTTGGCTTAGGCTTCGGTTTTGGTTTACTCTCGCCGGCATCAGAACGAACTATCGATAGATGATACAAGGGTTTGTCATCATCTAGAATACTCTTTTGTGGTTCAACCTTCTTCTCAACTTTCCGTAGAACCACTCCTAACATCGGACCGCTTTTCACTTGTATCTGGGTCTTTGGAGGTGTAACTCGTTTCAAAGTTACACCTAGGTTGACCCCGACTGGAGGTGGTGTCTTGACGCGGTGGTGGTGGCCTGCTTTTGTGCTATTGACTTCTTCGTCGATAGCCGCAAATGTTTCAGCCACAGCCGTCTCGACCATTTTATCAATTTCACTCTTCGTCATTTGCATGCCACCGCTCTTAAATATAATCCCGTCTGGAGCGGTTAAATCAATTTTGGATAAATCAGGGACTAATAGTGGCAACGAAGCTGCTATCGGTGCGGTCGTTATTTTTGTGGTTTTCAGGTGGTCTTGGCCATTTTCTCTATTTAAATGTGGTTCAATATTCTCTGATGTGATTGCGGTTGTGGTTCCATTTATGAACAGTTTGTTGTTGTTCTCGACACCAGTATCTGCTGCTAACGATGACGAAGCCGATAACGAAGACATCGATGACGGCGGTGTCGTTGATTCTTGACCTTGTGGACGACAATCAATTGGAACAAATTGTGGTAAAGTTTCAAGTTTCAAACAGACCGGTGTTGAGCATGAGAATAGCGCGTTACGTGGCAGTTCTGATGACGCATCGTCGCTATAGCCACTGCTGCTGGTTCTATCATTTTTGGAAGGATATTCGACGCTGTGGTCGCCATTCGGAATATATATTTGGGAAATATCATTGTTGATGCTGTTGGTGTTAAAGCAGTTATTGCCATCTATGCTTTTGTTGTAGCTATTGTCTATTGTGTTAGCAAATGTTTCCGTCGGGTGCAAATTGCCAACATTGACCGTTGAGACAGAACTGAGGGCAAGTAATTCGCTATTTTCTAGATCCATGATTTTCTTTCTTTTGTTATACTACCTGCGTGTACATAATTTCGAAGCAACCGCGTTATAAGTAATACTCACAAGACCGATTAAGAAATTCACTGTTTAAATTTGATCACGCGAGAGAACCCTTTCAATACTTATGACCACATTGAATAGATACCGATTAATACTAAGCGGATGCTATTTCTAAATGCGTAATTTCAAATAGATCTAGCACGAAGTTCTCTGCTTTGTTCTGAACTTTTGGCACAGATACCAATGTCGTAAAAGAAACTTAAGGCGTCAAGAGGTACATCTATCTGAGGGAGGTTTACACGTCAGCTATTTGAGCGTCGAAAGCAATATATCTTACAGTGTTGGGAAGTATCTAGTTGCCTCAGTAAGATATTTGAATTAAATGTAGAATTGTCGATTGGGGATTCCGACCTTGGGAGGTTAAACGGGAAAGCTATGCAAAAAGTCTATAATCAATGTCTTCATTAACTTCCGGAACAAGCGATAGGTTTCGAGGTCTTCATATCATGAATTGTTTGAGACTAATTCAGGGGCCAGGAAACGAGTTGATGATGGATGCCAACTGAATCCACAACTTTCAATTGATCTTTGCTGTAAAAGATGCTTGTCAAAATTAGGTAATATATGATTAGATTTAACGTCGAATATCAATACTAGGGCATTCCATACAGTGCGATATAAGTACTAGACTTGTATATAAGACCGTGGTTCTGATATGGAAGCAGGTAGGCTGTTCTGAGTTCATGAACAGAGTCCATATAATATACACAAGACCAGAAATTACAAGACAATAAGTCTTTGGTATAATAGCGCCGCGGCGGAAATGACACTTTTACTGCATATATTTAAATACTAACGTACAGACAAAAACATGTGCTTGGCATGTGACTGTTACGTCTATGTGGTGATAAAACAACATGGGAGACTAAGCGGGTTCGGCAACTATTCATTGTTCTACCACATGCGGTTATTTTAATAGTAAACTTGCTACTATAGATCCGGGACAGTGGTCATGTAGCGAATTCTGCTCGACACGATTTTCGTAATTAGCAATAATGCTCCTAATTGGACTAGACAACAATGGAATCATTCATTCTGTAGAATTTTTACAGACTCAGGTAATCATAAAATAAACGATACGATACATAGACAACGATTTTTAAAAAATTTCTTTTTCGAGAAAAAAAAAGCCCGACAAAAAAGGTTATGGGGTACCCTTAAATGTCAAGGCATAGAGGGAGTTTATCGACGAACATTACTTTTGATTCCCTGGATTCGAGGGAACACGTGATCAGTAATAACATATCACATTCGTGTGATTCGGTGAAATACTGATTGTGTGTGCTTGTAACGACTCTACGAATCCCCACAATAGCTTAGAAAAGCTTTGAATCTTACGCCCAGCAAAGAACAGCCATATTCTCACGTGTCTCAGAACACACGGTTACTCCATGACATGTGGGTCATATCTTCCCCCTGCAACCCACGTCTGCGCGATTATCTAAGTACACATGGTCTTAAAAACGAAAATATTTGGCGACCCATTTGCTGGGTAAAAACAGTTGGCAAAACACAGCATCGCCAGATACTGGCAGCCTTCGAAATCTCAGGCGATAAGAGTGCCATTAAAGAGGCGTCAAATATAAACAGATTTTACGATCCTCTTTGAGCCAGACTAGCTCTTCGTACATGGACATAACATCATTAAAAAAACCATGAGGAATTGTATCCAGTCTGAATATTTTTTGGGGCCATGATTGTTTATTGGCTTAAATAAACTGAAAACTTGTCACGAAAATTGCTAGCGATATTCATTGTTAAACAAAATTGGAGAAATGATTTTCGAAAGAGGCTTTAAATGTTCAGTTTCGCTCCTTAACTCATTGCAGCTTTGCGCCACATCCACCACGCCGAACGCTTTTCAAGTGCCCCCAAAATCCAGCAATCGTGATACGAATTTAGCTGGCCAGTTATATAGTGCTCGCATAGCACAGTAAAGATAATAAAATAACCGAGCACCGGTGGAGACAAAACGACCCAGGGAAAGCAGCAATCTGCCTTACTGGGAAGTCGTGTTTTGAAGGAACAGTTACCGAAGAACATAGAGGATTTGTTTGTGAAAAAATATATGCACTATACTATGTAAGGTGTTATGTCGCCCCCAAGCCAAAAAATTGACATTTTCGAAGACCAAATGAGTGATCCTGTCCGAGCTGTAAGACGAAAACATCCAGTTATCGTAGCTGGGGGATATCAAAGCATGGGACTGAGAGTGGGGGAGTAACCAAACGAACATAAGGGGAAACATCTTTCTGGACTCTTGCGGCCCTAGTTCTGGTCCTACAAAACAGAGGTAATACGAGTAATGCCACGTTTAGCAATGAAGAGTCACACTTTAACCAACATGCCTCTGTTAAGAAGCCTCGAGTGGAGTGTGTCGGACATGTGTATAGCGTATCCTAAGCAGTACGAAGGCATAACCCGAATTACAGAAACACGAATGCGCAGCGTAAGTCATGGAAAACCACCGTGTTTGGTGAGGCGGTGCTTGAATTCATTACGGAGAATCTAAAAGTCCCACAAGATTCAGCCGAAGAGCAAGCAAAAAACCTGATGGAAAACCTGACGGAGTGTACAATGCTGCTATCTCCAGAAAGGCACAAGAACGAATACATACATACATACAATATTGGTGGAACTAAGAAATTTCCGGGCGAACACCTTCAACTGCAACGAAACAATTATCGTCAGGAAGAGGAGTCTGAAATGCTCCACAATCAATTTAGGCAAGGTAGAAAACAACTGAAGAAAGTCATAAATACGAGTAACACTAAAGCTTTCAAGAAATTAACGGTGGAAACCCAACATAACGTTTGGGGCGATTTTTTTTTATTTGACTTCTCTCGGGAGAGGCGAACCTATAGCGCCTAGTGGGCGCCCCAAGATGCCCCTAAATAACTGTTGCAGTTCGTTTTGAACAATTCAGGTTGTAACGCTCCGAGAACACTCGCGTGGGAAGGGAGTTCCACAGTTTCCCCGCTCTGTAACGGAACGAGGTCTGATACAGGGATGTTCGCGCCGTCGGAAGATGAACCACAAAATGGTGCCATCCATTGGATGGTCTTGTGGAGCGCATATAAGCCGAATTGCGTGGAACAATACCAAGAATCCCCGAAGAGCAGTATCCGTGATATCTGTAAAACAGACAGAGGTCGGCTACACGCCTTCGATGAGATAGCGACTGTAGTCTCGACGTCAGCACCGAGTCCCCGATCAGTCGGATCGCTCGTCTCTGTATGCTCTCAAGTAGGTCGAGGGTATGTTTAGGAGCCGAGCTCCAAACATGAGAGCAATATTCGAGCGCGGGTCTAATTTGCGATTTATATAGAAGAAGTTGGCCCAACCAGAAATAATGTGTCCAGCATACATCATCATCATCATCATCGGCACTACAACCGGGAACCGGTCTTGGCCTTATTTAGCAAGTCCCGAGGCTTGTTAAATTTTCCATAATGGTTTGTTTTTTTTTTTTTGTCGGGCAAGGTCAGTAGTCTTGCGCCAGAGGCTCCCCGACGGGGAATCGAACCCCGCTCTCCCATGTGACAGGCGGGTATACTAACCTCTATATTATCGAGGAGCCAGCATACACCAAGTGGCTAAGAGGAGGAATTTTCCCGAAATGCTGGAAGGAACAAAAATTAGTCCTGATACTAAAAAGTAACAAATCACTCCAAAAACCCTCATTGTACCGTTCCATCTGCCTCCTGAGCACAGCTTGGAAGATATTAAAGACCACCATCGTGGCACGAAGCAGTACTGCATAGTCATCACAGCAGCTGCGAGTACCAACCTACCTCCTATAGAACACGGTCACATATTTCACAGACAAAGAGCTAATATATGAAACAGAGGGTGGGTCAGGAAACACCATATAAAGCAGGGTAGCATTACAAGGCTCAGTCTTCGAACCGATCCTATGGAACCTAATGTACGACGGGGCACTAGATATAAATAAACCACCGGGAGTAGATATCATAGGCTACCCGGACGATGTAGCAATTGCACAAGAGCAAAAACCCTGATGCGAGTTTGGCTCATAAATTCTAGAATGGAACTAGCAGAGAACAAAACAAGTGGTACTGATGTCCAGCCAGAAAAAGGTAGAACAAATTAGCCTACGTGTTGGTGGACACATATTCGAATCCGCCAGACCATAAAATATGCAGAGGGTATACTGGATTATCGTAAGAGTTTCATGTGTCACATTCGGTACGAGACAAAGAAGACGGCGACAGCACACACAGCACGGGAGAGGACTAGAGCAACCGCCTACAACCCATACACCAAGCCTATAGAATTCCTCCAAAAGAGGAAAACCCGAGAATCTGCAGGACCTACAGAACGGTGTCCACTGGACTGGCTGCGGTAATTCCAGGTCGAATCCCTATAGAAATCAGTGGCAGAGATATACCATCCGCGCCAACTAAATGCACGGGACTGCACAGTATACAAATCCGAACTCGTCGCTATCCAAGAATGAAATTTTAGCTAATGTCAACAGAAATGGCACACACTCGTCAGAGGAAGATGGACGCACAAAATGATACCGAAGGTCAAAGAGTGCACAAATCGACCACCCTGTAGTGGACTTTCACATATCTCAATGCCCAGCAGTGTATGGGTTTTTCGGACATTACAAATTCAAGTGTAACGAAGACGTGTGGGTCTTTTGCTTGTCCTGGAAGGGATGTGTAGAACACGCGCGAGAAGTCCTAACCGAATGCAGTCGATTCCAGAAAGAGTGCAGTACACTTGGTGAGCAATTTAACGGTGCAGTAGATGCAAATATCACAGGAGTGCTAAAGCTACAGCAAGGGATGGGAACTCATCGGGGCATGGCTTAACAACATCATGCAGAAACTGCACAGACTACAAGAACTGCAACAACTTTAGAGACGTTACACTTTGACTCTGCCCCCGGATGACATGTCGAGAGACGGTACCCCCGGGGTGCAAAGCGGCGGTGGGTTTAGTCCGTAGGCACTGCCGGATAAACGAGAACGTAGTGAATCGGACATACAAGTGGACTCGGGTCGCCTGTATCTTTTCAAGATTACCACCTCCACAGAAAAACAAAAAAAAAATGAGGACTGAAGTGGAAGAGATTACGGAGCCCTGGGTAACATCATAATTAATTTGATAGGGGTAGATTTGTCACCAAAGATGAAGTGGTCAATAAGATAGCCTCTTATAAATTGAATCTTTAGATTTATAGATATATAGATATTCCATTCGATTTTGCAGTTGTTCTGCGCGTGAACATCATATCGGTGATCACCACTCAGGAGTTCGAACGTTATAAATTATTTTGTGAGTTGATGACAGAATGGAAATTACTCTATAGGAAGAGGGATATGAAGGGTGGCCCCTTTTGGTAATCTGCAGTTATCATCCATTTCAGAAATTTCAAATCGAGTAGCACGGATAGAACTGATTTTGCGATGTAGAGAAACTTCTCCTTAAAACAAATAGGATGAAGACCATCTGGGCCAGGTGATTTGATTATGAATCAAGCTGGGCATACAGAACGGTGTCCGCTGAAGTGGCCGCGGTAATTTCGGGTCGAATGGCTATAGAAATCAGTGGCGGAGATATACCATCTGCGGCAACTAAATGCACGAGGCTGCAGAGTATATAAAGCCGAACTCGGAGCTCTTTCAGTGCTTACGATGAGTTTGAATGGTGTGCTGTTTGTGGTCAAGTTGAGTTGGACGCTGATGTGGTGCCAAGCAACATTAAAATGTGCAGTTAGTAGATTCGTTTTCTCTATTGCAATTTTAACTGGTATGTTATCTGCTACGAGTTATGGGATTGACGATAAGTTTTTTACTTTTTTGACACAGACCCGAAAATTTCTATTACCGGTAGTATTTATTGTTTGACTTTCTGGTCGGACACCAACTTTGCACAGTGAATGTACAGTCATTTCTTCTCTTGAATCTCCCCCGGTTTTTATATATTTTGGTTAATTTATGTAACTGGAAGCTTATCTTTTTAGATCCAGTAGCCACTCTGCACTCGGGTTGGAACCACGACCACACACTTCCACTGACTCACATACCAAGCCAAATTATACTTGTTATGGCGTGTTATAGCATTAACATCACTACTGAGGGAGAATAACGACAAATTTAACTGCAGGATTAGTGTTTGCTACCCTTAGCATTGTGTGGAATAAAGGTCCTCGTGCCAAGTAGAATATTTGCAATTATGGCGCGAAGGTTGAGATGGCCTCAGGTACATAACAAAAATGGGTAACGGAAGAACAATCCCACCATTTTTGACAGAAGGCCAACGGAAGAGACACCGGCGGGAAAACGCAACGGAGATGGGCGATAATGTAAAGCATGACCTTGAAGAAAACGGATCAGGAGGCGAAACGTGAAGGAATGTATAGCGTTTGGGATGGTAGTGAAGAAGTGTGATTCGAACTGATGCTATGACAGTTAGAATCACCAAAAATTGAACCAAAGCGCAACCCATGAGGCCACCGCCGTGTGTATAAATTTGATTTCTAAACTCAAGTACATTCTACTGATGTGGATTTGTTGTTATCGCTATGGTATACGGCTCTGATGCATTTTCTTATTCGATTTTCGTTCGGTGTTCTTCACTATTTGCTTGCGTATTGTGTGTGTATCTGTTAGAAACGCTACAAATGTGTAGGGTACATAGGGCAGGAAACGGGTAGCCGAGTTAGAAAGACCATGAACTTTCCAGTTCCTACAGACCAACAATTAGAACTAGTATGATATTAGCTAGAGAGCTGATGTACTGAAGAAGAATAAAGACCAATTTAATTTCCCAAAGGAGTTTAGACCTTTAGACTTCCTGTCGTCGCCTTCTCAACCGTAGAGACAAGCTGTTCCTTGGGAGGTTTTGTTTTTCGTTAATCCTGCTCTTGGTTACCGGGAATTCAGCTGACGTAACACAGTGGTCTGAGTGCACAAAGGGGGATCCGGCTTTGATTGAAATTTGATTAAGGTAATTAGATCCAGTATGTTGGCGAAATTAGCCAGATACACAAAAAAATTTTGTTTTTGGGGGAAATTCGATCAAGTGACGAAAGTAGAAAAAGTACTGACAGCTTTACTTGATAAATAAAATTATTAGGGGAAGTTTTTCTTTAGAATTTAAAAAGAAAAAATAGAATTGTTTAATAAAATGTGTTCCTTAACGTCATAGAATTACTCCCTCGAAATTTTATAAAAAATATTCATTAAAGAAAGTACAAATCACTTGAAAAGGGTAGGAAATCATGTGAATTGGAGGAAAGTAGCTACCGTCATCAAACACGGTATGTTACAGCAAACTTTTCCCCTTTCGGGTGCAAATCACAAGGTACGTATTATTTTACAACGTCAGTAGTTTCAGTTTATATTGAAGACCTTTTTTATAGTAAACCTTTCAGTAATGAGACAATTTCTACTTGATTGTCCGAATTTTTTCACACAAAAAAAAAGATCGGTTTTTTAAAGATTCTAACAAAATAAAATCCACCTAAAATATTCTAGCAACTACTGGGGCATACTTGACTGCTTGTTAGGCTGGCAAAATTTTCAAATTATTGTATATTTTTTATGATAAGTGCACATAAAATAAAGTGCGCGATATCTTTGTGTATTGAGTGTGGAACCGACGTTTTCTTATAGACCATTCTATTTGAGAACAAAAACCGTACCATCTTTTCTCCGGAGCTGAGAGTTGAACCCAGAACCCCACGATCTTTTCAGAAAACCTTATCACTGAGGTGAAACAACCCAACGATTACAATTTTAATTCTAATTATTCCTACCAAATAAATTGAGAATTTAATTGTCCGCTCTCGATCGTGGCAGAAGGTAAATCTGTTTGAAGGTGATAGCAATAAGTTGCCGGTTAGATAGGTGTTTCATTAAATTGGGTTGGCGCCAACCGAGAAATTACAAAGATCATTTATACCCGGCTGTGTATTTTATATTTATAACTAATGCTCGTACTGTGGAAAACAGCGAGAAATTATAAAGTAATGTTTTGGACAACCCTGTTTTATAGCTGTATATTCCATAACTACTTGAATATCGGATATCCCACCTATATAAACTGGTATGGCCGAATTTAACAGAAAATCAATTTGAAATCATTCATTGCGAAACATTCAACCTTGATCTTATGTACAACACGGTCTATTCATCTTTTCAGTTCTCACTTGTTAAGTTCTTTCGCTCAATACATTTTATAAAAATAGCTTTTCCCAGTTGTTGTTGATTTTTTTTCTTGTAAATTGTTGCCATCTTGCCGTTTAACTAAGCAATTGGTTTAAATTCAATTGAATTATTTTCAAACCATTATAGCTAAGTGTTGTTCGGATCTAAGCGATTTCAAATCAATGATAAGAATTCTCTCTCTTCGGAACATTTTTCTGTTTTTTTTAAACAGTCAAATTCTGAATCTGTCGCGAGAGTCACTAATTAAAAATCTAACAAAGAAGAAGACTAGTTGATTGTTTTATTAGTTTGAGTTAGTAATCACGTAAATGCATCTAGGTTACATTGGGCACCTATTTAAGTTAGAAGATTGTTTATGTTGTCTCTAAGTTGTTCGGTGTTTGTTAAGTGTTTGTTTTTTAAATCTTCTATTTTATGTTTTTGTTTTTCTTTTTCAGAGCAAAAGATTCACCTCAAATTATATATTCTATATATAGCACTTTTTTTACTCTATAAATAGCATTTTTTCCATTATGTTTTACATCACGCGGTGCGCGTTTTTCTCCTTTCTTTATTATGAGTTCGTTATCCATTAAAATTTAGCCAATAAGTAGGCGCAAAACGTGTCTTTATTCCGCTAATAGTTCCCACTCGGCGCCCAAATGTTCTTCCGACTCTCAGAGATCTGTGGACAAAGATTTAGTCCAATTTTCCTTTGGTTTTATTTTACTATTTTCTTCCTTTATTTTATTTCTTTTATTCTTTTAATTTACTTCGGCAATATTTCTCTCTCGCACACAAGTTGAGAATGAAAAAAAACTATATCTTCTAGTAGTACTTGCAATTTATACTTTCAATGTTATATCACAGATTAAAATAGATGGCGATGAGAAAAACAAGAATGGAACATGATTCAAAGGCGTCAAAGATCTGCAGATCCTCTCGCGATCACCCCAGCGATGTAATAAGCATTTACATCGCGTTTTTTAAAAACTTTTCTAAACTCATTCATCAACGAGGTGATATGCAATTATTTAAATTTCATTTCGACGATGAGCACGCGGATCATTTGATCAACATCACTTTTATTGCGTTTTAATCACTACCGATCGTGATGAGGTGATCTTCAACACACTTTTGAAAAGGGGTTACACACATTTCACAGTATAGCTATGTTTATATATTCTAAACAATAATTACAATATTGTTATCTATTTGAAGAAAACTTAATATTTTAGGAAGAGGAAATGGGAAATTAAAGTCTAACAAGGGATTTAAAAAAAAATCGTTCCGTTTCCGAATAAGAAATTTTAGTAAAGACGATATTTAGGAACCGTTTTTAGTACAACACCGTGCACAACCGACAAATGGAGATCTTCTGCAGCGGGTTAATTCCCCGTCAAGACGTGGAGGATTGAGAGTCTGTCAGACAGACCCACACACAACAAAGCCCACATCTCACCGTCAGAAGTTTGCAAGGCAAAAAGAAAATAATAAATAAATTTAAATCTAGCAAATAGAAGCGATGTGTATAAAGTCACTGTCCCTGTTGTTATTTTTTAGTATCTTTTTTTAAATCTAAAAATTCGAGAACAGATAGACAAATAGGTGTAGTAAGCTATGAGAATAAAATGAAATAAATAGAAAGTAAAGGGTGAAAGAGGCGCCCAGCACAAGACTCTTGACATCATAAGTGTTTCCTCTTTTCTTTTATAATAGGATCAGGAGGAAAATTTAGCTCATTGGATGATCGGTTGGCGATCGTGTGCTGTTGATGTTTACAGCAGAGCACCTCCAGAGAGGAAGTTTTGCATTAAGTTCAAAATAAGCAAAGTAGTGGTTGAGGTCATGCGCATGTAGTAATACTGAGAACGGTCAACCCAGAATTGATCGCAGGCAGTGGGATAGAGGTGTTATTATTTTTTTAAATGAATGAAAGAGAGTGAGATACCGGGTGATATCCCTTGCCCTTAATCAGTGCATCTGCATATAAGTCAAGGGGCGTTTTGTATGATACTTCTCTTTACACGTGGTGTTGTAGAATTTTAAGTTGTGGGAGAAGAGAAAAATTGATGATCACTGATCACTAACAAAATGCGCTTGTGTTAACTGCTAGGAAAACGTGTAAAGCAGGGATGGCGAACCAATGACACGCGTGTCGCAGGTGGCACCCGAATAATTAACGAATCTATATATTTGATCAAAAAATATTTGCTTAATTTATATTTGACTTTATGTAGATATCTTTTATTGTGTACGCGTGTCAGTGTGTGAATTGTAACAGATTGCAGAGATAGCTTGATATCACGCACGCTTCCGCCTGAACGGATGTTTTTATACCAGTTTATTTCGGCGTGGCTAGTTTGTGAAAAGAATCACGAGTGCAAAATAAGTGTCAGAGGCAGATTCAAATTTTGGTAGACTGAAAAATATGGCATGATTAATCAAGGTGATGAAACGGTGTGCTTTTTATGTTCTGGAACAGTGGTATGAAGGACATCGTCCCTGAACGGTTTTATAAAACAAATCACAAATCTCTTTGTCAAAAAAAACGTATCTGAGCAAAAATAATTTATTGTATGTGAATTGAAAGAGAGGAATAGACAGTCAATGTCTATGAATAAATTTGGTAGTACGGATTTTCATACAAGCGCCTCAACTTTCTTGGCAAAATCGTTGCTCAGCATGGCAAATCTTTTAATGAGGGTTCGTTTTAGATAGAAGCTTGGTTAGCATGCATTCCTCCCACAGCGAGTTAAGAGCATCAAACCGATGATGTAATATATTTCGATTTCGATTATGTCGACAACAGAAATGAAAGGAGGCTCCCATTCAACATCCATTCGGTTGATTTGAAAGAGTCAATTAACTTGAAGGAAAACGTCAACAACGCAGCAGGTATTTTTTAACAGATCTATATATATATCTACGTCTATATATCTCTCTCTATTGGGTTGTGTTGGCGCAAGGCTAATAACCATGCCCGGAAAAACGAATTATTATGGACAATTTAACAAGTCTCGGATATGGATCGGATACCGGTGGAGAGACTTGCTAAACAAGGCCAAGACCGGATCCCGGTTGTAGTGTCGATGATGATGATGATTGGGTTGTGTAAAAATGTATTGCGTGTTTTTGCAACAGACAGTATTAGTATGGTTAGCAGTACTGGAGTTCTTCACACGTATCTTCGTCATATATATGCTGACAGTTTAAGCTTCATTCTTAACAAAATTAAATTGAACGATGTGGTTGAGTTTCGGAGATTTTACAAGTTGAAGGTGGAAGACCAAATTGTATTTTACTGTTTTATTTTTATAAAGGGAAGAGTGCGCTTTAAGCTTATGAAATATTGCGTAAGGTTTACAATGACGATGTTCTACAAGAACGACAGTGCCAAGCCGGTACAAGAAATTCCGCCCTAGTGATTTTAATACCAAAGGTGCTGTTCGGTCAGGAAGAATTACAAAAGTTGATGACGAAATAGTAGCACTAATCAAGTCCAACCTACGTTTTACGACACGAACGAGATTGCAGAAACATTGAAGGTCTGTCAAAAAACTAACTAAAAAGCTTGGATAAGCAGGCTCATTATTTGGATTCCTCATGAGCTTAAACAAGTTCATTTTACGGCGAGTATAAACATCTGCGATGTGCCGCTGAAACATGGACAAGCGATCCTTTTTTGAGGAGTGATAACTGGTATTGCGGCTGCAACTAGGGGTGACAAGAATATATTTGTTATAATTATATTCTTGTATAACACTCTACACTTATCTTGTGTTACAACCTTAGAACTAACAACAATTTAGTTCTATTACGTTGGGACACAAGAAAAGTGAGCCAGATCAAGAGAACAGTACTAAAATACTGTTCTTGATCGGATATGAGGAGAATAGAGAAGAGCTATAACAAGAAAGATAAAAGAAGGGATACAGTACGATAAAAAGAGATTTAAACACAACACAAATAAAATAAGAAAGAACACGCGTTTTGGTACGAGGAAAAGCAAAATACAGGGATTTTGGATTTTTTAAGGAAAATACGAAAATTCAGTACTATGAAGAAGGCTAACTGGCGGCGACGCCAAGAGGAACACAGTAATTACACAAAGGAAATGGAGGTATTTTTAATTCTGATATTAATTCAATGGTCGGCAATGGTCCGAATGCTTTTTTGAATTTGAATCTTGGTTCAATTCAAGGAGATGTGCACGCCTGCACTTCGGTGATTAATCGTTTGCATCAAATCCTCCCTTCAATTCCGAACAGTTTTGGGTCGAAGCTTAGGGACCCAAAAACACCATCATTGCCGTCCACTTTTGTTGATATACCTGATATTAACAAACCATCAAAAGCAAGCATTATTGGCAAAAGTCATCATCATCATCGGCACTACAACCGGGATCCGGTCTTGGCCTTATTTAACAAATCTCTCCACCGGTCCCGATTGGCAAAAGTACTCAACGAAAAACTGTTTCGATTGATACCTGGAGGGCGAGCGAATTCTAGTCCACTTACCCAACATAACACATGCGAAAAACAACTGGTGATGAGAAGTGTATTGTTTATAAAAATGTGGTATGGAAACCGTATTGGTGCCTATGTGATGATTCGTCTCACACAATTTTAAAAGCAGAATTTCATCAAGCGAATGTTATCAGTGCTGGAAGAATTGGAAAGATGTGGTGCTGTTTTGAGACCCTACCAAAGAAACGAACAATCAAGTTGGATACCCATCATTATTTATGGTGACGGTACTGTTGATAGTTGTTCTGTAAATCAATAGGCAATCAAATTTCGTGGTTGCGACCCTGGAAAAGCTACAATTGCTGATGGAATACACAATAGACGTCCGACCACTGCCGCCGACGATTATCCTCGCAAAATCATCAACGATTTTATTACAAATAACCAGCGAATCACTCAAAACCGTATCGCATACCATATTGGAATATCCCAGGAAGGCGTCGGCTTTATTCAACGTTTGGAATGCTGCGAGCAACTTTTGCAGTGATATCGTGACGAAGGAGACGACTTCCTTTTATAAATTGTGACAGCGCTGAATATCAGCATCCGTCTTTTCAATAGCCGATAAAGTTCAAATCACAATCGATAAAAAATATGTTTTGGAATACTCATTACTTGCTATGTGACGGATTTCCTGGAACGAGGGACAATGGTAAATTCTTCTTAGTACATACAGACTCTGTAATATCCCCGACGTCGAGTAGTCGTTTTAAAGGCAACCTGGCGCCAATAATCTCGCAACATGATAACGCTCCTCCACATACTTCGCCCACAACTGAAAGGGGTCTGTGAAACCTGAAACTTGAACCGATTCCACACACTAATTTTCCTAATGTGGCGCCATACGATTTTAATTTTTTCGTTTACTCAAGAGAGACTACAAGGATAATCACTACACCTGGGTCGATGATGTGGGGACTGCTGTCAACTCCTAGATTCGAAAAATGTCTATGGAATTTTTCAGTGACGAAATAAGAAAAACTTGTTACACGTTGGGAGAAATACATTAGGCTATATATATATATATGTTGAAAAATAAATATATGATTTTGAAGTTTAAAAATTGTACTTAAATATACCTCTTGCCTAATATTCTATTTTGTTTTTGTTCGTGCTCTACAAGCATGGGCGCATTTCTTCAGCTTTCCCTCGTAATTTCTTTTTCCTTTACTTTTCAGGCATTCCGAACCTTTTCCCTCCACATTTGGTAAGGAACGGCTTGCACAAATTTAGAAACTAGGCGAATCGGTAAAAATACCGCGGCACATGGAACCAACGATATCCTTCGGGTGAACAGGTAGAGAACTAGGCTCAGTATATTCTCTCGACGACAACGACAAGACGAGACCGCACACACATCGTTGGCGACCTGTCAAAAATTATTGGTGCTTGGATGGGATGTGTTGTCCCACCCAGTATACTCGTCAGACCTTACGCGGCCAAATTTCCATTTGTTTTGCTCTCCTCAATATTTCTTGTGTGAAATAACGTTACATTCAGAAGAGGTGGTAAATCAGCACTTTCTTCTGTTTTTCACCAATAAAGACAGGTCCTTATACGAACGAGAAATAATGAAGCTCACCAAAAGATGGCAAAAGGTCAAAGAAAAAAACGTAAAATACACCTTTGATTGATTCTTGTTCTTTAAATAAATAGAAAATTTTGAAAAACAAAAAATACGCTACGACTTTTTACTCAACCTAATATCTATGTAAATATAAACATTATTGCTCAACACTGTTGTTAAACATTTATCTATCCATCCCCATGTATCTTTATTTATCACCACCTATCTATCTAACTCTTTATCACCATGTATCTATCTCTCTGTGTCTGTCAATGTCTATCTACCCATCTATATTTATCTGCTTCTACCTATCTATCGATCTTTATCTATCTGTCTATCTACTGCTATCTCTATCTGTCTGTACACACAATATGCTCCACGACCTCATTTTCTTACATTTTGCCACCGTGCATGCCACGGCATTCAAAGGACAATAATGGGGTTTCATGAAAAGTTCGACTTTTTTATCCTTCATCATCCTACATGTGGTGAATTATGTTGTGGGGCCTGTTTGGGACACGTGGGCATCATGGGGTTATGTTTGTGCAACATTTTGTGGGACATGTACAGCGTGTAGTGTAGTGCGAGGAACATATTGTGGGACATGATATGGGATACGAAGTCTAGATTTCATTCGTGCTTTTGAAGCTAAATTGGAAGTTCACACGATCGATATTACTACCAAAAACCACACGTACGGGAGGGCATTCTTTTATGTTGGTAAACATGTAAACATTTAATAACGTTGACATTTATATGTCACTGACTAAAGATTGAATAACTTTGGCATTTGTCAACCGATTGACATGAATTGTCAATTCTGTACAATTTTCACCATGAATCGCTTCACACCGAAACAACGCGTCGAAATAGTGACTCTGTACCTTGAAAATAGTCGTTCTGTTGTGTTAACTCAACAAGAAGCCAACAACCACCGTCTGACAACAAGATTCGTCGTTTGGTACTGACTTTGTTGAACACGGCACGGTGGGAGATCATCGACATGTCGTTCATCAACGCCCAAGACGTTCCAATGAAGTGGTTGAATCGGTAAGAGAGCGTTGCCGGGAACTCTCACGTGTCGTATCGTTACCGCGCTCAGAATTTTGGGGTCAGTGGATCCACCTTGCGGCTAATTTTGATGATATGCATTGCATCCGTATACTATAAAGAGTAATTGACATAAAAGATGGCGCACTCTATATTTTCCAAAATTGAAAAAAAAAAACTCGTTCAAGAATTTCTTTTAACTATCTCTATCTGTCAATCTCTAGTTTTGTCAGTTCAAAGAACTATTGGAAACATTCAAATTTATTATGTATTCTAATGTGATTTCAATGGATAAATTAAACTGGTTTAAATGTAATTGCTTGGAGATTGAAGACATCGAAATGCAGCAGATTGACTTCCAGTTTAGTTCAATATGGATTCGAAACCCTATCAAATTAAGGAACAAGTTGGAGAAAAGTTTGACAAAACAGAAAGGCTATCGGGCAATACGAGTAAAAATGTCAACACGAAAATTATGGAAACATGGAACTCTATTTCAGACTTAGATAGTTGTTCGAAGAAGCTGGCTTATGCTATCTTCACAATGTTTTCATCCACCCAGCATTGTGTCATTGTTTTCAGAAATGAGTAATAACAAAAACTCACATCGAAACCGTTTCCCGGATGAATCCAGTTCAGCCTGCATCCTACTAACAGGAATAGTGTGAGAGTAATATATGATGTTTAGCACCTAATTTGCAACAGCCGAAATTTTTTACTTTATTTAAATAAACATAAACCAGAAAAATTACAATTGCTGTCCAAATGTCATGTTGCAAATAGAGTCTTTATAATAGCATCTAATTTTAAGTCAATATACGACCAAGATCGTATCCCGGTTGTAGTGCCGATGATGATGATGATGATCATTTTAAGTCAAGATTCTTTGAGGGCATGTCATGCGCACATTTTTATTTATTTTATAAAAACTGGACGTCCACCAATAAAGGTTTGCCATCCCTGATGTAGAGGCTCATTTTGCTTTTTTTTTTGTGTGCAGGCATAATAGTATTATGATTTTGTGTAAACGATAATAATTACAAGGATATAAATATAAAACTGATTCACTGTCCCGCCACAGCGCAAACATGAGTAAGGGAATGAGTAATACCCTTTCACGAAGAATAGGAAGATCAACAGAACGAGGATTACAAAATTGGAACAGACATTGTACTTATTAATGTATAATTTTAGGCGAAATCAAAAGTTACTAAAGTGATTGTATATTATTTATAACTATTGTACCTTCTAATTAAGTTACGGGACTTTAATAAACAAAATTTGTAGATTTTCTTATGTATAATATGTGCACATAAAAGGGATTGTGTAATATCCTTAAAAGCCAATGCATACAACGAGTAGAAGATTTGTTTGTTTTTTATAAAACGCACACGAAAAAGGGTTATCTGATACCTTAAATATATCCACGCATACATCGGGCTGCACAAGTGTATTTTTTTTTATAATTCCTGTAAACAAAAGGTGTTGTATGATACCCTTAAATGCAAGCGCACACAGCAGATGGAAGGAGAATTTTTTGTAATATGCGCCAACAAAAGGGGTTGTATGATGCTTATAAATGCCAGCACACCGAGCAGGCAGCACAAGCGTTTTTTTGTTTAAATAATACACACGCGCGAAAGGGATTATCATCATCATCATCGGCACTACAAACGGGATCCGGTTTTGGCCTTATTTAACAAATCTCTCCGCCGCTCCCGATTTCGAGCCGATGTCATCCAGTTTGGCACTCCCAGGCTCTGGACGTCCTGGTCTACGCCATCCCTCCATCGCAGACAAGGTCTGCCGCGTTGTCTCCTTCCGTACAAAAAGGGATTATGTGTTACCCTTAAATGTCAATGTACACAGCAGGCAGAAGAAAAGACCACATTGCTCTTGAATATGTATAATATGCGAGTGCAAAAGGAATTGTGTGATATCCTTAAAAGTCAATGCACACAACGGGTGTACGATTTGTGTGCTTTTTATAAAACGTACGCGAAGAAGGGTCACCTGATACCTTTAAATATATGCACGCATACAGCGGGCAGCAAAACTACAGATTCCTCTTGAATATCTGTAAATTAACCGAAAGGGAACACACCAGGTGTACCGGTGTGAAGTGAGCGTCAAGATACAAATGTATCGATAGGAAACGTTTGTTGTGAACGAGCCCATATAATTTTTTTTATTTGGTTGCTATGACATCTGTCAAACATATTTAATATGCTTCAAGTCATTGTACAAGCAACATTTTTTTGTAATCCTTTAAGCCTCAGACTTGTTAAAGCAAGGCCAAGACCGGATCCCGGTTGTAGTGCCGACGATGATGATGATGACTTAGGAAGGCGGAACTTACGGTTTCACTTCGGCATGGTAATACCTACCTACATAGTAGCGACAGGAAAAAATGTTGCGTTTGTGTTCTTTTGAAGAAATTGAATATTATTACTTCAGAATCAGGCAAGAATATGGCTATTCCGGATCGAGTATAATTCAAGCAGCAGTGCCACAAGGAAATGTATTGAGACCAGTCATATCTTCTTTGCACTAGTGGGTTGCTCACATGTAAGGAAAGTTTTGAGGCAACATGTGCTGATGATACTGCAATATTAGTGTTGCGGATTCGCAATTAAGTGCAGCGGGCAGAATCTAGTACGTTTATCGTCTAGTACACTCCCCAACCACCACACATGACATACCTGTCAGCATCCAGCTGACAGTGCTTCATCGCCAGCGAACTGTCACACTTTTGAATGTGTGACTAACGTCTTTTTGAGTCAGTCAACAATCGGCGTCCGTCGGTGGTAGTCAGTTGCCAGTTATCCATGTATACAACTAAGTTTAACACCAGCGTCCAAAATAAAGAGTGCACTCCCCAACAGTTAGCAAACACTATCGTTCATTTATTTGTGTGTTCGTAGACGATACCGTGTTGTTTTAACCTCTTCCAGTATATTCGAACTGTATTGCACTGTTTAATCTTATCTGAAAGTGACATCGGTGGAGTTGAGTTCCAGGCTGCTGTGTCCTTCGCCCCAGTGGACCATAGGTAATTTGATTTATCTAGGGTTTAACTGGTTTCCGTTGAATTTAGGCAACGGACCAAAGTGAGAAGAACATCTGTCACTCCCAACGCCGACACCATACCCCTGGTCGCCGGAACTCCTTACCCTCATTGTTGGCCGGCCGTTCGATCGCCAACAATTAGCCATTGGAGAAAACAACACTATTTCAATAGAAGCGTTACAAACGGCCAAGGCAGAAGTGAGGGCATTGGACACTAAAATGGCGTATCAGGCTAAACGAAGCTAAATCAGTCCATGTCGAGGTCACAAATAAATGTATTGGGCACAAGTCGGTATACAATGATCATTTCGTAAGCGCACATATCTTGGAATGATCCTTGGTATCAAACTCAGGTGAAAACCACTTCTCTCGGGAGAGGCGAACCTATAGCGCCGAATGGGCGCCCCGAGCTGCCATCAAATAACTGTTGCAGTTCTTTTTGAACAGTTGCAGGTTGTAACGCTCCGGGAACACCCGCGTGGGGAGGGAGTTCCACAACTTCCCTGCTCTGTAACGGAACGAGTTCTGATGCAGGGATGTTCGCGCCGTCGGGAAATAAACCACAAACGGGTGCGATCCGTCAAAATGAAATTTTATTTTGTTATTGGCCAGACACTCTCCCTTGTCAACGTATAACAAGATACTACAGTATCAACAATTCCTGAAACCAGTATAGACCAATGGTCTTTGGGGTGTATCAGTCAAAGAAACAGAACGATCATACAACGATTCCAAAAAAAATAAAGTTTCGTCAATGCTCCTCGGTAAGGGCGATCTACATAAATACCTGAATCTGAACAATGTCGATAATGCCATAAAGAAGGTAACAACAGTGACTTCATCAGCACTTCAATGCTCTCCAGCTCCTACATATCGATGGCTTAAATCAGAAGGTTAAAACGAATGAAGCCGTTCAAAATTGTGTAGTTCAACTATAGATAGTTAATAGGAATTAAATGTGCACAATAAATTTTTTAGAATCAAAGCAGCAATCATAGGATAAGTACTTTGTCATATTAAACCGTAGTAAATTAAAGTTAGAAGCAAATCGTGTATTACTGTCTCTAGAATGCTATTAAATAAATTCACCAATACCAGTTTATATACAAAAAAAATGTTAATACCCAACAATATATTAGTACATTTGCGGAATAGGGTGGAAACCTCTAGAGATGTGTTTTCCATACCTTAGAATTTGTTAACAACGTTAAATACAACTTGAGTTGTGTGTTCTGTTGTTTCCTAACGAAGAACTAAATCGATTTTTTTTTCACAGTCAACGTCACATAAGCTGCATTGTTGTTATATATTTAGACAGCTGATATAGCAAGGCTTGTTTATGAAAAAAAAATTTAGTTTCCGGGCAATCGTTTTCATTTGGAGCTTTATCAAATATGGAACGTTAAAAGCAACAAATTCGGCATATTTTTTTTTGCTATCGAAAAGATAAAAATTCTGTACAAGTAAGATAAAAATTATTCGATGTATATGGAAAAGATAGTAGTATTACCAGAACGCCATTGCCAGAATCAGTTTGCAAAATATCATTGCGCCAATTTTAATGTTGAAATTAATGCACCACGTTTTCGACAGCCGCTTGAAGCTGATTAACATAAAGTAAAGGCATTGATTGATGCTAACTACCGAATAACAACTGATAACATCGTTGGTTTGATTTCAAAATTCGACATAAGGCCACAAGTTAGGTTCAAAATGTCAACCTTACTAGTGAAAATGTTAGATGGTTCCGTGGACCAGCATAGTGCTGCAACGGCTAAAATATAAATAGTGCTCCTCGTATTCCATCAAGGTAATAGGAGGTCTTATACAAGTGTGAATTACCAAATTTCAGGGCCTGGCACTGCCGGATTATTACTTGTTCCTGGTTATTACAAAGTTCTTTAGATGGCAAAACCTATACATCAAGTGAGGATGTCGTAAATCAATTTTTGCCAGCGACGATCATAGGTTGTATGAATATTGAATCGTGTTACCGCAGAAAGGGTGGCAAACGGTTCTGGACTCAAATGGACAATATATGGTTATATTTATTTTTATACACTAAAATCATATTTCATGAAGATAGAAAAGTTTCCGATCCGTTATGGTTGTTTTCTACGCAACATGCCGCGTCATTCTCAATAACTCTGAGTTCCAATTTACGGATAAACTCACCACTATTTCCTTTAAAACGATCGCTAGTTACGGCATCTAGAATTAATTTCGTTTTGAGCCTATGTGGGCGTAATGTCATTGCGGTTTTTTTTTTTTTTTTTTTTGTTTTTTGTAATATTGCTAGCTCATGGGACCCGGAAGAAACACTTGGCATCAAAATCACAGTGGAATGGGCATTCATTTAATCATTGATTATTTTACACAATTTATGCGCGAACTGATGTGAATGTATGTAAATTTTCCTATATTGTTTGCCTAGAATGTGTCTTCCCGATTTACGGTCAAAGCCGAAATTATGAATTTTTGGAAGCAAAACGCTCGTGCTGTCTCACTGACGGCTGAAAACCAGTTGCATGTCAATTGAATATCAATAAATATGATAATATAACATAAGCTTAGTTCACTGTTAACGAGCTTAGCTAGTTGTTAATCATTCTAGGTGAGTGTTAATGAGACTAGCTGTTGGGAATATTGTCGGTTGGAAAGAAAAAGTAACCGAACGAAACGAAATAACAAGGGTCAATAAATATATTAAAATAAAATAATATTATGTTAAAAACTTTTTGTAGCCACTTCAACTGTGTTAATTTATGTGAAAATTGTGTTAAAAGCTACTTTCTTGTCCGTAATTTGGAGATAGGTTATGGAATGAAATGCAAAATTGATATGGCATGCAAGTATTGAACCGTCTCAATAGTATAATGGATAAAGCGGCTCGGGCAGCTTTAGGTAGCAGGCGTATGCATACGTTTTTTTTTCCGGTTTTTAGATTTAAAAAAAAAAATCGATTTTTATTCAAAATATTGGTCATCGGCGTCTACACATTTCGCCCATATTTCAGGTAATTTATGAATAGCGTGCCAGAAAATCTGGAAAATCTGCTTGACTTTCGCGGCAAACCATTCGTCGAGCCATTTTCCAACTTCCTCGAAATCGCTGAATTGCTGCTCGCCCAGCGTGTGCCCCATTGATGCGAGGAGGTGATAGTCTGGGGAGTACGGCGGGTGCAAAAGGATGTCTGTGGGGGTAGTCTATACTACATGGAGAACCAACCTACAATTTCAACCGCTAACAGCGTGTCAAATCACCCCCCAATTCCTCCTACCAACATATTCACCTAGAAATCATGTTTTTAAACGGACGCACAGCTGAATTCATTATTATATGCAGGTAATGAATAATTGAATTCTGCTACCTTTTTGCCATACGGCAACTCCAGTCCTCTAACCCATGAGATTTCCACCGGAAATTCCAATTCATGTTGGTTAGCAACAACAAGTCGAATCAAACGACGCGGGTGCACCATTATCCAACGGTTTGGGTAGTTATCGAATTCCACAGCGTGTTTCCCACGATAATATTACCCTAGCCAAAGTAGCGTCACTTCGACTTTTCCCAGAGACTCTATTCGCTGGGGATCAATGATCTCTTCTTACAGGTGAATAGAGCAAACTACATTTTCCTCTCCTTCACAATTCTGTCTTTCCATAGTTCAATGCACTCTGAGATTACCACAATCACAGCACTAGGTCAGTGGATCATTCTCAGAGGCTGCATTAATACACACACACTAAGTCAGATCAACCCTGGGTTATTGTGCTTTCCTTTTGGTTTCTTCATCCTTTCTATGCCCATCGACGTCGGACGAATACGCAAGTATTTTATCCACCTCGATGAGCGTAGAGAATTGAAGCATGCACGGGAGAACGCGATTGCCATTGGCTGATCGTTGTGCAAAAGCAAATTCCCATCTTCGTCCCTAATTGAGTCAGTCGTTACACAAATATCACTGCGGGGATCACGCCGCCGCTTAATAAATCGAGTCTAAATTTTCATGACTGCGGTCACAGCGTCGAGAAAGAAGTGTTTAATCTCGTATAAAATTTATAAAATTCAATTTTATAATATTGATTATACGTCCTAAGTAAAAAAGGAAAACGAAAATTACAAACCATCTCTCTGGATAATGTACAAAGTTTCATCTTGTATAAAATTTATAAAATTCAATTTAATAATATTGATTATACGTCCTAAGTAAAAAAAGGAAAAAAAAAATTACAAACCATCTCTCTGGATAATGTGCAAAGAAATAAAGAACATAAAAACTACAAAATAAAAACAGTGTTTTCTATTCCTTCTGGTGAACATTACTTTCGGTGGAACAATTGTTGGGGGAGTCAAGTGAAACCTGTGTCATACGTTGACATCAATACTCATACCCCAAGGTGTCTTTCACTAGTTTTGCTGTGTGAGACGACGCGTTGTCGTGTAACAAAATGACGTTGCCATGTTCTCTGGCCCTTTCCGGTCGTCTTTCGTTTAAATTAATCATTTTTGACGATAGCGTTTTGTATTAACGGTTTCGCCGGCCTTCCAAACCGCTCTGGTGCCACCAGACGTAGAGCATGGTCTTCTTGCCGAGGGGATTTGGCTTTGGACCGGCTTCGCCAGATGAAAGCCACGACTTTTTCCGCTTCGGGTTTTCAAAATAAGTCTATTTTTCGTCACCCGTCACAATTCGATGCAAAAATGATTTCCTTTCGTGGCGTTGGAGCAACATTTCACAAGGGATTTTGTGATTTTCCATTTGACGATCATTCAAATTGTGTGGAACCCATTTATCGAGTTTATCGATCTTCCCCATTGTATCTTCCTGATTGTAAAGGTCTGCTGATTGTTTCTTGTGACACATGTAATGCTTCTGCTAATTACCGTTGAGTTTGAGTTGGGTCATCGTCCAATAACTCCTGCAATTGCTCGTCTTCACATATTTGTGGTCTACTAGAGCGCTCACTGTCTTTCAGATTGAAATCACCACTTTTAAATTGTCGAAAACATGTCTCACATGTTCTAATTGAAGGAGCGTGTTCACCATATGTTTCTACCAGCAAATGATGACTTTCAACTGCCTTTTTCTTTTGATTAAATAAGAAAAGCAATGCGTGCCACAAACGTTCTTTTTCAGGCACAAAACACGACATGATCACTGAACGATAAAACAAAAACCCTAGTTTTGGGCGGACTCAACTTATGTGTGTTTGTAGTTAAATCTCAGGCGAACAAAATGACGCATGCGTCAAATTAATACGCTGCGTACTTTTCGCTGACGCCATCTGTTATTTAAACCGGAAAAAACGTCTACATACACCTGGCATAGTTTGTGATCATTTCTCAATAAAGTGAAAATTCGCTCAGTTCGAGATTATTAGTTTGTTTCGTAGACAACGTTGTGGTAGGAATTCGGCATTTTACAGTACATTCTGCCAAATACCTATCCGGAATTTCTCATAGCCGCCTAACCATCAAATATATTTCTGGTTCAACGTTAGCACCACTGTGAGACATACTGATGTCAAATTTGAGCACTATCTGTCAATCAGTTTGTTTACAGTTGCTGATTTTGTTGGTTCACCTCAAGTTCTTTATCCACTTCCTCTCCTTCGGCTCGTACTGTGCTCTGACATTTAAGAATACTCCTAAATCCCCTTTTATGCGCGTGTTTGTGTAAAACAAAAAGTACGTCTTTCGATATTTATAATGGATGATTCGGTTGAGCAAAGAGTATCCGGAACCATTGAAAATATTGGTTAAGACCATAAACATAACATAACATTATTAAAATAAATAGACAACTAACCTTTTACAGTAGTGATCTGAGCCCGCATTGGGCAATCTTTCGGCAAAGCTATTTTATTTTTAAAGCAGCCTTTCTTTTTCACGCAACTCGGTCGGAACGTAAGTATCGGGTTTTCCAATACGGACTTGACAACTTTGAATTTAATTTGTGAACGTACCCTTTCACTAATCATCGAACTGTGACTGTCAATTTATTCAGTAATTATTTTTCATCATGGTTACGTACACGAACGAACAACGTCGGCAAATTATAAAAATTTTAAGAGCGTTAACTCCAATTTTCGGTCGTAATTCTCGCCCTAGTAGACAGGCAATAATACGTTTAGTGCAAAAATTTGAGTCTACATATTCGTTGTGTGATGTTGCCGTGCCAGTGAGACAACGGGTTGGTCGAAGTGTCGAAAATATCGCCGCCGTTTAGGCGTCCGTAGCAAACGATCCAAATCAGTCAATTCCATGGCGTTCTCAAGAATTGGGCATCACCCAGTCCACTTTATGGCGAATTTTGCGTAAGGATCTTGGTTTACACCCATACAAGATCAAGCTGACTCAAGAATTGAAGCCGATGGACCATTTGAAGCGACGTACGTTCTTCGATTGGGCTCTGGAAAAGATGCGCCAAGATGATGAATTTCATCGCAAAATCATATTCAGTGACGAAGCTAATTTTTGGCTGAATGGGTTCGTCAATAAGCAAAACATGCGTTATTGGTCGGGTGAAAATCCACATGTGCTTCATGAATCACCACTTCATCCACAAAAAATAACTGTTTGGTGCCGTTTGCATGCCGGCGGCGTCATTGGACCATATTTTTTCATCGACGATAACGATCGTCACGTTACTGTGAATGGCCATCGTTATCGCGCCATGATTATTTTTGGCCCGAATTGGAAGATATGGATTTGGGCGACATGTGGTTTCAACAGGACGGTGCCACAAGCCACACAGCACATGATAATACAATCGATTTATTGAAGAGTAAGTTTGATGAGCGTGTTTTCACAAGAAATGGGCCAGTCGGTTGGCCGCCTCGTTCATGCGATTTAACGTATCTAGACTATTTTCTTTGGGGCTACGTCAGGTCATTGGTCTATGCCAACACGTCGACGACGTTGGAAGAGCCAAGAGCCAGCATTGAACGCAAAATAGGGGCCGTTGTGGCCGAAACGTGTGGCCGAGTCATCGAAAATTGGGTCCAACAAATCGACCGCTGCAAACGTGCCCGCGGTGGCCGTATGAACGAAGTCGAGTTCCATTCATAAATATTTTGATTGTACTTCAAGCGGATAATAAAGTTTTAAAAATATCTCAAAAAAAGAAGTTGTCAAGTCCCTATTGGAAAACCCGATATATTATGGTCCAATAATTGCTTATATTTTTACGTATCTTTCTGATACTTAGTTTTCTTTACTTCTTTATAGTTCATGTAAACAAGAATGTGCTTAAATCTTTAAAATCAAGAATATAATATTTAGAATATTGTTTGTTCAACTTAGACAAAATGAAAACAAGTATCCTTTCTGTATTTAATTGTTTTCTTTTAGAATGCGTGTTTGTTAATATTAAATATTATGAATTAAAAAAAAAGTAGGCAAAGTTAGAAAAGAAAAAATTAATGGAATAAATAATAAGAAGGCCTAATAAAATAAGACAACTAAAAAACATGTATAAAAATAAAAATAAAAACAATATACATAAGTATACATATATATAGAAAATATATGTTTCAATAAATATAAATAAGGAAAAACAAATTGTACACAGGCATAAGAAAAACAGCCTGTAATTTAAATTGCTTGCAAATAGCTAGTGAATTTGTTGAAGAAGAAAACTAAATATAAAATAACAAATACCATTTGGTTGTGTATCATCATCATCATCATCATCGGCACTACAACCGGGAACCGGTCTTGGCCTTATTTAGCAAGTCCTGAGGCTTGTTAAATTTTCCATAACGATTTATTTTTCTGGGCAAGGTCATTAGTCTTGCGCAGAGGCTCCCCGACGGGGAATCGAACCCCGGTCTCCCGAATGATAGGCGGCTATACTAACCACTATACTATCGATGAGCATTTGGTTGTGTATACTGAAGAATAAATGCGTTGTAAAACTAAACTAAAACTAATGACAAATAAAGCCAACCACGGGCAAATTTGCGTCACATAAATCCCATATGCACCACATCGTACGGCAATAAACTGCGTGAATAATCTTAAAAAGTTCTACGCTTTTGACATAAGATATAGTTAACAATACTAAACAATTTATTTCAATCCATCAAAGGGTGTTAACTACGTCTTTAATGAGTACATTTTAGAAAACCGTAAAGGAGAGTCGACACCAAAATCAAAGAACAAAACATCTTTTGATGTAGACCGCATTTCGTGGGCGTAATTTTTTACTCATTCGTTTTTTAAATCTTTAACGTGAGATCGTTTCGCAATGAATATGTTAAAAAAAATATACGAAACCCCCCGCAGGCACTGAACAAAAAATCCATGGTGTTTCCCAGTGCCCAATTTGGTTTGATTCGAAAATATCATGTTATACTAAAAGACAATGTGAAAGAAGGGGCTCATTAGTCAGGTGACGAAAGATACTTTGTGATATTTGTTTGTTTAACATTCGGGTACATTGGTGAAAGGTGTGCTACTTCTAGTCAAAGAAGGCAAACATTAACGGATTCCTTTTCCCATGAAATCCGGTCAAAATTATAATCATTCCCAGTTGATGTAGCAGAATATCTTAGAGGCCAGGGGGTAGAAACTAATTTTATCTAAGTTTGGTAACATGGAAATTGGGTCAAACATCGATATCAACTTATGTGGTTCTCAGTGCAGTGTTGTTCCTATGATAAAATCCATTTGAACTACTACGCACAATTTGCTCTCGATTTCATTGAATTTGTTCATTTTGTTTCTTCTCTTTTGGTTTTAAGAAAAATCTTAAATCGAGAAATTTGTTGCCCTATAGTATACCGAGGTCAGACGTCCTGTGATCCTAGTTTAAGGAATTATTATATGTAGAAAATAAATGAAGGAAATTTTAAATAAAAGCTTAAATTTGTCTTAGTGTTATCTATGGTTAGGCGAGAGCTTGGTGCATGCGTAGTCATTGTGGCATATGGGCAGTCTTTCTGTATAGCTACGCCACAATTGGTCTGGCTTCGTGCCAACTACGCTGGGAACATCGATGATAGTAAACTCACCAAATGGCTGTTGTTTATTTGTTTATCAGGTACTGCTCTTCGTTTTATATTTCAACATGCATTTTCTTGCAAAGGATGCAATCAAATTAGTAGAGTCAAAGGTAATTGTTCTGTTGGTAGATCAACGCACTTTGTTGTCAATTTGCATTTCAGAAACTTCATTTTCGTTTTCGCCTTTGGCTAGTGTTGCTAAGCTATTTTTAAAATATAATATATATTTAAAAATATATTTTTTATCTCAGAAGGAACCATCCTCACTTAACTCTATTGCAATCTGGGTCATCAGCCAAACGTTCGGAACATAATTGTAGATCCCCCCAGATCGTAGTATTTCACCAGGCGTCAGGGCGTTTGGGACCGCGGTATTATTAATGCTACTTGACGCAATCTTTAGTCGCCTTTGAGGACAGCTCAGCCTTACTATGGTATAGTTAAAAAATACACTTGTGCATGTGCTAAAATGTTCAATCGGTGGCTTTGTAGCGTGAAGCCTCCACTTTCGATTGTCTTGAGTTAATTTGGTCTTGTAAGGGTGAAGACTAAGATCTTTACGCAAAATTCAGCACATAGTGATTTGAAAGAGTCTCAATTCTTGTGAACGGTGTAGAATCCACTGATTTGGCTCAATTTGATCTGAAGCATATTTTCGGTACTTCGTCCATCGCATTCTCTCACTGGGACACGAGGATTAAATAATGAATATTTAAAGTCAATATGATATTGTAGCGAGCTTAGGGTTCGCTGGATTAATTATTTTGAATAAATAAGAGCCGTTGAATCGATTTTGAATTAATGTGACACTTTATTAGTCCGTTAATAACAACCGTTACTTTTTACCGTACACTTAACGATTTCTTCACTTATCGCTTCCACACTTATTACTTCTTACTCATTACTTATCGCTTCTTGACCTTCTACTTCTTACTCATCTCCATAGTCTGTGTGCTACGTATTTATACTGTTTGCTTATTCTGATTCGGCGCTTCGTTTCCGTCCGTTCCATAGTCTTGAATGTTCTACTGTCCACGGTCTCCAGTTTTCCATTACTTTATAGAATATTCTAGTACTCTGTTTCGGACTCTCTAGAATATTCTAGTACTGATTGTCATATGCGTCACACTACCCTCCGCCTAGATTAGTTCGTCCCGAACTAAGTTCACTGGTCTCTCGGGCCAACAAAAGCCGCCAGTCGGTCACGATGTACCACTTTCATCTTGGCGTTCGGCGGTGGAAGTTCTTGACCTTCTTCCAAATTTTCTACTGCTCTCCTTTTCGCCTCAGCTCTGGCCTGCCGCCATTCTTCCTTTTCCTGACGACGGAATTCCTCTTGCATTTTAGGGATCTCATGCGAATAGTATAAGAGAAAATGCATGTGCACACCCTTAAGCTCTTCTGGAGTTTGCACATCACGTAAGCGATCTAGATCTTTATCCTTAATTACACGCATATCATCTGGTATTGGAGCATCTGTCGATTTCATAACCGTATCCAACTGGTAGTTCCGCATCTTTTCAAATAACTGGAGCGGTTTGTTCTTTGGAGCTGACAGTAAACACCAGCGTGTGTCGAAGTAATAGGCTTTCCATAGATCGTCGCACGTTAATTCTGGTTTCACATTTTCTTCTCTATAGAACGCAATGCACGGCACCTCTAGCTGTTGATTATGCCTACAATCTAGGGCTTGCTTGATTTTTCTCCCCGTATGTGGTGGCTTACAATAGCGGTCTCGACCGCCAACATCCGTTGATCTCTCTTGTTCGGAAACAGTTGATTTACAAAACGCCTGTTTGTAAATCCATTCAGCTTCATCTTGTAGCTCGTTGGGTCCCTCTGGAACAGGCTTAACCGGAACTTCGCGTAATTGCATTCGCTCAGGAATATCCGTTTTACGGATTTCATTGTCCAAATCCGTAAAGTGACCCCTTTCCAATTCACTAGGTTCGTATTCGGATTCATATCCGTCCTCGTCACAATTAGTGAAATCCTCATAGTCGAAATCTACACCGAAACTGTCTTGCAATGACGCGCGAGTGACCAGAAGTCGTCTTTTCTTCTTCTCAGCAATTGGCCTTCCTTCGTCGTCTATAATAAAATCCTCAGCCACAGACTCCGATTCCTCATCATCATTGAAATGTTTTGCCGCCTCAGTTTCCCTGGGACTACGTTCAGAGTAGCGTTCAATATCGTCTTCGTCGTCGAATAGCTGTTCGGCTATATCCTCACGTCCTGAACCTTCATCGACGTGCTGTTCCTCTCCATCACTTTCTTCGTCCTGTGTACGACGCAGACGCTTGAGACGCTTTCTGCGTTCGACTTTCAAACCAAGATTCTCTTCAATAAGGTCACAGTCGCCGTCTTCCAGTCGGTCGTCCAACTCGTCATCATCATTGTAAATCCGTTTCGGGGAACGGCCTGAAGCATCAGTGTCTTCACCATCACTGCCGTCCTCTTCAATCGGGTTATCATCGATGAGATCCTTCAGTTTTTCACATAACACATCATCGTCATCTTCCTCCTCTTCCTCACTGCTGTCGGGCATAGCTTTGTTCTTCCTGAGTTTCTTCCTTTCATGTGGCTCCAATTTCTCCTCATCCTCAGATTCCTCCGCTTCCGAGTCCCAGAATTCTTTCATACACTGCCTTTGGGCATCCAATTTTGCCTTAAACTCTGCAGCTCGTGCGTCCAATTTTGCATTAACGTCTGCACCCCACGCATCCAATTTTGCAGCTCGCGCATCTAATTTTATCATCATCATCCTGAGCATCTCCGAAATGTCCAACTGTGGCGAACTCTTCTCCGTTACATTGGCATCATCTTGACTCGCTGTTTCTTCTCCATCCGGACAGTCTGGCCCAATCGTAAATACATATGTGTTAACATCAATACCCTCTTCCTCCATTGCTGCTTGCAGACGATGTCGAAGAATTTGCTTCTGTCCTCTACTATCCCTGTTCCTTCTTCAACTCAGGAACGCGAAGATCCTCCAAATGTCGATCTGACATCGTTACAACACACTTTCACAGACTTATTTACTTCACCAATAATTAATCCCACTTCTGACACCAATTGTAGCGAGCTTAGGGTTCGCTGGATTAATTATTTTGAATAAATAAGAGCCGTTGAATCGATTTTGAATTAATGTGACACTTTATTAGTCCGTTAATAACAACCGTTACTTTTTACCGTACACTTAACGATTTCTTCACTTATCGCTTCCGTACTTATCGCTTCCACACTTATTACTTCTTACTCATTACTTATCGCTTGCTTGACCTTCTACTTCTTACTCATCTCCATAGTCTGTGTGCGATGTATTTATACTGTTTGCTTATTCTGATTCGGCGTTTCGTTTCCGTCCGTTCCATAGTCTTGAATGTTCTACTGTCCACGGTCTCCAGTTTTCCATTACTTTATAGAATATTCTAGTACTCTGTTTCGGACTCTCTAGAATATTCTAGTACTGATTGTCATATGCGTCACAATATCAACATATTTAGCATCCCCAATCTGCATGGTGGGATGACTATTACGACCGACATGAAATATAAGCAATTCCCCGGTAAAAGTCAAAGGGGTCCAAATCTAACAAGGAGGAGCACATTCCAATAATTTGTATTTCAAATTTCCAAATTATCAAAATGTAGTAGTGTGGCATTTATAACAGATGCACACAAAATACACCACCAAATAGTGAAAAGCGATACCGAACGAAACTCGAATAAGCGAAAGCATCAGAGCCGTATGCCATAGCGATAACATAGCAATTTTACATCAGTTGAGTGTACTAGATGTAGTATCATCATCATCATCGGCACTACAACCGGGAACCGGTCTTGGCCTTATTTAGCAAGTCCTGAGGCTTGTTAAATTTTCCATAATGATTTGTTTTTTCCGGGCAAAGTCATTAGTCTTGCGCAGAGGCTCCCCGACGGGGAATCGAATTCTGGTCTCCCACGTGACAGGCGGGTATAGATGTAGTATCCCACTACATAAATCCCATTTAATGTAATATTATTTCAATTCATAATATTCATATCACACTAAATGCGATCTTAATCGTCTCCTCTTTAATTCCCTACCTATGACGCGCAGTCATTTCCCACTCAACCTACACGCTATCGAATTACGAGTACATTTTTTTGCACCGTGTCGTATATCGTCATTCATATCCAGAAGCAAAACCTGGCATGGGAGATTCCCTGCAATGCAACAATGCAACGGATAGTCGCAACTGCTGTACGTCAAGTGGGGATTCCCATAAAAATGCTGACGCCTACGAAAGAAAGGCACATGGATAATGATGAATTGCCACCGGTAATTCGAAGTGATAAAACGAATTAATTGAATCAAGGTCATTGCACTTTAAGCAGATCAATTAAATTACTATTTATTGGCCTGTAGAAACCCGGAAGTTCATGTCCTCGCCGACTCGACTCCGTCATCGTTCCTTGTCATGTGCACTTTCCTTCCACGCTTGACCAGCCGATCTGGTCTCCTCAAGGATCAATTAAATAGCGATAGCAATGAAGCAAAGCAAATGACTCGTACCAGACAATTGAACCCAATATGGTTCAATTGAACCCATATGATCATGCGTTTGGGGTCACGCCGTGTTGTAGAATATAGTGCGTCGTCTGCGATTCTCCCCCAATAATTTGGGCATAAAGGGAGTGGTAGCAAAGGAGATAACTCATAGTTAAGTAACCAAGCAAAAGGTCGCGGCCTCGCGTAAGTACAGCGGACCTTTTGCTTATATTAAAATAACAAATAAACAGACAGAGCTAATTTTGTTGTAAGCTAAAGTAATATCAACAAAAGAATTAAAAATATTTTAAAAGGTAATATACTTTCATTTATTTTAACGTTCCGCGTATTCGCTCTACCCCACTATTGAGGAAGCACTTTAAAATAACGATCGAATTCATATACGCGGCAGTGGTTTGATGGGTTGAGCTTTGGTTGTATCTTTTAGTAATTCTAACCGTCATAGCCTTGATTCGAACCCCAAGCTCTTCACTGTCGTCGCAAACGCTATAGGATCCCAACGCCCGGGCGCCTGGTGAATTACCACGGTCTGGAAGGATCTTCAATTATGTTCCGAACGTTTGGCTGATGGCCCATACTGAAATAAAAATAAGTGAGGATGGTTCCTTCTGAGATGAGGAATTCCGGAGGTAAACTAGTTCCACATTCGGATTTCGGGTGGGGGACTATGTCAGGGGGCAAATGAACTGTAAACCAGTCATCACCGCGTAATCGGCTCCGCCAGCGAAACACTGTTAAAGGTCAACTAGTACCGGCGTGTTGTTACATCAGGGGTAACGTCTTCAGGAATACGAATGTACATGCTGTCTTCCAATATTTGTAAACAGCGAAACCTGATGTCTTAACTTCACCGAGTCCCAGGTTGTCAACTGACTCGACATATCTTCGTTGGCCAGTATACGGCTTACATTCGAAATTTCGTTTTAAGGGTGAAGTCGGCGTCTCCACTGGCTTGCCGAAGGGAAGAAGCAATAGAATCCAACAACTTGGCCATCATTTGGATGAAAATCGTGAACAGTTCCGTGAAATTTCTTTGTTGTCTCTACCGTTCCCCGAATAACAATCGACTAGATACACTTTTCGACCATTTTTCACGTATTGTCGACTGTATACATATCAACCATCCAGCTTCTGCGATTGTCATTCCTGGCGACTTTAACGCACTAAACTCCGACGGGTTGGTACATTTTAACAGAAGCGACGAGGTTGGCTGAGATGTCCGCTGTTATCCGATGTTATATAAATTTGACTCAACTCGGGGAGGAACCTACAAGAGTGTCGGATGACCGATGTGATTTTGCCACCACCCTTGATGTATGCCTGATATCCGCGCCGAGCATTTATATCGTGGAAACAACTGTGCCATTTGGAAACTCAGTTCACTGTTTGGTATCGGTTACGCAATCACTTATATTTCAAACAAATAACCAACCTAAGCAAACTCGCCAAGTATGGAGGTATGGGGCTGCCAACTTACGAAATTTCTCGCATAAATTGACTAGAGGTCTGCTTTGGAGACTCCGATGTCGAGCCGGAGTCGATCACGGAAATTAATTTCTCCTGTATGAGGCTTCACATTCTTGACTTCACCAAACGAAATTCACCCGACAAACCTTGGTTTGATAAAAAGTGCGAAAGTGGTAAAACATAGAGCTTTTAAACAATGACGCTGCAATCCCACGGAGGGCTACAGAAAGAATTTTTTCAAAACCAGAAAAGCGTGCGACCAAGCGATTGATACCATGAAGAAGGTTTACAATGACAAAGTGACCAAGGAACTGCTCGAGTGCCCAACTGACTTGCGTCCTTTCTGGTTCATGATAAAGGTTTTCAGCAATAATCTCGCTTCCTCCTCCTTTTATCCGTTAGTGACGGACAGCGGTGCACCAGTCACTTCAAAAGATAAAGCCAATGTTTTGGCAAATTTGTTTTCAGCCAATTCAACTCCCGACGACGCAGGTCTTTTGGAGCCACCTGTAATTACGTCAGAGCAGTCTTCAATGGCAGATGTGAAGTTTCGGCCACGAACTATTCAATACATTCTACTTGGGCTGGATTGTAAGAAATCAATCGGCCCGGATGGAATACCAGCAATAGTCCCTAAAAACGGTGCCAGTACTGTGGGCGGTTCTTGGCAAATTCTTTCGCTGGTCTTATGCACAGAGGACTTTGCCTATCTGGTGGAAAATTGCTCGAAATGAACCAATCCTAAAGAAATAAAGTGTCCCCAAACATATTACCCGATGGCGTTATTCTCCATGTTATTTAAGGCGATGGAAAAGGTCATCATTGCCGAGTTGATTAAACATTTGGAATGCAACGGATTTCTGAATAATCGTCAATACGGATTCCGCGGCGGGTGGTCGGATGAGACCTTTTGATGTTTGTAACTGACATCTGGAAATCTGCAATTGAAAAAGATGGTGAATCAAGGGTGGTTGCATTGGATCCCACGAAGCTTTTGAAGGCGCAAGGAGCGTTGTTAAGCAAGGTTCATTCACACAGGCTTTCCCAACAACTTTGTGACTGGACGAGGAGTTTAACCGAGCGTTGATCGATTCCGGCTTTTGTGGGCGACGTACTTCAGATCTGTATTTTATTAAAGCCGGGGTTCCTCAGTGTTCTCATTTTGTTTTTGCTTCACATGAACTATTTGTTGGAATCAACGGATAAAAAAAAAAATGTTTTCTCATTTTCGAATGGTCGGATTAATGCATCCAGCTTAGGAAGTAAGTTTAATAATTTCCAAAAGTTGCTGGATCGTGAATTTCATCAAGAAGAAGAACTGAAGTTTGGACATTTTCAGATCCTGAAAAAGGTTTAAGGGTGTACAAAATTGTATTGTCCTTTTTGGGAAGCTCTTTATATCGAGTGTTAGTTACACTGAATTGCTTTGAAGGCAGGGCGATATTTGTTTTGGAAGAAGGGGGCCGTATTCTGTGTGCTGATAAAATCTGGTGTCACCGGTAATTCATTGATTTGAACTGGTCGCTGCATATAAAAAGGTATGGGGGATCAGAACATACAAAACAATTGTTTGAGCATGACCAAGTTCAGACATATACGGCGAAACTCTTTCGCGAGACGTTTGTCTTGCGTGACCCATTATTCATGGAATAACACAGGCTTCGACGCTGTTCACAAATAAATCAAATTTGTTACGAAAATTCGCATTCGCTCAACTTTAAATTTTCGGTTGGTAAACCCGGCACAGGAAAAGAAACTATGGAAGTTTGAGTGAATGCACTTGATATACAATGTATCCAAATAAATGCAGACTGAAAAATATGGCAACTGTAAGGCGTTCTATTGGAGGAAACCCATATCAATCGATTGCACAACGTAGTGGCTTCAAAGAAAAGAAAAAACCTCGTCTTAATCGATAGTATACTGTGGGGGTAAAAGGTATGAATGTCGACGTATGGCACGGATTCACTTTTTCCCAGCGAGGATCCGCCGTAAATTGTTCGCAAAAGGAATATCCAATAATCCATAAAAGAGTGAAAAACAAACTGCTCTGTTGTTGTTATGTTCTTGACATTGTTTTTAGTTCTTTTTTTTAAACTTAAAACTGTTTATAAATAAAATTCACAATTTACTATCTAACTTTAGTAGTCAACAAATTACTTTACTATGAAAATATCCAACACGACTATTTTTGGCAGCAAGACGACTCTGTGGTGTGTGTGCGCTTCAGAGATTGATACTCGACTTTATTTAATGGACGCTCGACGTAGCGTGACTGACCTCGATGTTTGAGTACTGACTGACTCGAATTAGGGATGGAAATCGAATTTCGAATTCGCACAGCTATTAGCCAATCAGAATTGCGTTCTCTTCATGGATCTTTGCATTCGCATGCCTCAGTGAGGTGAATAATACTCGCGCATCATTTGACAGTCGCTGGACATGCGAAGGATAAAAATAACAAAAGAAAGAGCGCAATAACTTCGGGGTTGGGTTAGTTTGTGCGCCGGTATCAAATGCAGTTTCTGAGAATGACCTACTGCCCTAGTGTTACGGCTGTGGTGATCTCAGAGTGCATTGAACCGTAGGGAGACAGAATGGTGGATGAGAGGAAATGTGACGGGTGCTATTCACCTGCGAAATGAGATCGTTGATCCCAAGCGAATGGCATGTCTGGGAGAAGTCAAAAGGACGCCGCTGGTGCTTGGGAAATAATCAGCGTGAGAACCAGACTCTAAGATGCTGAAATAACCCCAGCGGTTTTGCTATGATGCAACAGCGTCGTTTGGTTAGACTTGCTGTTGCTAACCGACATGATGTGATTCCCGATGGAAATCTCATGGGCTAGCAAGATGGAGTTGCCGTATAGCAAAAGGGTAGCTAAACTCAATTATGCATTATCTGCATAGGATAATGAGTTTAGCTATGCGACCTTTGGGAAATCAATGATTCTCAGGTGAGTACCGAACGGTGGGATAGGGGTTAGCATGACACGCTGAAAGCACTTGAAATAAGGCGAAAATTGTGGTTGGAATTGTGGGTTGGTTCTCCATGTAATATAGAGAACCCCTACAATACCACTTACAGAATATGCTCTCAAAGCCCCAAGTATGAATTTGTATTTTAGCGGCTCAAAACGTGCTCATAAAGTACGCATGCCCGAGAACACTGTACAGTAAAATTGGAGAGAAAGCCGCTTTAAATGCATTATTCTCAAAACCATGTTTTTGAAACGCGTGTGCAAGACAACTCATAATTTTACAGATGAATTCATATGATCTTTTTTTAAATGAAAGGTAACCAACTTCATGAATGTATTTTTAGAAGTTAAAATTGTGTTTATTAAAAATTATAAACAAAAACTAGTTGAACATTTTCGCCAAAAAATCCCCTTTTATCTATTAGGGATTTTTATAAAATAAAAAAAAAATTTTAAATACTTTAAATGCTCATCAATTCACTACACTCATAAACTAAACAAACCCATTTTTTACGGGTCATCCAACGAATATCTACGAATATCTGGGCTGAATGAAAAAACTAATTTAAACACTTCTATGTATGCACAATAAATGCCCAAATTTGCAAAAGTATATATTAAATAGTCTTTTCTAAAACAAATCGACAAAAATCGGCTTGTTTTTGCCTTCTACAGCACGATACCCACATAAGAGTTGGCAATATCTTTAATATCATTGATCTACAACATTCTAAAACGAGTGGGAAATAAGTTCAAATTTAAAAAAAAAATTGTTATTTTTTTTGTTCGCCTCGAGTGCATTCAAATGACCTGTTATAGATTATAAAATAATTTTAAGAATCCGACAATTATGTTTGAAGTATTCAATTGAAGGGGCTCCTCGATAGTATAGTGGTTAGTATATCCGCCTGTCATCCGGGAGACCGGGGTTCGATTCCCCGTCGGGGAGCCTCTGGCGCAAGACTAATGACCTTGCCCAGAAAAAATAAATCATTATGGAAAATTTAACAAGCCTCAGGACCGGTTCCTGGTTGTAGTGCCGATGATGATGATGATTCAATTGAAGTGAAATAGAAATAAATACAATTTACTCATAAATGTCATGACTGTACCAAACGGCAATTCCTTACAACTGCCTTCTAGCCCAAGTATTTCCAGAATGCTACAATTTGCAACGAGCTTTAAAAATATATCAACAATTCCTTTTGTATAATATTAAAGGGATTACTAATGCCTTGAAAAGATGGGAAACGAACACGAAAGAAAGAAATGGATTGAAGAGATATGATGGAAGACGAGGCTGCCAGCATGATGTGTCTGTATGCCTATAGGTTGGAGCTTGTTCGATATTGGTATATAAAATATATTTAACAGATGTCCATTGGCAAATTTTATCTTGACAATTCATAGAACCGTAACTCAACACGCGGGCGTATGTGATAAGGCAAATATGAATACATCCGAATTCCAGGGATAAATTATCTATCGCAAGCATTTTGCATATACGACCTATTGCGCATCAGCTCAGACTCGTGTCTCCTAAAAGACTTGAGATCAGTACCTTTGGAAAAGATGACTGCTGGAGATCAAGATCTAATCCTGATATACGTAACATAACCTCAATAACCTGTTCCCCAACGTGTTAGTGCAATCATGTATACAATTTCAACGAATACTAATAATGCTATATAAAAACCAAAAGCAGAAATTTCTCATTTAACAGAACACCTGAAAATATGCACATAAATTGTCTCAATCCAGTTGAGATTGGGTCACACTGCCCTGCTCACATAGCTAATGGAACATCATCAATTGTGAATAAACTACAATGTAGTTAATCTTTTGGTATTTCAAATAAGCACGTAACTTCACACCGACCAACATGCAACACTGAATGATATTACTGAGAACACAGTTTACTTAATTAAACAGCTCTTTAAACACTAGGCTTGGTGTGGTGGCTCAAATGGCATTAAATATTGCAGATCATTCCACCACACACTAGTGTTTCCATTCTGCGCCAGTCAAACAATTCTCCGCCGCCCATACACTCCCAGAACACTCACAAAACTTACAAGGTAGTCATCACTATCATCTCGAAATATCTGTTCCTCAACAAAGTCGCCAACGTAAATTTCAAACAAAAAATTGCCCACTAGATCGTCTAGGGTGTCGTTAAAAACGACTGTTGCAGCAACCATGATTGATGATATACAAGCAGCCACTGTACGCCACCTACGACACGATATTACCAAATATTAATTGACTGAGAGAACAAATAAGTAAAGATACAAACTGTGCGCGTTTTTTACGCCTTATCAATGACAAGGGGCCCTTCAGACTGTTTAGCAAGTTCGGTGAATGCTTGATAAATTTAGAAGGAAGTCAGATGCAACTATACGAGCGCATAAAACTTGGCAAAGGCAACACGATCGAATTTTTGGCCCCTTTTTCTTTTTTCTTATATCCTTTGTTTTTTAAAAGAATGATTCTTACTCATGCAAAGGTATTTCGACATATGACGAGTAAGGTATGTGTTTTTGAAAGAAGAGTAGTGTAAGGTCACATATCTTTTGTTTTTTGAAAGAACGAATATTACCAATGCAATGATATTCAACATATGTAGAATAAAGCATACGTTTTGGAAAGAGGGTTAGTGTAGAATCACATATCTTTTGTTTTTGGAAAGAACGAATATTACCAATACAAAGATATTACTTATGTAGAATAAAGCATACGTTTTTGATTATTGTAGAATCACATATCATTTGTTTTTTGATAGAACGAATATTACCAAAGCATACGTTTTTGAAAGAGGAGTAATGTAAGGGATCAATAAAGGGTATGTGGTTATATAATAAAAACAAATGTCAGAGGTTGAGAACGGCCTGTTTTAACAATTTCTTTTTCTTAACCTCAATTAGAAATACCACCCACTCAAAAGGTTTATTGGCAATTTGTGCACGTACGCACATTGGACAACATAGCACCAAAAGAAAATCAAAAAGAAATCATCAGAGCCGTATATCAGAGCATTAGCGCAGAAACCATTGGAAGTGTGGAAGTAGCGAGTTGAAACATCCTCGGCCATGGTCTGATATATCGGTGGTTTGGTTCTAACTTCTTCAAAACGTTCTTCACTACCTCGGGAAATGCGAAACAAATTTTTGTAAAGACATCCTCATTTATAGCTCTAATATTCACATTTACATTCAAATAATCTTCGAATCAGCTTTTGCACATTTCGTTAGCACAGAATAAGGGATAAAGTACTTTTGAATCAATGGAAGTCTAGGGAGTTTTTTCCGATTTTGATAGAGGAGCACAGAATAATGGATAAGGTACTTTTGAATCAATGGAAGTCTAGGGAGTTTTTTCCGGTTTTGACAGAGGTAATTTATACGATATTAATTTTTTTGAATAGGAGATCTATATTTATCATTAAAAGTGGGTAAAACTTCATAAATAAAACAACGCATTCATTAAAAAACTACGCTTCAAAATTAACCGGCGATTGATTTCACCCTTGAAACGCCCTTGTAGCGGCACTAAGAAAAAAAAAGCATTGGATTAAAAGATTCTACAACCACTCTTAAGGTTAAGACTGGTTTCTATTTGTAGAGACGGAACAAATAACATAACTATCTAACACGATTGTGATTCGATATCGAAGTTAAAAATACAATTAACCACTAAATATATTCAATATAATTAATACTTTAGCTAACATTTGAAATATCCACACAAAAATTCAAGGGATCTTGTGTTATTAGAAGCACAGCATGTTGAATGCAATATACATAAGCTTGCAATAAAATGTGTCCTCATATTACATTTACATATTATCGAACATTGTGTGATAATTATCAACAAACTTAAACTCATTATTTTTATATGCAATCCACAAATTAAAATACTTATAGATTCCTAATGCAATACACAAATTCGCTATTTTTATCCTGTTCCAACCCTATTTCTTTTTTTTTTTTTTTACTTCCTTCTCCTTTTTAAACTTAAGTTTAATCCTATGTATATATTTTTTGCTGTTTCAACTGGCATTTTGTGTTTGTTTTTGAATTTTTTTTTGTATATAATTAAGAAATAAAATATATTTTTCCTGTATATAAAATGAAATTGTTTTACCTTAGACGGTGTTGTCCTATTATCCTTCTCTTTTGCACGGTCCCGGTGACGACGTCGCGAACTACTATGCGATGCATCGTCTCTATAACGGTATTTATGTGCTCGTCTTCCAGACGTTGGTGACTTACGATGGGAACGTTTTGAACGCTCTTTACGTCTTCTTGAGGAACGATCATAACTGAAAGAAGAAAGAAAAACGTATGTTAGTGTATATATGAAAAAACAAATAAATATTAGCATTAAGTTGATAGATAATATGTCGGCTTAAAACTTCAATAAACAGAAACGAGTAGTTTGAAAACTATTGGGTGAAGTCTAGTTTGTTATTAATTACTGGTCTGTAGGAACCCGAATGTTTATGACCTCACTCACTCGGATAAGCCACAGTTCCCTGTAGTGTGCATTGTTTATCTCAACCTTCCTCTTCTTAAGAACAATACAACTTTTCTAACTCAATAGCTATAAGAGTTAGGAAGTAGAAAAGCATGGGGACCTGAAAACATTCAACTGCCGACTAAATTTACTGCTTATACCAAGTAAAATTGTGGCTTCATTTGAACAGTTTTTGGTCTTGAACGGGTTATGCAGAGTGCTTCACGGGATCTTTGATGATTCTAAAATGCGATAACTGGCAACAATAGTATAGAGTATCAATTTTTACTTATAAGGCTTAGTGTAACAATTTGGTACTGGTCAAAACAACATCATGTGTTGGCTATGCGATTTCCCAGGAAAGACAAGGCAAGCACCAGCACACAAGTTCCTGGGAAATACAACGATCAGCTGCACACCGATTGCAGAACACCACTCAGGAAACGACAATCAGCTGTAGGCTGACGGAAGCATATGCTTCCAGCAGGGCCATCCATGTCAGACAGGCTAGCGGGGATTAACACACAAAGCTCTACCACCCCTAATCCAGGGTGTTACGAGTCACCGTGCCCATTGGATGGTTTGCAGCCAGGGGTATATCGGCTGTATATAAACGGCGCCTCTCTGACACCGGGTCGAATCAGAGCAGTAAGCAGACTTTACCATATCAAAACGGGGCTCTGATGTGGCGGACTATTTGAAACCCCAAGACTCATGGGATCAAAAATGAATAATCAATATACAAAAAACAATCCCACGAAAAACCCGGTAGGCGTAGGTGTTGTGAGCCGACACTACCATAAGGGAAAAAATCATCAAGAAAACACCGACTCGACAAAAAGAAGGCGTAGGGAAAAACGGAAAAAGCGGGATATACGCGTCGGCACGTGTTCGAACGGTATATAAACCAGGCGCGATACAGACGGTCGTAGAAAACGCGAAACAATATAAAATGGACATCGTCGCGATTCAGGAAGTTCGACTTTCACATCAAGTAATCGAAACCAATGGGTTTACACTGGCGTGTGGAGGTACCGATACACATAACCTCGGAACTGGCTTCATCATAAGCAAGAAGATTACGCCCCATGTAAAAGATGTGCAATTTATTAATGACCGAATGTCGGTGCTAAAAATATAGGGACCATGGCTCAATTATGTATTTATAAACGTACGCGCCCCAACAGGATCTACGGACGAAGAAACGAAGGACACATTCTACGAGACCCTAGAGGAAGTATTCGATGGGATCTCATCATTCGATGTTAAAATCTTCCTCTGGTGTTACGTACGTCGGCCACCACCATCATTTAATAATTTACATTTAATAATAATAATAATAATTGAATTTAATACTTTGTTTCAACATAGTATGATGGTAAGGTGGTGGAAGAATTGCATGATCCTGAAGTGAGTTTCTGAACCCACCCTGATTCGGGTGTGGATCGTGCAGTTCTTCGAGTTCGAATTTGTTTTTCGAAGTGGACGTGAATGGAGAGCGAAATGAGAGAGACAGGAGGATGTTGAGTTCGGTTTGTTTTGGTTCCGTTGTTGACTGTTCTTTTTGGATAGTTTTTTTTGCAACTCAGACCCCGTTGATCGATTTTTTGGGAAGAAGAGAAGAAGCCCGTGCCTAGTTTGGTTAAGATTCAAAGTGAAGTAAAAGAATTGAAAATAATAAATAATCATTTTTTGTAACGTGAATTGGTCTATAATTTGACTGCGGAACTTCGGGGATATCTGAGTGGAGTGTGCGCAGCTGGATGCCGGCGGAGTTGGATTGGACAGAGGATACTCAAGTTGGTTCGGACCATTTCTGCCGCCCATCACAGTTTCCAGAACCAAGGGTCGCCTGGTACCACCCCTGGGTAATTTCCTCGAGCAGGAATCACGACCGCCTGCTGATCCGGAGTACGAGGAGTTGAGGACCAGCGCTGGGAGAGCTGCTGAGCGAGTTCACCAAAACTACAGGTATCAATTGATTTACTATTAATTTTCTGTGGCAAAGAAAAACCAAACGTCACAAACTGGCGCTGCGGACAGGATCTTCCCGAGGGACCACGGCAGGTTTGGTAAATACTAGTGTCACTGTAGCAACAGTCGAAATTTCTGTGACCGGCTATACAGGCATGACCTCATTTCAAGGGGAAAAGGAAGAGAAGGCTTTGGCAGATTGGTGGCGGTTGTGCGGAATTGGAGGTGACCATACGTTCGTGAGCGTGGACTGGCAGAGGGAGGAAGCGGAATAATTTTTTTTCTCTTTATATTGCATCCATGTTTTGCTTGGTTCTTTCGAACAGTTTTCAATTTGTGATAATTATTTTTGTATTAAGTTACCTTTCTCATATTCTTTTTTTTTTTTTGTTATTAATTGAACAATACTTGTTATTTATTTATTTATTTATTCTTATTGTTGAATGGAAAACCTGTATGTTAATGACTGCAGAATTGTTTTGGTTTTAGCCTTAAGCTGATACTTTGATGTTGTTTATTGATTGTAAATTATTGCTTTTGATTTATTTATTTATCAACTAGTTTTTGGCTTGATCGATCTCTAAATTTTTGTTTGTAAATTATTGCTTTTGATTTATTTATTTATCAACTAGTTTTTGGCTTGATCGATCTCTAAATTTTTGTTTGTAAATTATTGCTTTTGATTTATTTATTTATCAACTAGTTTTTGGCTTGATCGATCTCTAAATTTTTGTTTGGAGCAGGGATTCTGCCTTTCTTCCTTTTCGGCTGCGGGTTTGGATTTCGTTTGTTTTTTTTTTGTTGTGTTACAAAAGTGACCCAAAAGTGGTCATTATATTTGCATACCCCTTTCTCTCTCTCCAATTCTCGCCCACTGAGGACTGCGTTTGTTAATAGAGTAGTGTTTTTGTTTGTTTATTGTGCCCGACGGGTGTAGTGTGTGTTTCTTTTTCTCGTTGCAAGACCGTTTGTTTTGTAGATTAGTGCACCGTTTTTCAGTCCCAAACGTTGGTGAATTTTTAGTTACGGGCTGACCTCCTCTGATGTTCCGGGTTTCCTTGTTACGCATCAGGCCCCTATAGTGATTGCGAGGGAGGAAGGTTCGTCGGCGTCTTGTTGTATATTGGGAGCGTGTTTGTTTTTGTTTTTCGCACCCCTTCTGTTGGTGGATACTGTCGGCGACGAGGTTGTTTTTTCTTTTCTCCGCGGGGTATCCGGGATTGGCTTTGGTGTAGGTGACCTTGAGATCTAGTTAGACGGCCGGCAGATGCAGACAAGGCAGCGTCAAAGAGATGTCCGAGAGGGCACCCCTGCCCGGGCACGACCCCAGGCATTTCCCGAGCCGCCGGTTGACGAGGTGGATCCGGAGGCATTCCACGATTCGCGGGACGAGTTTGTGGACGAACGATCGCCAACGCGCCCCCCTCCCACCGTCGGTAAACAGCCTGTCGGGAGCATGGAGGACACGCCGATGCCCTCGTATTTTAAACTGGGCCCACAACCATGTCCTGTACGGACCATGCTGGGCACAGATAGGGTTTTCGACCTTGTGTCGAAGGCGGTCCCCATGTTTTCGGGACAGGAAGGACCGGATACGGCCGAGAGACTCTCTTCGTTTCTCAAGGGCTGTAGAAGGACCTTGGATGGGCTGGCGGTGGAGGAGGAACATACCTTCCTCCGGTGGCTGCCCTCTAGGCTGAGCGGCGAGGCCTATCGGATGTTCGAGGAGAGACCACCCACGACATTCCTTGAAGCGGAACAGCGCCTTAGAGAGGCCTACGAGCCCCGGGTGTCGTATGAGGAGTTGTGTGCACAACTTTCCAAAATGCGACAACTTCCTTCCGAGGATGCCACAGGCTTTGTTTCCCGAGTGAAGCGGGCCGTGGTACGGTGCGAGGAGGCAGCTGAGCGCTTTTATGGTCGCCAGGGTAGGTCCGTCTTCGCCAGCCAGCTTGAGGGCATGGCCAAACCGGTGTTGGTAAGGGGTCTGAGGGAGGAAGGACTAAAGCACTTCCTCCTCACGTTGGGTAATGTCCCTTTTCGTAGCCTGGTGGACCACCTAACCGGATTTGAGCGAGCTCGAAGGGAAATGCTGAGGCAGGACGACCTGTTTGTGGATGCGCGGCCGACAGCGTCAGAAACATTAGAGTTAGGACCGGGAAGTTGCTCGACCCTTTTGGAAAGCTCATCCTCCACTTCTAGGGATTACACCGCGGCGCCGGCGACGGTTTTATCGAACTTAAATCCCCGGGCGGTGTCATTCGTGTTGCCGGCCGAAGAGCCTGATAGTCGTCGGCGTGAGGAGGGTGGTTTCATTCGGGAGCAGTCGTGCGGGCCTCTCAATTATAGACGGGATGCTGGTGCCTATGCTCCGGCCCCCTCTGGCGAGGGAGCGTGATCAAATACCGTCTCTTCCTCGAGTCGGAGTGAAGGGTCGCAGGGTTTGGCTCAAGGGGCGTATGTGCCACAGGATCGATCGGGTCGGGACAATCCGTTCAGGGAACCGGCTGGTCGGTCGGCGCACCCCCTGGAATCCCAGACAATATGCAATTTTTGCCATCTGAGGGGTCACGTGTACGACGAGTGTCTACAAAGACGAAACACTCATTTCTGTCGCGAGTGTTGGCGGTATGGCCACGACATAGTGGACTGCCCGGATCGTCCGACGAGGACGCGCGGTCCCCAGACCACATACAGGGGTAGAGGTCAGCAGGGCGGATTCGCACGACAAGAACCGCCTTATCAGCGACCACAGTATCAGCGGAGAGCCCTACCAGAGCCGCAGCCCCCGTCTACGGGCGGCGGGCCGGCGACATCAGGCCCCAGAGTATTCAGCGTCCGGTGCTGTTGCGAGTTTTGTGGCCGACAGGGTCATAGCTTGCGCGGGTGCGAATACAGGCAAAGGTGGGAAAAACAACAGCATTCCCAGGGTTCTCCCCATAAGCGGCACGCCGGAACAGCACCTGTTGCGAGCCGAGAACAAGACACCCGTGTGGAGACTGGGGCAAGCGCGAGAAATAGGCGCAGGGGGCGTCGGAGGCAGCGTCGGCGAAATCGAAGCGCCGGTAATGATAGCGCGGAAAGTAGGGATTCTCGGAAGGTGGATGGGGATGATGGGCGACGACTGTCCGTGTCGAGCGGTGGCGGTAAGCGACCCGACTCCATGGACTCAAAATCCTCAAAGACGGATGCGAGACATGATGCCGCATCAGGCAGCGCGGGGAGCCGGGAATGGCAGCCCCGGCGCATCGGGCCCAAAGTGGGCAGAAAGAATAGCTCCAGTTCCGCTAGTTCGGAGTCCAGTGGGACTCCCGAGCGGAATATTCCTGAACGGAGGAGCGGAACATTGTGCGAGTTTTGCGGTCGACACACTCACAAGGCGGCAGAGTGTCGACATAAGGCGAAATGGGAGAGTTCGGGAAACTCCCCAAGGTCGGGTCGGCAAGATCCTACCCGGCCGCACTAAAAACGAAACCCAGCTCCAACTGTTCTCAGCTTTCGCCGACTCGAGTCCCGATTGTCGCTCTCCCTCTAGACATTGGCCGTAGGAACCCTACGCGCCTAATCGTGGACACCGGCGCTGAGATCAGCCTGTTGAGGCTGAAGGCACTCCATCCTAGATATGGCATGGATGTGCATAAATCTACAACGCTCCAAGCGCTGTTTGTCAAAGGTAAGTCGAGGGGATGTTGCACTGGGAATTTCAAGTTGCACCATGAGATTCCCTGCAGTTTCCAAATAGTAGACTCCTTGCCGGGTTTGGAGGAAGACGGATTGTTGGGGTACGACTTCCTGTCTCGGAATTGTAAGGTAGACGGGCCGGGTGGTTGTTTGGTTTTTCCCCGAACGACCGTAAATCCCGTGCCATTCTCCATTCAATTTGTCAACTATGGGACGGGAAGGGTTGAACATGTGGCAGCCAAACGGGGAGACGTGCCAAAGGGACCTGTTAAGGTCGATACTGCGGCAGGTACTCGCCCGGAGACCCTACCCATACAGGGGAGGGCTGCGAAAAGCTGTTCAACCACGTGCTACCCACGGGGTCATCCGGATGAACCCCGAACAGCGGACGTTGGTAATATAGTTATAGACAACGTTCTATATAAACGAACAAATAAGGGAAGGATAAGCCTTCCTATAACTTGGAGCCCCTGATCCTAGCTGGCCAGACTCTGGTTACCCTCCGGAATCTTCGTCCTTGTAAAGGACCTTCGTCGAGGGATACCATCTTGAGAGTCTGACGAAAAGTCTTTAAGGTCAGGCCTAATGCTGCAGGCGCAGTCCCAGCGAAGACTGCAGAGGCAAACCCCAGTGCTGGGGGTTGGATCGCATATATGAAAGTGCGAAAGCGCACTATAATGTCGGGTGATGGTAGGTTTTGCCGTCGAAACGGGACAAACCCCCCGATCTACCAACCCATGGACCGAGGCAAGTACCGAGTCCAAAAGAGGAGGATTAAAGTAAATATATAGGAGCGGGACGCTTTTGCCGGCCGGGTGACATTTCGGAGGTTGAACGAGAGGGGATCGCCTCGCCTTAGCGAGGTGGTCCTAACCGGATCGTGTGGGCGGTCGAGCTTTCGGTCGGACCATCGTTTCAGTGTCGGGCCCGCCGCGATAGATGGGAATCTGTGTAGTTAGTGTTCCCCTATTAAGTGTTATTTATTTATTTATTTTTTACTAATCCTAGTATATAAGTAGTATAATCATTACTAACATTAGCACTTAAGCATGATTTATTTATTTCCTACTAACAATGATATATAAGTAGTATAATCAGTACTAACATTAGCACTTAAGCATTATTTATTTTGTTCCACTAACCCTAATGTATAAGTAGTACTAAATATATAGAAAATCCTTACTAACCTTAACACCTGGGCATATTTATTTATTTATCTATTTATTTATTGGTTGGTTTGTTAATTGTTTGTTTGTTTGCTCTCCGCCGTCCACTCTCCGGCGTGACATTCCTCTCCTAAGAATGGCACGCAGTCTTGTGCGGGGGGGAGGTGTGTTACGTACGTCGGCCACCACCATCATTTAATAATTTACATTTAATAATAATAATAATAATTGAATTTAATACTTTGTTTCAACATAGTATGATGGTAAGGTGGTGGAAGAATTGCATGATCCTGAAGTGAGTTTCTGAACCCACCCTGATTCGGGTGTGGATCGTGCAGTTCTTCGAGTTCGAATTTGTTTTTCGAAGTGGACGTGAATGGAGAGCGAAATGAGAGAGACAGGAGGATGTTGAGTTCGGTTTGTTTTGGTTCCGTTGTTGACTGTTCTTTTTGGATACAGTTTTTTTTGCAACTCAGACCCCGTTGATCGATTTTTTGGGAAGAAGAGAAGAAGCCCGTGCCTAGTTTGGTTAAGATTCAAAGTGAAGTAAAAGAATTGAAAATAATAAATAATCATTTTTTGTAACGTGAATTGGTCTATAATTTGACTGCGGAACTTCGGGGATATCTGAGTGGAGTGTGCGCAGCTGGATGCCGGCGGAGTTGGATTGGACAGAGGATACTCAAGTTGGTTCGGACCATTTCTGCCGCCCATCACAGTTTCCAGAACCAAGGGTCGCCTGGTACCAGCCCTGGGTAATTTCCTCGAGCACGAATCACGACCGCCTGCTGATCCGGAGTACGAGGAGTTGAGGACCAGCGCTGGGAGAGCTGCTGAGCGAGTTCACCAAAACTACAGGTATCAATTGATTTACTATTAATTTTCTGTGGCAAAGAAAAACCAAACGTCACACTGGAAGCTCAATGCGAAAATTGGAAAGGAAGATATTTTCCAACCAACTATAAGTAAAGAAAGTCTACACGACGTTTCAAATGATAATGGTATTCGAATTATCACATTCGCAGCGTCAAAAGATCTGGTAGTGAAGAGCACGATGTTCAAGCACAAGCAAATCCATAAAGCCACATGGATATCACCCGACGGAGTAACACGTAACCAAATAGACCACTTCCTCATAGACAAAAGACACCACTCGAATATCCTTGACGTAAGATCATATAGAGGAGCAGATTGCGACTCCGATCACCTTCTAGTGATGGGCAAAATTAGAAGTTGACTCGCAGCAAACCCACATGGACAGTCACGCGAGACGAGCAAAAAGTTCGAGATTGATAAACTAAAAGACCTACCCAAAAGGGCTGAATATCAACACGAACTAACGAATAGATTTAGCATCCTAGAGAATGACAGTAGTGTGGAAGAGGAGCCAATAGTGTAGACACTAAATGGGCATCGATCAGAGACACAATCAAACAAACAGCCCAAGAAGTATTAGGATTTAAGAACACAACTAAGTCCAAACCTTGGTTTGACGATGAGTGCAGGGCAAAGATCGAACAACGTAAACGCCTCAGAATGATCCACTTAGAAGCATATGATGAAGTCAACGCAGTAAGATACGCGACAATTCGGAAAGAGACAATGAGATTTTCAAACGCAAAAAACGCGAATGGGAGAAGACTCGGATCGAATAAATCATAGAAAATGCAAGAGCAAAGAACAGCAGAGGTATGTATGCCGACATAAACTCAATTAGAAATGGCTACCGAGGGAGAGCCAAAATAATCCGAGACACAAACGGTTGTCTGGTAACATCATCGTGACAAGATGGAAGCAGTACTTTGAAAACCTGCTCAATGTGCGCACCCATCAACCACAAATAAACGCACCAACGTACATACAGCCGAGCGCCAGATCCCAGAGCCATCTTTCGACGAAGTTGTAGACGCGATAAATCGACTGAAAAACAACAAGGCGGTGTCGATTGCATACCGGCAGAGCTTGTGAAGCATGGAGGAGAGGGTAAAACAATATGGGACAAGGAAGTCATTCCGGAAGAATGGAAAACGTCAATAGTCATCCCCATTTTCAAAAAAGGCGACAGATCTGACTGCGAAAATTACAGAGGAATACCATTGCTCCCAACCACATACACAATATTAACAAATGTCATACTGGCGAGAATCACCCCGCACGCAGAAGAAATATTGGGAGACTACCAATGCGGATTCCGTCGGAACCGGTCAACAAGCGACCAGATGTTCACAATAAGGCAACTGCTGGAAAAGAAGTGGGAATACGGAGAGACGGTTCACCAACTGTTCGTTGACTTTAAAAAAGCTTACGACTCAGTCGCAAGGCAAAGACTCTACCATATTGTGGTTGAGCTGGGGATCCCGAAAAAATATGCCGCCCTCATTCAAATTTGCATGAACGAAAACAAAGGGCGAGTTAGAATAGAAAACCACCTCTCAGAACCATTTGAAATCCGGGACGGACTAAAACAGGGGGGTGGCCTCTCACCTTGCCTTTTTAACCTTGTGTTTGAGTATGCATCAGAAAGGTACAAGACGACAACATGGCCGGATCACCCATGAACTGGGTCACACAAGTATTCGCGTATGCGGATGACGTCGCCGTTCTGGGCGATAATCTAGAAACTGTAAGTAAAAACTGTGAAATCATCATGCAAGCAGCAGAACAGGTGGGCCTAGAAATAAATGAAGACAAAAAAAAAACATGATTACGGGGAGAGCAGGTGGAACTCAGAGAACACATATAAACGCCAGAGGCAAGATATTTGAAAATGTCAAAGAATTTAAATATCTGGGAACGATACTGACGACCAGAAACGAAACGTCGAAGGAGATTAACAAAAGAGTACACTCCGGCAACGTTAGTTGGCGCGCAGCCAGTAAACTGTTGAAATCCAAACTGCTATCACGTAATATAAAGCTCCGTGTCTATAGAACCATAATCATGCCGATTGTTCTATACGGATGCGCAACATGGGCTCTCACAAAACGGGAAGAAAACAAATTCCCCGTATTCGAGAATAAAGTCTTAAGGGGTATATTTGGCGGTAAATATGACGAGGAGTCAGGACAATGAAGGAAACTCCACAACCATGAATTGGAAGAGCTACACCGCAACGTTAGTTGGCACGCAGCCAGTAAACTGTTGAAATCCAAACTGCTATCACGTAATATAAAGCTCCGTGTCTATAGAACCATAATCATGCCGATTGCTCTATACGGATGCGCAACATGGGTTCTCACAAAACGGGAGGAAAACAAATTCCCCGTATTCGAGAATAAAGTCTTAAGGGGTATATTTGGCGGTAAATATGACGAGGAGTCAGGACAATGAAGGAAACTCCACAACCATGAATTGGAAGAGCTACACCGCAAACCTACAATAGCGAGAGCAATCAACTCGCAAAGATTAAGATGGGCCGGACACGTAGCGCGAATGGGCGATGATAGGACCGTGCATAGAATTCTTGACGGTAAACTAACGGGAAAGATACCGACAGGACGGCCGCGACGGAGATGGGAGGACAATGTTAGATTGGACCTCGAGAAGATCGGATCGGACGGTCGGACGTGGGAGGAGAGCGCACAGGACAGGGAACAATGGCGGAGCCGAGTCAGTGAGGTCATGTACACTTCCGGGTTCCTACAGGCCAATAAATGATAAATAATACACTAGATATTTTCATGTAGTTTAAGAATTAATTTTTTTTTATTTTTGCAGGATCAAAACTGTTCAAGATATTTCGCAAGCCCCGGAGTAACTTTTTAAAGACACATCTTTTTCAACGGCCGTGTGGTGCCATTGTTTTTTTTGAAGAAAAAAAAAAAAAAAAAAAAAAAAACATATAAACATGACATTAATTTCGTTTTATTAATAATACATTTCTTCCCATCCAAAAAAAAAAATACCAAAGAAGTAGTGGTCGGTTTTCATCTCTCTACCGTGCCATAACCCCTTACGGGTACATTCTCATCAGTTGGGTAAAATTTTGGTCAACATTTTTTTTTGCGGAATTCGATAGCTATAACTGTCTAGAATATCCTGTTAGAAGGAAAAATTCGTAAAGGTTAAACAGTTATGAGCCTCTGAGCCGACTGAGTCAAAGCAGTAAGTATGTCGAAATAACTACACTTAAAACTTAAACGCTTTTTCTGGAAAACAACGTTTTTCGAGCTGGCGACTGTGATAACTTAGTCAATTTTCAACGAATCTTAATGTTTTTTTTTAAATACGCGTAATTGAACTCTCTATCGCATGAACCATAATTATGCCGATACGTTGTAAATTGATTTTTTTATAAACAAAAAAAAGAACGAAAACATTCATTAAAAGCGCACATAAATTTCAAAACGTCGCCATATTGTTATTTTTGGATAGATTTCATTTTTCGTGGTGCATGCCATAACAACACTCATACTAAACAAGTAACCTTTTTCGATTTTTCAGATAAATCTTATGACCTGTAGGACAGTCGCCATCGAGGTCATTTATTTCGCAGCGGTCTACGGCGCAACGTGCCCCTACCTCGGGGTTATCATGAAATTAATTGAAAATTTTTTAAAAGCTACTTAAAAGTACAATAAATATACCTGAAAAATCACGTGTCTAGATTTATTACTTTCCTCAACAAAAAAAAAAACATGAAAATAGCCTAAATTTCGGCCTTACTGATGAGAATGTACCCTTAATGAATGGGTATACATGAGTTTTACGAGTGGATAAATGATTTACTAAAGCACGTGATAAATGATTTTCTGAGTGTATAAATTATAATTCTGTAAATGGATCAAAATCGGCTTGATTAATAAGTTAAAAAAGTTTGGAAGAGTGGAAAAAAACGGATTTGATAGTCAGATAAATATAAATAATATAATAAATGTCTAATCAATTACGACAGGAATTTGATTTTTTTAATTTTGAATATATGTGCTCTTTTCTTCTTTTAGATAGAAGTTGCTGAAACGAGATATCATACAGTGATCACCATTGGACATTTATTGTCAGTATATTATGGTAAATCATCATAAACAGTCCCGTATTTGAACAGCGCAACAAGTTTATTCAAATTTACTTCGAAAAAGACGTCGCCGCGATCCTAAGACGGTTCATAATTTAGATGGCACACTAACCCACAAGAGACTATATAGACTGCATACATACATACACATAGAACAATGCATTTTTTGGTGCAGTTTATGTGCTAGGGTCATCACTAGATCTTTTTTCTTTAAAAATAAGATCGCAGCTCACGTTGGAATGAATATAGATCGTCACCACAATGATTGTTTGTTTGGAGATATTGATGTCACTGATTCGAAGGCACCAAAATTAGGTATCCAGAATTGTGCAGTTGCAGTGGCCATATGCCAGAAATCATACAAAAATTGATGCGAGCTGCTTATTTTTCAAATGAATAAAACTTTTGATCAACATTATGTTTGTTGTATTTTTTTTTACAATTTCAAGCTATTAAAAAAGGTCCGTACATTTTATTTTAATTCTCTGTACGAATAAGGTGTGGTTTTTTCTAATATTTGTCCGCTATTATGTCACAGATGCTTCTGGGTAATTATTGTCCTATAAATAGAGTCTTATATTACTGTAGTATCCATTTACTTCTATTGTGAATGTTCTTATTTTTAATGTGAACTTTGTTATTTTATTATGAATTTTGTCGTCGAAAGCTTTTTTTATTTCAGCTTCACATTGCCATCTGCAGTTGATAAGTTTTTTTTTATTTAATGCCTTATGTATTTGTTTTATATTCTTGAAGATGTTTGTAATCTTAAGATCCCTTGTTGCAAAACTGCTTAAGAGATGTAGAATTAGCAAAGCCCCCCTCCCACATTATAAAATCAGCTCACATTGCATGTGACAAATAAGTAAACACTTTTCAGTAGTTTTTAGTGTAACATTAAAATTATAATACAGAAAATCAGACATTTCTAATTGTAATATTTTGCAGCTAACACAAATGTGTGCTTGTAGAAAGAGGAAAGGGGATTTTCTGTGTGAGCTGCCAAAAAGTTCAACAGATTCGAAGACACATAAATGAAAATTAATTTTCTGGGTAGACAAACATTTATGAGGTTGCAGGTCAATGCATACTTCGAAAAATCTGAGCACAACCCCCGTTCACGACGTACCATAATAAAATAAAGATATTCGTTGGAAACAAAGAGAAAACCTCCAAACCAGAAACTTATGTTCTTCACCAAACAAGTTTATGAGCACTTTTATGTACCTCTGTGCTTATCATGCAGAGAAATCACAGATTCGAAGTGTTCGGCAAAGACTGTCATCTCTCACGCGAGCAAAACGGCAGTTGTGGAGAAAATTCAAATATATTACGCATACGAAACACTCATCAAATTCCAACAAAGAAATGCTTCTTCGAACTCAACAATCTATTGGGGTATTTAGAGCTCGACGCGCATCTAGACACTTGGATATATTTCTTATTAAGCAAGTAAAAATGTACTAATCTTTATTTTAAAAAAAAAGATGGAACTGGAACACATACAAGAAATTTGTAGCGCTTGTCTTTAGATGGACGATGTCACTTAGATGCCGACCCAGGAGTAGAGTGTGCCCCCAGCACATTGTGTCTCGAGCTTTATAGAAAAGTTATTGGTTATGTGAACACATGCAATGAGATATGAAAAACAATTTGATTATCGTCCAGAGTAAACGAAAAAATAAATAAAAGATTTAAAAAAATATATATAAACCAAAAATGAGCAAAACACTCGCGAACGAATTTTATACCGCCACTACTTGAATTTGATACCCGAATGTGCTGCAATTTCGAGCGCCAAGGCTAAGGCTGCTTACCAATGCCCACAGCGGCAGCACGCGCGCGAGGATATGGCTAACAACTATGATTCGACTTTGATTTAGGGCACCCAGTGGACTTTTCTGGCCACGAAAGGGGTTGGGATTTTAATTGAATTGAATTTATTATATTTCTTAATTCTGTTAGCGTGATGCGATAGGAGACTGAGGGAACTGCCACGTATGCGACGAATGTTGTGTTGGCGCGACAAACTTGAATATTTTACTCGGGTGGACGATTTTCTGGCCTGTGAGACGGCAGCAAGCGGCTAGCTATCAATATATGTTGATAAGTCGATGATTATTCATAATATACAATACTTTACTCCTAGACCAGATTTTGTTTTGAATAAAGAACCCATTATCGGTGATAACTGGTACTTGCACTAGAAGAGTGACATTTATTGTTTGGACTATGAAAGATTACTAAAGATATTTTTAGGACAAGGGTGAGATGTCGCATTCTGCCGCATTTTTTATCTGTCGAATAGGCGTCTTTAGTTCTGCTCCTGGTTAATGTCGAAGCACGATAAAGGAATTCTTGTCTGTCCTATCAGTGGATTGTGCTGCACAATGTTCACAAATATGTTACATTTACTGTCATATCGTAATGAGCCTCAAGGGAACAAATAGTATCCACATAGTTATAAATGGTTCCGATGTATCAGCACCTTACTACACAGGATGAAAAGTGTTCGGCTCAGTCAATAGATGGCGCCGCTGCAAATGGGGCTTCTTTTTTTATAAGGTTAACACACTCGTTGCAAAAATGAAACATGTCAAATAGTTTGTTTTGTATAGTTTTTGAATGTGTGTATCCGTTTTTAACAAAATGAAAAGTTGTCAAAATTTTTTTCATTATGGATGGTTTACCCTCAACGTTAACGTTCGAAGTTAAACGTGTTCATACATAGGTTTTAAAACGATCCACATAAAGGGCGCCCCAAAAGATCGTAACTTCCGAAAAAATATCGAAACGGCAGATAAAATGCTCCTAAATTATTGACAGTGTATCATATCTGAAATGCCTAGGCTGTAGCATTTCACGAGCAGGGGTAGGGCGCGTTTTACGAAGAACTCCGTATGTCACATCCGTGTTTTCTTTTATACCAACACACATAAGAGTATTTTGAGGTACCCTTAACTTGAAAATATTGATCACGAATAAAATCAGTTTTCCTTCTGCCATCTCAAGAATAATCCCGACTGATTTTTTGTGTTAATTTATTCCGAAGAATCTAACTAAAGCTCACCATTTCAAAATAAGAGTTTAAATAGTGGGGGGAAGGGTAGTTCAAAGAGTACTTTAGTGTGGGCAGAACTCTCATATATTTGGCTTAATACAAGCCATAACTTAACAACTTAAAACTAAAGTATAAAAAGTATGTACAAAAAGACAGGGGGGGGGGGGGGGGGGGGGTGTTCGGCAAGTTGGTTACTGGGTTTATTTACTTATTTATTTAGCTTAGTTCGGGCGAAATTCTAGCTTGTTATCTAAGTACACAAAACGGGGGGAGAGACACCGGGTAGTGGGTGTATTTGGATAAGGTGGATAGATGATAGTGCGAGTGGTGGGATGGTGAAGGATAGGGTGGTAGGATAGAGGGATGGGGTGTTGAAATGTGTGCGGGTTGTAAGAGTGTAGACGGTGGGTGGCGCGTGGTCAGATGAGGAAAGGGAGGAGACGAAGTTTGAGAGCAGTAGAAGTAAAATTGAAATCGAAGGAAGTAGGGTAAAAGTTTGCGCACCGCAGCATTCGCGAAATGGGTTCATTAGATCCATAAGAAGTGTGGTGGGCGGGCAGATAGAAGAGACAAGGGTTTCGCAGGTTACGGTGGTTAGCGTGGAGTGTGGTGGAGGAGTGCATGCTTGGGCAGTTGATTGAGTCTGAGAGGTCACGGTGGATGAAAAGGATTACGGCATGAATTCTGCGCTCTTCAAGTGTATTGAGGTTTATCAGATGGAGAGGGCTTGTGTATGGGGGGATAGTCCGAGGATATTCCTAATTCAGTCCAGAGAGGGGAAAACGCAGAAAACGATGTTACACTCTTTCGATCCTGCGAATATGGGACGAGTAGTAAGGAGACCAGACCTGGCGGGCGTATTTTAGAAGGGGGCGGACAAACGCTATGTAGAGTGAAGGGGAAACATGGGAATTAGAGAATTCTTTAGACCAGCGTTTCACAAATCCAAGGGCTGAGTTGGCCTTAAGGATAATGTCATCAATATGTGGGATGAAGGTAAGCTCCCTGTCACATAAAAACCCAAGGTCACGTATCGAAGGTACAGATGATGTCTGTTGGTTTAGTTAGAAAAAAAAGGAACGTGACGGGGAAGGAGAACGTTTACGGGAGAAGGCGATACAGTGACATTTGACAACGCTGAGTTCGAGGCAGTTGTTAAGGCGCCAAGTTGGGAAGCTGTTGAGATCCGAGGAGTCGAGAGGAGAGCGGATCGTTTTGTAGACTTTAGTGTCGTCCGCGCAGAGAGAGATGGATGAGTATTTGATATTGTAGTCTATCTCGTTAATGGTAAGGATAAACAGGAGGGGCCACAAGTGACTGCTTCGGGGAACCGCTGACGTGGAAAGAAAAGGATTGGATAGGGAAGATCTAAATTTGACACGGTGGGGTCGAGCTTTCAAATAGGAAGAAAACCACTTAATCAATGGAGGTTCGGAACCAAGGGAGGATAGCTTAAATAGGACAAGATTATGGGAGGTTTTGTCAACAGCCTTGCTGAAATCGGTGGTGATTACATCGACTTTGTTGCCATTTTCTAAGGCACAGAGAGTATGGGATGAGAACTAGATTGGTGGTGGTCAACCTACCCGAAAGGAAACCATGCTGGTTGGGTGAGATGATGGATTTACATCGGAAAGATAACGCGTTGTAAAGAATCCCTTCGAACAGTTTAGGCATGTGAGACAGTTTGGCGATGGGACGGTAGTTCCTTATATCGTTTTTAGGTCATTTCTTATGTATGGGGGTGACATAGGAGGATTTCCAAATACTAGGGAAGACACCTTGTGTAAGGGAAGATCTTTGATAGCGGGAGAGATACAGAAGAGGAAGTTTTTTTTAAAAGGACAACCGGAAGTCCATCAGGTCCAGGGCTGAACTCGTCTTTAAGTAAGTTTAATTTTTCCTCAAGTAGGTGATGCTGAATACTTTGAGAGATGGAGGGGCCAGGAGAGAATACGTGCCGTCTTTGAAGTAAGGCGGGTTAGGCTCGAAAGAGATGTCCGTGAATAATTTGTTGAAGAACGAAGCGAATATATTGGCAATAGTTTGGGGTCGGTTGAAGTAATCGTGTCATAGGAAAGGGAGTTAAGATAGGCGTCGTTTGTAATTTATAAAGTGTAAAAAAGATATGGGGTCGTTGATCAAGTTGGATTATGTTTTTGACAGGTACTTGGAGTAGAAGGAGTTGTAAAGCTCTGTAAATTTATAAAAGGAACCGATATAGTTTTAGTCCAGGGAAGAGCGTTTTCTTAGGAAAATGTTACACAAATTATTCCATCCAGCTGGCAAGCTCTGCACCGAAGAGAGCAGAGACAATTTCATCGGCTGGAAAGAATATGTCTAGTGTTTTTTGGGGCTTCCAATTGATTACCTGCCAAAGTGACAAATAATTAATGGGTGTTGTACCAATCTAATGGTGCCAATACATTTACTTCCGATAGCTCCGTTTGATGATGGGGGACACTCCTCCATGTACGCCACAACAAATATATTGTACCAAAGAGAAGATACCAACACATACAATACAATAACAAGAACAGTAACACAACCACGGGGTGTTTATTTCCTCCAACCATTTTATTATTTACTTTGAATACTATTATTAATTGGTTTTATTCATCATCACATTATCGGCACTACAACCAGGATCCGGTCTTGGCCTTATTTAGCAAGTCTCTCCACCGGTATCCAGCGACTTATTAAATTGTCCATAATAATTTGTTTTTCCGGGCAAGGTTTGGGCCAAATTGTCTTTATTACAGGTGTTAAATTATTAACGCCTTTCGATAGTCCACTTCTTCTAGTTTTACCTCTACAGCACAATCGCATGGATAATTATTCACAATCTTCTCTGTATAACCTTCTGGACAATAACTTACTCGCAATCTCCTGGACAAAAGTTGCCTGCACAATCACCTGGACAATAATTTTGAACAATGGCTCACTCTCGATCTTCTGGGTAATAACTTGTCGGCATAATCTTCTGAACAATAATTTTGGACATTAACTCACTCACAATTCACAATCTTCTTGAAGAAAACTTAGTCTCAATCTACGCGACAATAATTTGTCGGCGCAATCTTCTAGACAATAAGGAGCCCAAAGCATTCGCAATCACTCTTTTTATATCAAATCATGAGCACAGAAGTGCAAACGATGCATTTCGTTGAGCTTGGACCTTGAACGTATAACCCAATTGCCTGGCACGAGTCATCCACATTTCTCTATTTTCATTTGTCACTTAGTTGCCGCCCCAGTTAAGTTGCATGCAATTGCTTAATTGGCCTTCGCATTTGATCAAACACAATGGCCCACATAGAAGCTATTCGGTCGACCTGCGCTTCGTTGCTATGTCTGTTTTTTCGCAGATCTGAGCATTTTTATCGAGGCTCCGTTGAGTGGTTGTTAGTTGCCTTGTGTGACACCTGTTTTCGGATATGAAGCAGTGGAGGCATTCGTAATGCGAGACCGGGTGACAATGCCCGAATGCCAGGTGTAGAATTTGTTTTATAGCCATGAATCAAAGAGAATGCAATTAGCGTGTAGCCTTGGGGAGAGAGAATGCGTCATACGATATTATATGTGACAATTAATAAGCGTATTGGAATAAGAATCGCAACGTGTGCGATAAGGGCATTAATCGCATGTGTGGAAGAAGCGTTAATTGGTTAATTGATTAATTAATGATTGAGGGCGGGGAGTTGTGTTGCAAGATATTCATTGCGAGTGATTTTCTGTGATAAATGATTAAGGGCGGGGAGGTTGTGTAGCTAGGTGGAACATGGGGAACACTACCAACATCTCCTTGACCAGCTGGACGAGAAATGAAAGAAAAGGCCTGGTTTGCAAAAGAAATACTCCTCTTTCACCAGGACAATGAGCCTATCCACGAAGGTGTTTTGACAATGGAGGTATTGAGGGCTTTGAAGTATTTATTGTTCCAACGCCCACCTTATTCGCCAAATTTTGTTCCATTTGATTTCTGTCTGTTTTCAAATGTTATCGGAAAACGTTGTGTGTGAAAAGAAAAGGCGATTGCAGCGGCAAATGGATGTTTGAAATACCTTCCAGAGTTAGATTCCAAAGACGGAATCTAGTTACTTTGGACAAAGTGTATTGAACTAAAGGATGACTTAATTCAAAAATAAATGTATATATAATGTGATGCGAACTTAGCTTATGAAAAAAAAAGAGCCAAAGCACAGGCAATTGTGTGGATGGGAAGATGTCTCAACTCGCTACTTCAGCCCTGCTTACTACGATAATGCTTTGACATTTAGCGCTCATGATATTTTGCTGCTGTATTTTTAACTATAGTTGCGTGTGGGTGTCTGTCTGGTGGAATCACTACAGACACGTCCGCCTTAACATGTTGCACTGCCTACTGTTGAATATATGCGTCTCAAGAACAGCTAATTGCGGAAAGAGTATTCACGAATAGATACAACGTGTGTAAAAGTGGATATTTATTAAGACTCGTAACCAACTAACCGGAAATGGAAGTTAATGCTATGGGCCGGTAAGAAGAATCAGATATAGGGTCGGCCTTTTTAGGAATTCGTTGCATATTTGCAACTTTCCATCTGCTTGGGAACTGTCCAATTGAGAAGGGTAGACAAGACCCATTAACAAGTAGGCAAACCTTTTCAAAATTATATGGGACAAACCGAGTATCGATATATTACAATGTGTACTCCCTTAAAGAACTATTAATACCCTTATAATATGAAAGGACATAAGGCGAGCACATATCGGTGTGTACTTGAAATTTCACATTGAAATGCTGCGAGTTACAGAGATTCTTATCATTTCAGCAACAGGTATGTAGAAAGTATTAACCAAGCAGCAACATCAATTCTACCCGCGAGTGCAACGTAATTCATCTGACATTCGTAGGAAAATGGCAATGGAGCATTCTGAGGGCTGAATCTCGCTACAAGCTTACACTTTGTAAAGGGTTCATACTGGAAACGCGATGTACTATAGCAAATTAAATACTCTGTGGATGTCGATTTTTTTACATTTTGAAGTTGATGCTTTCTAAAAGTTCCAAATAAAAACTACTTACTTACTTTACTATACTTACAACCTGATTCTCATTAAAATTAAGTAGATCTAACCTAACCTTACTTCAACTATGTAGACAAAAGATCGTGTAAGAAATATGTTTTAAGGCAGTGAGCTTGACAGGTGGAAGTTAAAATTGGGGTTTGAGTTGATCTTACTCAACATACAGGTAACGAATATGGTGAGGGAGAAGATAAACAAAGCATGAATTGCCCCGTACGATATTGATGGATAGAAATGATGTGAGGCAAACCTGTTTCCAGAGGGGAAATACCAACAATGGGAAGACGAAGAATATAAGGTGGCGGGGCGCGGTGATTGTTATAGTTACTTATTTTAAGATATATCGTGAGTTGATGATTTATGAATGATTCGTTAAATATTGAAGACGTACAGCACTTTGCTGTTCACGAGAAGAAACAACGAGTTCTTATATTAATGAGAGTCAGAGAACAGACTCCCGCGTGGATGCTAGGTTGTCTCAACCTCGCTGAATGGTTTCAATTCCTGAGAAACGATGGTTGCGACGGATATTCAATATGAGGACGGACATTCAAAATATAAAGGGGTTTAGCTACAGCGGCGCCCCTAAAATCGTTCGACGATTTCCTGATATATTCAAAAGGGGAATTGACATTTGAATGGCGATGGTCAGTACAAAAGATTACTCTATCACAAAGGACACTTACATAGCGGGTAACCTTTGTAAATAATTTTTAATATAAATAAATATTATGTTGTGAATGAAAGTTTGTAATACATTAAAGATGTTGCAGAAGGCTTATGGTGGTTCAGCACTATCAAAAAGGTTTGCATATGAGTGGTACAGAGTCGTTAAGGAGAGTTGATCAAAGACTATCTTCGTTTTGGACGCCGTCGAGTAGGTTTGCGAAGATAACATGGAGAAAGTGAAGGAAATTGTACTTGAAGCCGCTATTCCAGCTTGAGAGATGCGGAACATAAATTTAACTTCTCTCATGAGGTCGTTCATACGATTTTGGTCGAACATTTGGGCAATCAACAAGCGATAAAATTCACCCCAAAAGATCTGCTTTTCCCCTCCAAACGCTATCGTGAGTAGGTCTCTGTGGACTTGCTGGATCATTATATATAATTCCGATTCCATGTTCTTGGAGAGCATCATAACTGCTGATGAGACATGGGGCTATGAGTGCGATAAGAAAACATACAAACGAGCATCGAAAAGGAAAAAAAAAATTTAGCTAAAACTGAAAAACCTCGTCAAAGCGAAAAGTGAAGTTTGTGTTTATTGATTTCTTCGATATCTGTGGTGGCTACGATTTCGTTGCTTAGGGTCAAGCGGTTATAGCGTTTGGGATGATAGTGAAGAACGTGTGATTCGGACTGACGCTATGACAGTTAGAATCACTAAAAATTGAACCAATGCGTAACACATCAGGCTAGTGGCCGTGTTTAGAATTCGATTTTTAAACTCAAGTATATTCAATTGATGTGAATTGTTATGTTATCGCTATGGTATACGGCTCTGATGCATTTTCTTATTCGATTGTCGTTCGGTGTTCTTCACTATTTGCTTGTGTGTTCTGTGTGTATCTGTTAGAAACGCCACAGGGTCAAAAAGTAATTTTATCTGGGCGTGTTGCAACTATTGCGGAAAAAAAAACGCAACAATTGTGGACGAATCACTCTTAGTTTTCATATGATGGTAATATGCAGTCGCCTTACGCTGCGATTCTGACCAAATTTCTGGTCAAAAATTTAACAAAAGTACTTGAACAATCACCGTATTCACCAGATTTTTTACTATTTACTCTTCGCAAAAATGAAATTGTTGCTCCAATGTACCTCCTTCGAGTTGACTGAAACCATCAAACAAAAATCGACACATGAACTAAAAACCATCCTGGAAAGCGGAATGTAGCGAATGTTGGAAAAAGCACATACGTTACTTCGAATGGAGCCTACTTTGATGGTGACTCAACGAATTTTGACTAATAAATGACATATGTGTTTGATTTATAAATTTCCGGTATTTTTTGACAGAATCTATTTCACGAGGTGATGACGAGAATTAGTTCACATTTGCACAACAACAGCATAATATTTGCATTGAAACTAATTCAAACTATGTCAACAAATCCAAAGATTCTGACAGATTTGCCTGTATTGCTTGTGTAATAAATACAGTCCAATAGTCGTTTTCAATGTATGTTAACTTTTGAATATGATTACTGGGATAGCCGCGGATCATATGCCGACAGATGGCCCTGTAGCCTGAATTTAGTTGCTATGAAGGTTTTTGTGGGAGTGGAGGGTGAGCGGAGTGCACGCAAGTTTTATAAATATTGTGACGATTTCAGCAGTCAACACGAATACACCACAACTGTGAAAATCACAACATCAACGAAGAAAGCCAACGGGAAAGAGACCTGGGAAAAGATTGCGACCGAGATGGGAGGGCTATGTAAAGCATGACCGTGAGGAAATCGCATCAGGTGCCCAGCCGTGGGGGGACAGCGCACGGGACAGGTAGTGACGGTGTAGCTGACCAACACAACATCAACGCAGAAAACCAACGGGCAAAAAGCCTGTGGGAAGGGCGCGAACGAGATGGGAGGGCAATATAAAGCATGACCATGAACAAATTGGATCAGGTGGCGAACCATGGAGGGACAGGGCATGGGAGAGGTAATGATGGTGTAGCTGAGGTCAGTAAGGTATTGAACTTTCGGGCTCCTACAAATAATAGTACAACACCAAAATAAAATTAAAAAATAAATCATCAGACTCACATACCAGAGCAATTAACGTGGCAAATCGTAGTTTAGGTATCGAGAAAATGCACTTTCCTTTGCATGCAGCCGTGGTCTGATGCCTTGAGGCTTTGGTTCTAACCTTACGCTGTAATTCTAACCTGTTTATGACCAGGGTTCGAATCATATTGTTTACTTGATCACAAAACGGTGAACATTTTGCAATCTGTGCCAAATTCATTGTATTAAAGAAGCGGCAAGTATCGACTTTATCAAAACATGGCTACGAAAACATAAGATTAGTGGGATATGGGACTAGCTGATGTCGAGACGACATATGTCATCAAGAAACAGGGAAACCTTGGAGAGCAAGGACCAGTGTCAGTCATAATCTCTCCGGTTATAAAAGGGCAAGTATTATATCGGAATGATGTGTGTTATTTTATCCCATGTTTATGTGATTTTGTTGATACTTATGGTAACACGTGGTACTAGCAGAGTCGAATAATATATCACATGCCTGACATATCCTTACCAGTTAGTTGTTCGTGAAATTTTTCCTGGAAGGACATGATATAAACTGGCTTATTCCCGATTTGCAACCAATGGACGTGTTCTTTAGGACTGGTTAACATCTAAGATGTACAAACAATTCGGCATTCTGCATCAAATAAAAAAAGCAAATATCAAATCAAAGGAAAATAACAACCATATCGAACAATTCGATTCGTATAGTTCCCCGAAATTACGTTTAAAAGAATACCGGCGTGGAAAACATTCAGGGGATATAATTTATATAGTGAACTTAATACCCAAAATCATGCAAATCCGGGATGAACGTATAGCGTTTGGAATGATAGTGAAGAACGTGTGATTCGAACTGACGCTATGACAGTTAGAATCACCAAAAATTGAACCAATGCGTAACACATCAGGCTACTGGCCGTGTTTAGAATTCGATTTTTAAACACAAGTATATTCCATTGAAGTGAACTGTTATTTTATCTCTATGGTATACGGCTCTGATACATTATCTTATTCGGTTTTCGTTCGGTGTTTTTCACTATTTGCTTGTGTATTGTGTGTGTATGTTAGAGACGCCACAAACGTTTCTTAAGAAAATGTAGATCTTGTTTCATTAAACCTTTCCACTATTTTATAAAATAATTGTTTTTTAAATGCTTTCGGATATCCTGAATATGAATAAATAATTTGTGTTGGTGATTCATAACTCCTTAAGGAAATCCGTAGCTGCTCAATGAACATAAATATAGTAACCTGACACGAAACTTAATATCCATAGCTTCGTTACCAACGGATTAATTCAATAAGAAATAAATAGAAAAAACCATATGTCCGTCCTTGACAAACGCCTAAAGATCTTCCTAAGCTTGAGAAAATGACAAGCATGATCGCAAATGCCGGCACTTCATGTCAAATTTGGTATTCGACAAGTGTATCTATTTCCCGTAAGTAGCCACCTGATTGTTCTCTTCATACCACGCATTGCCAAAGGAACAAAAAAAAATCTCATTCGACCGCAATAATACCATGTTGCCAGTTAGTTCCATGTACCATATATCCGAGCCCACATAGACTCCCAGCTAGCCTGACCTGTAGATGACGAGCTCCAACAATTATATGATTAGCACACCAGTGAATGTTTCTGGTCTCTCTTAAAATGTATTGTGGTCATGTTAATCAGCATGCAACAAGATTCATCATAGGCAATCGATTACGTAGCAGAGAGTGGAGCACGTTTTGAAGCAAATACGTGTGCGGGGGCTTGTGAGGGACCATGTTTGGTGCTGACCCTAGTGAATGTTCGATTTCCATAAATATACGTAAACCTTCGACATAACATTGGATGACAATTAAATAAAAACTTGCAAATTTATTACTGATTGCTGGGCTTGAACTGAAACTATAGTTTTCTGCAGCAGTACAAATGGAGTACATTTTAGACAGGCAACATTCGTGAGTATGTCTGGTTTCACTGACCTCAAGGCGATTTCCTTTTTAAAAACCCCTGCTTCGACGCCTTCTACTTTTTTAATTATGTCACCAATTACCCCGATAATTTAGATTAATACTCGCCCAGTAAACCTTTAGGGATCCAAAAAAAAAAAAAACTCCCAACACAAGAGCCAAACAGGTCATAATAGTCGTTACCTAAACTGCCTTGTTTACATCGCTTAGCATAATCACTGAATATTGCGTGACAAGAACACGGGCGCCTTTCATTTCTCGAATCTCAGCGGCGTTCTTTATGTGATAATTTATAGCCACCAAGTGCCCATTGTGTTAACTAATCAATTCGAATCTAAAAAAGAGCCCAAGACTGATTGATTGTATGATTCGTCGTGTTTGTGTGTGCAATACGTTCGACAATACTTATGGGATTTAGGGTTTCCCAAGAACATCTTCAAAAATGTCGAGGATTTCTCGATGATTAATCAACGCATGATTACTATTGGACGTGAGAGATCTAGAGAATGATTAATCTTACCTGCTATGTTAGTAAGCAAATCATTTAATAGAGATTCAATCAATAACTTCTACTAAATGCTGGATGTGACCTTTACCTAATTAGTGAGAGCTGTGATAATAAATATCCCACCTACATAGGACATGCGCTTACCTATTTGGGTAGATTTTATTCCTAATCGGACGTCAGTTGTTTTATGGACGTCAATATAAGTATAAAAAACATCAAAGGAGGAAATCTAAGCAAGCTAGAATTACGACTTGTATAACGGATGCATTGGTGATCTAATTGATTGGCAGGTTGATGTTCTAAGCGTTCTGAACGACATAAAAACTTGAATAAGATTTTTTCCCCAGATTGATAGTTTTGTATTGACGAAGTTATTAAAAATTATGATTAATTGAAGTTCTACTTTGGTACAGAAAAAAAACTTTTAGAATGAATTATTGATTTGTTTAATTGCTCAATAATGTATTTGTTTACACAAAACAGCCGTGGGCAGCGGTTAAAGTCTGCAGTAAACATCTTAAATGATTTTAATTTCTTCTAATAACATCGAAAGGTCACATGTATCCAACAAAATAATTATTCAGTTTATTGGGGCGTGTGGTAACTCACCACAAGTGGCCCAGACTATATATACATATATATATATAACATATGTTAAATCGAATACACCTGCGAATGGATCACAAAAGAAGAAAAAACTATTAAAATGTTTGAGGTGGAGCCTTAAATTAAACGACTGGTGACGAATGGAATACATACAATTTTCACACACATTGTCGGATATCACATTATTCTGTTACATATGGATACTTTAAACTCGATTTGGCATTCAGCAATGAGTAAACTCACCGTTATCGAAAATTGTGGGTTGAGCTGAACAATTTCATGCTTGGTAAACCTGAGCTCTCTAAATCTTAAACTTGGTTCTCTTTTAAATATGAGTGTAGGAAACCCATTTTAGAGTTGCATGTGTTTTGAAGGTTGAAAAAAGAATGTTTTCTCTAACATGTTTAATAAAGAAAAAATCCTATTCTGTTCTATCTATTGGTCTGTAGAAGCTCCACAGTTCATGACCTCACTAACCCGGCTACGCCAACGTTATTAGTTCTGCACACTTTCACTTTCAAGTATGTATTGTAAATAGAGGAACATTTAAGCAATATTCTATAAAATGTTCTTCTAAAAATTTTGAAAACTCGACCATTGTGTTAGCCACGCATCATCATTATGACGCAAAATAACAAAAATGTATGCACACATGCTCTGGCGTAAGACTAATGACCTTGCCCGGAAAAAACAAATCATTATGCAAACATTTAACAAGCCTCAGGACTTGCTAAATAAGGCCAAGACCGATCCCCGGTTGTAGTGCCTGATGATGATGATGCACACATGCAGATAATAAGCGTGCAAGTAGAAACTCGGCTCTGAAGTTAGTTGCATTAACAGCATACTTGAACGCATCCAAACCGCTCGCCATTTTGGATATATTGGGTTGTACCACGTAAATTGTCCGATTTTCGCTCAGTCGGAAATAAGAACTTCTCGAGTGAACATCTGTGCCAGAACGTTACATTTTCTTTTTTTATAATGTAAAGTGGTACGTGTGCTTTACGTATGAGAATTTTAGGGTACAGTTACTTTTTTTTCTAGGAATTGTTTACCATGCTGTCGGCAGTTTAAATTCGAACCCTCTTCGTTTATGAATTTAAAATGGGACATAATGCGTCATTGTGGCCCAAGGCTAATAACCTCGCCCGTAAAAATAAATTATGGAAGTTTAACAAGCCTCGGGAGTTGCTAAATAAGGCCAAGACCGGATCCTGCTTGTAGTGCCGATCATGATGATTAGATAATGCGTCATTGGCAATGAAAAACATTAATGACTCATTTGAGGATGTAGCGGTAAACGTAAAATTGGAAAGTTCCGTTCGGGAGATTTCAGCCTCGAAAAGGAACCACGTGGGGAGGCAGAAATGTTAGTTGACGACGATGTTTTAAAAGCAATGGTGGATGCGGACCCAACGAAATCGGTGCGGGACAAACCATGGGAGTATTCCCAATGACAATAAGTCGATACCTTTCTCTCATAGGAAAGGTAAATAAAAAAAAACTCGATAAGTGGGTACCCCATGAATTGAACGAGTCCAAAAAACGACGGCGCCTGGTAATCCGCGCATCGCCTAGATTAAGAAACCAAACTGAACCGGTTTTGCATCGAACAGTCACCTGTGATGAAAAGTGCATTCTGCATAATAACCGTAAAAGACCTGGGCATTGATGGGTGCGGGTGAAGAAGCAAAACACAACCCCAAGCCCGATCTTCACCCAAAAGAAGTTATGGTGACAATTTGATGGACATCAAAAGGACCAATCCACTTTTCATTTCTTTAACCTGGAGAAACGCTAAATACTATCAAATATTGTGAGGAAATCGACATATCGCATGCCAAATTGACTGAAAAGCAACCTGCGTTGGTCAATAGACACGGCGCGATCCTCTTGCATGACAATGCTAGACCCCATATCTCACAAGTAACGGTGCAAAAATAGTTGTAGTTGGGATTTGAAATTCTTCCGCATCCACCATACTCTCCTGACATTTCCCCAACAGACTACCATGTTTTCCGCAATCTGGATTCATTTTGCCGGCAGGTCTTCCTGAACCGAGCAGAGGTCATAAAAGCCTTTGAAGATATCATTTCCTCAACAAGTCAGCACTTCTACGAAAAAGGAATATTTGACCTTGTCTCACGTCGGAAGAATGTCATAGATGCCAACGATCCTATTTTGATTGAATAGAAATTTATGGAAAAATAATACTGCCTTTTAAATGTTCACTATAAAATCGGGCATTTCATGTGGTACAGCCCAATACATGGGTGGCCTGAAAAGTTTCCGACCTCAACGTGAAGATAACGACACTCGTCAATAAAGTGCAATAAATCAGTGCAATTTTGGCGCCGATTAATTACTGTCGATGAAACTTGGATACACCATTATACTCCCGAAACAAAAATACAGTCGAAACAGCGGACTGCAAAGGGGGTACCACAAGGCTCCACCCTTTTCAATATCCCCAGATTAAATATTCCCTATCTTATGGATGGGAGTATAAAGCAAATATGCTATACCGAGTAAGTTTTTCGCAGACGGACACGCGATAAAGGGATAAGCTTGTCTCTCTGTCGCGGAAGTCGGCCATTAATTAGTACATTTCACTAAGGAGTCTCCCCGTAAAAGTAAACAAAATCACACCGCGTTTTACGGTTTTCGCAACAAACTATCTCAACCTTCACCTCATGAATTGTATCAGTAAATTAGTCGTTTGAGAACCCGACTTAACCCGACAAAGACAGTTGCCATTATTCTATGTAGCAAGCACTTCCAATCTATTTCTAAATATTCACAGAATATTCGAATACAAAATAGGAGGTACTACAACTAGATCGTAAGACGTGTTGAAGTTTCTTCCGACTTTTATACCTAAAAAATCAATTTCATCAAATATACGGCCCACATTTTCCAAGGCACCACCAGTGGGCACAGGCAACTGCACAACATCGTGAAATGGAGCAACAAGGTTGACACAGAAATGGAACTTTTCTGCTATAAGCAGCTAATCTGTTCTGGGAAACCGTACGGGTTTTCGGTATAGTCTTTTATATCTCTGACACAAATGGAAGGACTTGGAGTATTCGAAAAAAAACTTCCTAGCACATGTATCAACTATTACCCCACTCTCAACTATATGAAGGTTCCATTTCTCCATCGATATATCCTTATTACAGACAGTATTCGAGTACCTTGAAAGTACTAGAACAGCAAGAACTTACGTCAGATACAGGCGTCTTGGATTCCAGATTATTCTTTACTTTGATCTCCTCGAATCCGACTACCACATTACCTTTTCCAGTACAAAACTGAAGAGAACAACCCTTCCCCACAAAAGCCCACTTCTAAAATAGAGGATTCTTGGACATGTACCTTTGGCAGGGGTGGCCAACTTTTTTGGAAGCAAGGGTGCAATTAAAAATGTTTTTGTACGTTGCGGGCGGGAACAAAATGTCATGACATATACGTTTATTGTTAAACATCGCTTACGACCGCGGAGTTATCAACTGTTAACTTACCGCACACAGACTCATAAACTACATAAGATGACACAAATATGCACGCAAACGCCGATCAAAATGCAGGTTATCAAACGTCCGAGATCGAGCTGTCCTGTAGGAACATATTCCTACTATCCCTTAATGTTTGTAAGTAAGAAATCAGATGCACTATCCCCATAGAAATTATCATTGAAGATAATCTTTTTCCTTTTCCAGAATATCCCAAAACCTAGCCTGACATTTTAATGGATGTTGGCCTCAAAACAGCCGGAAGGCAGACACACGGTGCAGGACAAAATGGCCTTCTGATGCGCAAGCCGGCCTTCCTACAACCATTTTTTTTTACAACATACAACGATAAGAGGCGAAGAATCAGCAATAGCTTTACTGCTGTTTGAGTAGCTCTACGCTTTCGGTGGTTTTTTTTAGGAGCTCAACTCTTATAATAGTCAAATTAGCTGACTTGTGTTTTAAGAGGGGAAGCATTCTAGTTAGGGTTCTGAATTTTAGGTACTTCAGAGGGTAAAGGGTGTGAGAGATTGGATATGTAAAGTGCACCGGAGGTTTTTCTCCACACTAAAGCATTTCGCAAGCATCGGGGGATGCAGGTGGACGAGCGTTAGATATCACGGTACATCGAACCGGTGGTATACGGCACGCAGTCTAGACGGAAGATGTTTTTGATTTCTTCCATGCCTAAGTTTTGTTTTTTCCAGCTATTTAGTGACTAGACGGCGCTTAAAGTATACATTCACTAAGGAAAGGCTCGAGGGTAATAGAGACGGAGTCTGCCCTAGCCATTTCAAGCAAGACAATAGATAGCGTTCGAATTAAATTCATTCATATATTACTAATAATATTAATAGCGGCGTCGTCTGCCCATCAAACCAAAGTATTTTCAACCTCAAAAAAAAAAAAAAAAAAAAAAAAACCTGATAGGACTTTTTTGAAGAATTTTAAACGTACACACGTTTAATAAATATATTTATTTTTTTCAAATTTTTTTAATTGCATTACTTTTCGGACAAACTATATATAACTGGCCTGATGTCTGTTTTGCGTTATACATCTTACCAAGTGTACCGGTGTGAAGTGAGCGTCAAGATACAAATGTATCGATAGGGAACGTTTGTTGTGAACGAGCCCTTATATCTTTTTTATTTGGTTGCTATGAAATCTGTCAAACATATTTAGTATGCATCAAAAGTCATTGTACAAACAACATAATTTTTTTTTAAATCCTGTTAAAAATGTCGAATTTTGTACCAAAAAATGATGTGTTGCGGAAAGCATTAATTTTTTTGTTTTCATTTGAAGAAAAGTGCTGCAGAGTCGCATAGAATGCTTGTCGAGGCTTATGGTGATCATGCTCTATCGGAAGCAACATGCAAAAGATGGCTTAAGCGGTTGAGAGATAATGATTTTGATGTGCGAAATGAAAAACGTGGAAGACCACCAAAAAAGATTGAAGACGCCGAATTGCAAGCAATATTGGATCAAGATGACACTTGAATGTTTTGGAAGACAGAATTTATTTAATAAAATGTTTAATTATTCTCAGTATAATTATAGTATACAAATTAAGAATTTAAAAATTTATTTTATATTATTAATTTTGTGAATTTTAATTTTATTTATTTTTTATTTAGTTTATTTAAATAAGTCAAAAACAAATGGCACAAATGTTAAATGTTGCACAATAAGCAATTTCCGACCGTTTAAAAGCTATGGGAAAGATCGAAAAGTGGGGAAACTGGGTACCACATGAATTGAATGACAGGCAGATGGAAAAGCGAAACACCACATGTGACACGTTGCTTCTACGACACGAAAGGAAGTCAGTATTGCATAGAATTGTGACTGGTGATGAAAAATGGATTTATTTTAAAAATTCTAAACGCAAAAAAATCACGGGTACATCCAGGACAAGCGTCTACATCGACTGCAAAGTCTGATCGGGTCGGAAAAAAGACAATGCTCTGTGTTTCTGGGGACCAGAAGGGGCTGGTGTAACATGAACTTCTAAAATCTGGCGAAATTGTTGATGCGCAACGCTGCCGACAACAAATGATCAATTTGAAGCATGTATTGATCGAAAAACGAGCAGAATGGGCCACAAGACACGGAAAGGTAATTTTGTTGCATGATAATGCTGTTACGCCCATAATACTTACCCCTTTGGAGCCAATCTCCACCACTAATTGCGATAGACGACAATAACATCCACTTAAAGGATGAGACACTCCCCAACCCATAGCATTACCCCAGGCATCAAATGGTCCCACATTAATGCAATACCAAACAAATTGAACTAAACGTTCAATTTGCTCACATTGAAAACTTAGATAGGATAATCGACCCACAGGTTCGCCACAAAAATCCCCTAAGGTCCAAATGTGCGGACCAGATGACTTTCTCCAAACAAAATCATTGAGAATCATAAAATGCGCGCCAGCAATTTATGATCATCTAGAAATATGGTTACCCAAAACCATTTACACAAACAGCGTCGTTTTCCTTTTTAACCAAACCAAGTTAAAACAAACAACTCGCACCATAAAACAAACTACATGTACGGTTATCGCCGACCGACAACAAAGGATCGTAAATGCTCTTCGGCAAGATCCTTTGTTGATTGTTCTTTTGTGTTTCCTCTTTCGATCTCAAATTTGGGAAAGACAAAGAAAGGAAAATCCTTTTATCTGCAGGATAAAAAAGTTTTCGTGCGATGAAAAAACGAAAATTGGGGGAGTTGGCAAGAAACGAGTAACGTGATGAGGTTGACAAAATCGTGTGTCGCGTTATTTTAATATATCGACTGAGTTTCGAGTTGTTATCTGTTCAGTGTCTTAACTAAGAGTATTGCTTCGTGTTTAACCAACTTCAGGTGCGTTCCGGTGTGTGCTTATTATTTCTATATATAAAATAATAGTTTGTGCAAACAGTGGTGAATTAAATGAATTTGAAAATACAAAACATAAAGAAGTGTGCTCTTTGAAAATAATTCCTATTCGAAGGGGTGTAACTGACCAAGTAATATGTGTATTAATAAGGGTGACAGATCAGATAGCAATAAAATTAGTATAGTTTAAATAAAAATAAAACAGTGTTTGACTTAAACGGTGAGTGTTTTAAAGGAAGTAATAAATAAAAGCATTACAATGCTCCGAGTCATACAGCAAAACCCGTCAAAGAAACAATAAAAGCTCTCGGCTGGGAAGTGTTACCCCACCCGCCATATTCACCAGACTTGGCTCCTTCGGATTGCTATTTGTTTTCATCGATGGGACATGCATTGGCTGAGCAGCATTTCAATTCCTACGAAGAAGTCGAAAATTGGGTCTCCGAATGGTTTGCCTCAAAAGACGACCGGTTTGGCGTAGTATCCACATGAGAAAAGTGAGCGAGAAAAACCTACAACAATTAAGCAGAGGCTTCTTCGGTATATCAGGGATGCTTCAGAGCCTAATGAGAATTTCTGAAAAACATATCTCATAGATCTATTTCTCCGATTGGGTTGATTCTTGAAATGTTATACGAGTGTTATTTGACAATAACAAAATATGTTTATTTCGAAACCATTCGAAACTATGCAACCTCCCGTACATAAGTGTTGGCTAAGCCATCACACTGTTACGTACACTACTAATGACGGGGTGGGGTGAAACGCAATCAACTCGGGATGAATGTACTTCGTTCCACAGACATTTGCCAAAGTTCTCGTTAACTCACCAAATGCCACAAGTAGTCAAATGTTCCTGGCATTTGTCCTCAATTCTACATTGTCATTTTATAAAATGTTCATCTAAATTAAAACATCCCAAGGTTGATTGACAACATTGGAACCTACAAAAAATCACCATCAACATGAAAACGGAAGTTGAATTGCAATACATTCTACAGAAAATTACAATTAAAATTATGATACTGACAGATCTACTAATTAATGGTTTGGAAAATTTTGTTCGATGATCTTGTCCCATATTTTGATAATGCATTGGGTCGTGCACATTTTGTTTTATGAGCACAACTTTGGACCGATATTCTCAACGAAATCGGCAAATGTGTGACCATTGATGTCCCTTTGACCATTGATGTCCCTTCTTGACAACATGTGATCATTTTGAAATAAGTGAAATCTTCACGAAGTTGACTAATGTTGTTGGGAACGACGACCTCTTTCTGTCTTGAAATATTGTGATCAGACATGGACGGACGTCTAATGAGCTCAAAAATTCAGCTAAGAATTCTGTAAAAATTTCTTCCAAAAAAAAATTTGTTAATCAGTATGGAAACATTCTACAGGTTTAAATGAGTTCACGTTGATAGACGTGATCGCTGTACTGAATAATTTAAGGGATATGCACGGGAGTATATTTGCCGTACTTGAGCTTAACCATCGCAAATATCTGGGTGCAAAAGGTGAACGACCAGCAGTGCGTTCTAGTGATTTAGCACACCCACGTACCATCCAGTACGACCTTATAAACAAGCTTATTAAAATACACTCCCATAAATCATTTATGATCCCAGATTCATCTATAAACCGAGTTTCTCTATTCGGTGAAGGTCGCCAGACTGTACAAATTGTCCCATTAAGATATAAGCACCGTCATTTTTTATAAATGCGGAAATCATTTCTTACGGTTAATAAATTTCACAAAATTGCCACAATCTAACCGTTGGGAAGGATTAAAGACCCCATATATGCCAAACAAGGCACAGTGTAAACAAACTACAAATCCGAATCCCCGAGAGTCGAAACTGATGAGCAAACGGAGAGCACGCATCGTACCACCATAAAGAAGAAACAACTAAAACTATCGCAATAAATTGCAAGTTAGTTGACAATCCAATGCTCTTCCCCGAATTTGAATTCCTGTCGATAGATTTTTACCATATCCAGTTAACTGGTGTTCGAGCCGCAACAAGCTTGGCCCCACAATGGCAACCAGGCTTACTAAGTTAGACACACATAAATCCGGGTGCAATGATTTTCAAATGGTATAACAGAGTATTCCCATGTAGTGCGCACTCAACTAGAGGAAGAGATAGTTCCATAGAAAAGATACTAAAATGAGAATGACGCACATTTAAACGACCTATTGGATTTGAGATAAATGTATATCTCTGTTGTTTTACTGCCTTCCTCTTTGATGGACCATTAGCAACGAGAGAAGTCTACGGACTGGAAATTAACTGATTAAAACCTGTGGGGCAACTAGGTGGCAAAGAGCCTCCGAATTGTACAGCCTCTGTATAAAACAACGGGTACAACGATAACGACCGGTACATTAATCAAATCATGTGTGTCTCCGCGAGGTCCGTCCGGCCACTTTGACGGGTCGCGAATGTGCGGCGTCCGCAAGGCGTTCAAGGGGAGGTTGCTGTCTATATTTGTCTCTTACCGCTGGTCTGTCAGTCAGATTAGACCCATTAGGTGAATTTCTACACCACAACGACATGACATAGCGTGAGACAACAGCAGATTATGGTGTGAAAGGAAATGATTTATTCAGTGAGCGTAACAACTATTATCGAGCTACTGTTTTGAGGGAAACGACTTCCAATTGGAGGGAGATCAATATTTGATGTGCGAATTAATTGATTTGCTCAATGGGCAACAAAGTTAGATGAATGGGTTAGTTAGGCTTTAAAAGATGATAGACAGATGCAAGGGTTAAAAATGGAATCGCTGGTTTCAGTAGACATATTGTAGACAACGGATGTGACCTTGTATTCCAAAGCCGGAGCGAAATGGCTTTTTTTAATAGGTGCATGTATCATCGGAAAATATTCTTACGAACCGCAGGCTTTAGGGAAATTGGTCTTATCACAAAAGCTCTAAAGCAAGGTCTATAACTAGCGAATCCTAAGAATCACATAAATAACAGGTAAAACCTGCTTCTGTACACAATAGAAGATATTTCAAACTAAAGGGAACTCCAATATTCGGCTTTGTCTAACACCAAAGAGTCTCCACATCTACTCGTAGTTTGTGGGGGAACAAGTTTCTGGTATGTTCCGACAAGCCCATTGCCAACTCCAACATTTGTTAATCTTTTTGTTGCGATAATCGGGTCCATATTCTAATAAAATAAAATTGTAGAAGAAAAGTAAGACTGAATAAAAACGATATTAAACAATACAATTGACCTTTTGAGGCTTTTTTTTATAGTGGTAGCGGTGCGTAAGTGGGAATCGCTACATCACTAAACATCCTCGAATTGCCATTGGTATATTTAGTTGACCTCGGAATTTTCTGAGTTCTTGATTGTTTTGACGTGCACCCCGAACACAAATTAAAAGGCGCTATGTTAAAATTTCTCCGATTTTTATTGATAACATTTCTGGTTGTTCCTGTAGATAGAGCAAATTCATTACAGGGCGACAACTCTACTGGCACCATTGAGTTGCCGAAGCCCATTGACTCATCCTATATTACGAACACTCTGGCGCAAGACTAACGGCTTTGCCCGGAAAAAACAAATCATTATGGAAAATTTAACAAGCCTCAGGACTTGCTAAATAAGGCCAAGACCGGTTCCCAGTTGTAGTGCCGATGATGATGATATTACGAACAACAAAAACGACGCAATCGAAATATGTGTAGAATTGAAATGATTGGCGTAGCTTTGTATCGCTGAGGGGTCGAAGCCAGCTGACACATTATATACTGTAAATAAGAACAACTGACGACATAGAAGTATGTGTAGAATTCTAATCATTGGGGCGGCTTTGTATCACTGAGTGGTCGAAGCCAACTGACAACCTATACTGCTAACAACAAAAACCGACGCAATCGAAATATCTATAGAATATAAATGATTGGCGTGGTTTTGTTGCTGTTTTAGGGATAACACTTCCTATTGTTGCTGAAATAAAAAGAACAAATTCACTACAGGGTGACAACACTACTCGCACTATTGAGTTGTCGAAGTGAATTGACTTATTCTACATTGCAAAATATGTGTGGAATTGAAATGTTTGGCGTAGCTTTTTATTACTGAATGGCTGAATGCAACTGACACATTCTATACTGCAAACAAGAACAGACGACGTTATCAAAATATGTGTAGAATTTAAATCATTGGCGTGGCTTTGTATCACTGAGTGGTCGAAGCCAGCTGACTCAACCTAGACTACGAACAACAAAAACGTACACTATCAAAATATCTATAGAATATAAATGATTGATGTGGCTTTGTTCCTGTTTCTTTCACTCTCATGGGCTTCGTTCGAGAAGTGTATTTCTTGGCATAAGATTTTAAATTTGATGTTGGCGGGGTAATTCCGTAAGTTCAACATACCGCACTGCTTGAAAATGAAATCCGATGAGTTTTGTTAAACCATTGAGAGAAAACACATGCTATAGCCAGCAGAATGAATGAGATTTTGAGAAATGACTAAGAAGGGATTTATAAAAATGAAAAACAGAACGGAGTCAATGCGGAACCTTAAGGATTATCACGATCAATTTAATGGGATAGATATTCTGACCGGCTTGGATGGTTCGTAAACAAGGATAATATTTCGATCTATGGTACCTTAAGCTTCATAAGAAAGGAACTTTCATAACACTGTGATATACAAAAATCGTTCGAACGTCTTTGAGACATCCAAGTCAGCAGCCGTGCTTTCTGTTATAATGGGGATTGTTTGGTATTTATTAAGGTCACTCATTGCAGATGGAAAAAGAGGGAGAGAATATTGGAAGAAGAGATATAGGGGCGGGGGTTGGTGAGCAGAGGTTGTGGTGGGGTTGGAAAAATGTAGGGGAGAACTAGTTTGAGGGAGGGTGAGGAGAGGGTAGACGGGTTATTGGAGGGAGGGGGCGGATTTAGAATGGGTTTATTCTGAGACGTCGTTTAAGAGCGGGAGTGGAGATGTTGAAATCGAAGGAGGTGGAGAAAAAAAGTTGGCCTGTCGTAGCATACGCGAGATGGGTTCGTTAGCGCCGTAAGAAGTGTGATGAGCGGGCACGTAAAACAGTCGAGGGTTACGTACGTTACGGGGGTTTGTGTATTTATTATCACGGGTACTGTTCTTCGGAGATACGTGGCATTGTTCCGCGCAATTCGGTTTATATGCGCTCCACGAGACAATCCGTCGCACCAGTTTGCGGTCCCTGCATCAGAACTCTCCGTAACAGAGCGGGAAAGTTGAGGAATTCTCTCCCCCGCGAGTGTTCCCGGAGTGTTACAAACTTGCAGCTGTTCAAAAAGAACTGCAATAATTAGTTGGTGGCAACTCGGCGCTATAGGTTCGCCTCTCCCGAGAGAAGTGTAAAAAAAAGTCCTAGCGAGCACATTCGGTGTCATTTGTTTTTAGTATGACTTCTACTTATGATGTTTATATGCTTATTACTTAATACATCAACAGAATTCCGGTTCTGGACGAATGTATGCCATACCAATCTTTTCTTCTATTTTCTCTTTTCTATCTACAATGTCCTCTTTTGCTACAATATCCTCTTTTTGCCCTACAGATTTTATTTTGTCATACTATAATTTCCGGATCGGATGGTCGAACGTGAAAAGAGAGTGCACAGGACACGGAACTATGGCGGAGTCTAGTCGGTGAGGTCATGAACTTTCGGGTTCCTCATCATCATCATCGGCACTACAACCGGGAACCGGTCTTGGCCTTATTTAGCAAGTCGGGTTTCTACAGGCCAATAAATAGAATATAATAATTTCCTTAGCGTTTGCATATAATAAAAAAATACGGATACAAAGATGAAATACATTAAATTACAAACATTCACAGAAACATGCACACATGCTAGAATCACCCACCTCAATTTATTTTTCGACTAGGTCAGTGCTTCATCATGTTTGTTATATCTTAACGTGAATTCCCTTGAGTGTTCTGATTAATGTTAAATTGTTCAATCCAACAAATAGAAATTCTAGGGTAATAAAAGCAGAGCCCAGAGAAACACCTGGAAGAAAACATCTATAGTGACTCTGCTCGATTAAATAATGTTCCAAATGTCCAATAAGGAACAAACTGTGGCACCCGAGAATAAACAAGCTTCTGGCAATGAGCCCATTAACACATGCAAACATATCGCTAGCAACCTGGCCCACCAATAAATAATTATCCAGAATCCAAGGGTAAAACAACCTGTAAACATTATTTGAAAATTCAAGTGCTGTTCAGGAATTTACGGTATGTACTATCCTAGATATGGCGCAAGGCTAATGACGTTGCCCGGAAAAACAAATTATTATGGACAATTTAACAAGTCTCGGATATGGACCGGATACCAGTGGAGAGACTTGCTAAATAAGGCCAAGACCGGATCCCGCATGTAGTGCGCCGATGATGATGATGACTATCCTAGATAAATAAGGAACGTAAAAGGTTAAATTCTGCGTCTAGTGGTTAAGAAAAAGACAGTTGTCTAATGCTGATGACCACTAAAGAAAAATGGATCGGGGGATCGCATTCAACCACAGATGGATCGTATCACAAGTGTTAACTTGTGTTTTGGCGATAGCAATCTGTACCCTAATGTTGATAGCAAAAAAAAAAAAGAAAAAAAAAATCGGGGGATCGTGTGCAAACACAACCAAGGATGTGTCGTATCACAGCTGTTAAGGAGTTATGTTTTGGCGAGCCGCTCGGAGGGCCGCGTTTTTAGTGTCGGAGGCAACAATTGTCAGTGGGTGGAACCGAAATGTGGGGGTTACTTTCTGAACGAACTATTTCTTATTTCTTTATTCAGTGAGTGGAATCGAGGTGTGGAAGTTACGTCTTGAGAAAAAACTCTTTCCGTTTTCTATACTCTTAAATTCACAACAAAAATGCGACGTGAATAGTAAATAAAAATATAGACTTAGTGGAAATAAAAAAGAGATAATTAAGGAACCACTGTTATTTTTCTTGAATTCTGTGCTGCGGTAAAAACCGGTTTCTCATGAGAAAGATTCAGTTCCAGCATATTTGCCTGCGTTCTGTCTCAGTACCTTCCAGGCTAATATATCACCTCACCTAGTATCACCCAACTTACTTCTTCGTAGAGGCTTTCGAAGGAACCTTAGCAAAATACCAAATATTAAAAGACGACGGCGTTCCTAGCAGAAGCGGTAAATAGAGACAATGTTGTGGATAAATTGTTCCTCTCTGGACACCTGTCAACTACTACCATTGAGTACCACAACAGAGATTGGATAGCGCAGCCCCCCCAATAATATGTTAATTATAAGCTTAACAATGGTTTGGCAAGAAATTGACGCTTATATTTCTTTAAATACATGGTAATTTGTGATACCTGAAAAAACCTGATATTACTATTACAATTTTGATTGTTTTCATAATGACTGACGGGTCAAATAATTTGGCAGTTAGTTAGTATTTAGTTCCGCGGCCCGAATAATTTTAAAGTATAAGCCAACTCGATTCTCAATTTGCAATATTCTTTCATATCTTCGATAGTAAGCACCGAATTGTGAATTGCATTTCTCATTGCACAGACGTCTTTACTGATCATCTAGGTCATCGCCACCCATAGAGTCGAGCTTCTAATTGGAAATGTTCAGCAATACTACGTGCATCATACCAAATCGAAAAAAGAAAGTGCGCAGACTCTCATCACTTCACTCATTTGTGCGTAAGATCAACAATGGATTATTACTAAATTACATATCAAGCACTAGATTAGATGCACTAAAACACAAGTACTCGTAACAATGAACAGGTAATGAGCTTCCTAGATACGTCGGCGCTTAGCAATTAATTTAATTGAGGTATAATTTCGAGTTCATGAAATCAGCTTCAGTGATTCGGCTAATAGGACACGAAGTGAAAAGTGAAACTGATTGGGAAATATCGTACATGACTGAGAGCAATAAAAGAATCTTCCGGTTATTATGTTACGCCATACGTATGAGGTGAAATATAGTTAGCGTATTTGTTGGGTACAACGCTTTAGTGCGTTGGAAAGTTGGATTCAACTTCACCGATTGCCTCAAGCTAACGTTAAGGCTTCAGAAGAAAATTAATCCTAAAATATTGTCTTGCATGTGAGCGAATGACTTCTCAAATGTGAACGTCCTATTTTTGCTTTTCAGATAGACGTATCTGCTCGGATATCCATCAAATTCTTGTCATTCGACCATTTGTCATTTCAATATCTATGCCACGCGACGAAATGATGTATTTGAGAGGAGAATGACTTCTTAATGGACATCAATTGGGATCGGCGATTGAGTCTATAAATATTCATTTGTATCTACAGCCAGATACGCGCAGTTCGCCCCCAATGAACCATGGAAAACGTCAATTAGAAGTTTTTTATTGATTTGGTTTACTTTTGAATGAACTGTGTATCGGTTACGTGATTTTATTTTAAATATTCCTATCGCCGAAATACCTGTCGGTGTTAATAGTCGAGTAATGACGTTGAAAATATTCAAATAGGATGAAGACGGATATAGTAAAAAACAATAAAATTCATTCACAAAGAGATTAGGACATCATTGTATCTAGGTTCATGGCAAATTAGTATTTCGAAAGTGGTGTTTGCTCCGGTATCATAGTTGCATTTAATTAATCAAATAGGAATTTCAAATAGTGTTAGTGGAAGGAGTTTCCACTCCCAAATCTAGGAAGCCTGAAGCTGTTTATAATGGGAAGAGCCATTATTTACACAGCTAGCTTTTTATCGCGTAACAACCTAAAAATACCGTTTTTTTTTTTCAATTTTTTTAATAAAAGAAATTGTATTGGTTCTTTGAATCCTGGTTTTCTGACCTTTTCCAGGAAGCTCTACCCACTAAAATCTTAATCCATAACCAATATATAACTTTTATCATATTGTTTGAAAAATGTACTAGTAAGTATATGTAAACAATTATAGCTAAGGTATCATAAGTTATCTGTATTGCTTATTGTAAAAATTATTTATGGTCAATAAATACAGAAATGTAAAAAAAAAAAAAGGTTCTTTCAATAAGTTGCTGCTATTTACGACAGATGGCGTTACCGGAATTGCGTGAGTGTAATTTAAGATGGTGACGCATCTATAAGGTAGCAACATCAACAAGCTTAAAACCTAGTGTATGGCATTTTGCCGTAGTATAAAAATCAATGCTTTTACACAGTGTTAAGCAATGTTTAACACACTGAAAAAAGTTTGGTGCTAAAATAAGGGTACATGCAATAAACTTTTCCACAGTGTTAACCTGCTTAACACTGTGAAAAGTTTGGTGCCAAAAAAAGTGTATGTGGGATTTTTCCAAATCCCTAACAATACTAGTTTAGTGAAAAAGAAATCCATTATTTCTATGTTCATTGGAGACTTTTATCCACGTGATTCGGAATGTCCGATTTTGGCTAAATATCCGTGCCTCACAGAAATCCTGATCACGATTGGCGAAAGATTCGACCAACCAATCTTCTCTGGATACCAATTTTTTGAAACTAACGAAGTTTTGGAATGATAAAAAGTGATGGTAATTACTTGGGACTAGGTCTCAGCTATGAGTTGGATTCATCAAAACTTCCCATCCAAGGTCCTGGGAGATTCTAGCGAAACAATATAGATGTGTACCCTGGCGTATAGCTGATGAAACACGATATCTCTTTTCTTGGACAATTCTGTCCATTTCTCGTTAATCTCTAGCTCCAACCAAGCAATTGTTCACAATAGAGGGTCGAATTTAATGCTTGTCATCCAGAAGTAGCTCTCAGTAGGCCATTTCTTTCCTGTTCCACCAAATGCGCAGTGAAACCGTTAATGGCCCTTAGCTCTACTTTGGCCACCGTTCACGTTGCTTTACCGTCCGGTGACTACTTTTCTATACAATATTTTTTTATATAACCCATTTCTCAACTTCAGTCCCCATTCTTCTAGGAAATGGGTTGTTAATCGTTCCGTTTTAGCAAAACTTCATAAAAAGAAGTATAGCGTTTACGATCATAGTGAATAGCGTGCGATTCGAACCAATGCTATGAAGATTAGAATCAATAAGAGATAGAATCGAAGCCTCAATACATCAGAGCACTGGCGTCTGTACGAATTCGATCGTTATATTATTCGAGTACACTCACCCAATGCGGATTTCCCATGGATTACGGTTCTGATAATTTTGATTATTCGATTTTCTTTCGGTGTTATTCTTCACTATTTGCCTGTGTATTGTGTGCGTATCTATTAGAAAAGCCGGAGAAGTTCTATCCACAATTTTTTCTTGCGTGAATTCGTTTGATTCGGCCAGTAACGAAATGTCTAAGGAAATTAACAAAAGACTACACTCCGACAACGCTTGTTGGCACGCAGTCAGTAAACTGCTGAAATCCAAACTGCTATTAAGTAATATAAAGCGCTGTGTTTATAGAACCATAATCATGCCGATTGTTCTATACGGATGCGAAACATGGGCCCTCATAAAACGGTAAGAAAACAAATTCCGCGTAGTCGACAATAAAGTTTTAAGAAGTATCTCTGGCGGTAAATATGACGAGGAGACGGGGCAATGGAGGAAACTCCACAACTACGAATTGGAAGATATATACCGCAAACCTACAATAGTGAGAGTAATCAGGTCGCGAAGATTAAGATGGGCTGGACATATGGCGAGAATGGGCAACGATAGGACCGTTCGTAGAATTCTTGACGGTAGAACAACGGGGAAGAGACGTAACACGGCCGCGACGGAGGTGGGAGGACAATGTTAGGTTTGACTCTGGAAATCGGATCAGATGGTCAACCGTGGAAGGAGAGTGCACCGGACCGGGAACGATGGCGCAGCCGAATCAGTGCGGTCATGAACTTCAGGGTTCCTATAGGTCAATAAATAGTAGTATCATCATCATTGGCACTACAACCGGGAACCGGTCTTGGCCTTATTTAGCAAGTCCTGATGTTTTGTTTTTTCCGGACAAGGTCATTAGTCTTGCGCCACAGGCTCCCCGACGGGGAATCGAACCCCGGTCTCCCGCGTGATAGGCGGGTATGCAATAAATAGTAGTATAGGAATACTGAATTCGTGTGGCACCCAATCCACCATCTTTTTTAAGCAGTTGGTTTAAATATTGGCTCGTCAATGTCTAGCTACTGGGCGGTGCAACGACTACTAACGTTCCGGTCTAGTTCGACCGCTTCCATGATTTCATCGCTGTTTTCGAAGATGGGCCTATCCGAATGATGTGTGTCTTTAACATTGAAAATATCGAAAAGGTATCGTAAAAGGCAAAATGGCACGTCATCCGACTGTGCCAGTATCTAGACCATAAACACAATTCGCCTGTCTTGCATTTTTGTATTTATCAAATTTTACGGTACATCGGATTTTATATTTGTAAAGTTTCATACTATAATTTACAGCCTGACAACGAAATCAAGCGATAAAAAGCAGTCAAGGAATTTTTTTAGTACAAAATGTCACTTTTCCGTCGAGCATAAATCTGAATTTGTGCGCTCAATATTTTGCGAGATGTATCGAGCTTTACTATACATCAGAGATCTCTACAGAAATATGATTAATAATTTCTTGTTCCTTTAGGTGGTATTGACATAAGACAGGTGGATGGGAGCGAACATTCCAGGTAAAGTCCGTGCTTTCAACCCGGCGAAGGCCAGGGCGATCCTTGTCACTGTTTAATCCAAGTTGACATGCAGTCTCCACGTGACACCCCCGGATAGCTACTTTGGCACCATCCAAGTAGTGAACCAATGCATGCAGCGATATCCTGAGAAAGGTTGGCGCAAGGCTAATAACCTTGCCTGGAAAAACAAAATATTATGGACAATTTAACAAGTCTCGGCTAAGGACCAGGTACCGGTGGAGAGACTTGCTAAATAAGGCCAAGACCGGATCCCGGTTGTAGTGCCGATGATGATGTTGATGATGATGACATAAGAGACATGTGATTCCAACAACATCAGCGATAAACTTAATTTACTGATAGCAATACTTGATGGACGATTAATATCGAGAAATGGGCACGTTAATTGGTGGTTGTGATTCAACACTGCTGGACTATTTTCTTTGGGGATATCTGAAGTCACATGTCTACGCTGACAAGCCAAAAACTACTGAACACTTGGAAGCTAACATTCGATCCTTTATTGCCTAAATACGACCAGAAATGTTTTGACGAGTGATCGAAAATTAGATTTATATACAACACCAACAATACAACTAATGTACTGACAAAAGCATTTCATGAATGGCTAATATCGAGAAAATAGCCAGACACCTGGCCATAGCGTACGTGTGATTAACCCTTATGTCAATGACCGGGTACAATTTGAAAGTAAAAAAAAAATTTTTTTTTTCATTGAAATCTCGTAATTATCATTCAGAAACGTTTGAATGGAGATGATCTAAGACATGGGACCGAAATTTGTTTACTAGGCCGAGCAATCGTGAAATTGCGACGAAATGATTACTGTCGGTAAAGTTGGTCATTGACATAAGGGTTAAACACCGCTGAACTATTTACTTCCGGGATATCTGAAGTCACTTATTTACGCTGATAAGCCAGAGAATGTTGAACTCTTGGAAGCCAATTTCGACATGTTATTGTTCAAATACGACTAGACACACTTTAAAGAGTAATCGAAAATTTAAACTATAAATTACGTCATAAAGGTGCAGACCGCGGCGGCCACACCCCCGAAATCATATCCATACATTAATGGGAAATAATTATCTTTCAAATACTCACGACTGTTGTCATTAAAATTAGTTCCAGGTATTTTACAAAACCTCAAAGTTGTTCACCTCGAAATAAATCATCCTATATATCACTATAACCATTTAGCGATTAAATCTCAAAGTGATACAATACGAATATCTGAAAATTGTTAAGGGTTTAGTACGAACAGCAAGGTTTAAAAAACGCCTATTTTCAGGGATTTTTTTTCTCAGTTTTCTTTTTAGATAATGCTAATTTTTTTTTACACTAACGCGCGCACAAAAGGAGATTTTGAAGTACCCTTAAATGGTATAGCACAGTGCAAGCGGATAATATTTTAAAACTATATTTACATTTTTGAAAGTCACAGAGGAATATCATTGCCCCCAACCACATACAAAAAATTAACAAATGACATACTGGTGAGAATCACATCGTACGCAGAAGAAATACTGGGAGACTACCAAGGCAGACTCCGTAGGAACCGGTCAACGAGCGACCAAATGTTCACAATAAGGCAACTGCTGGAAAATAAGTGGGAATACGGAGAGACGGTTCACCAACTGTTCGTTGACTTCAAAAAAGCCGACGACTCAGTCGGAAGACAAAGGCTCTAATCATATTGTACTTGAGCTGGGAATCCCGAAAGATTACCACCCCTCAGAACCATTTGAAATCCGGGACGGACTAAAACAGGAAGATGGCCTATCACCGTGTCTTTTTAACCTTGTGCTCGAGTATATCATCAGAAATCTGGCAACGCTAGTGGGCACGCAGTCAGTAAACAGTTGAAATCCCAACTGCTATCACAAAACATAAAGCTCCGTATCTATAGAATCATAATCATGCCGATTATTCTGTTCATTCGATGCGAAACATGGCCTCTCACAAAACGGGAAGAAAACAAATTCCGCGTATTCGAGAATAAAGTTTTAAGGGGTATCTTTGACGGTAAATATGACGAGGTGGCGGGACAATTGAGGAAACTCCACAACCACGAATTGGAAGAGCTATACCGCAAACCTACAATAGTGAGAGTAATCAAGTCGTGAAGATTAAGATGGGCCGGACATGTAGCGCGAATGGGCAACGATAGGTCCGTACGTAGAATTCTTGACGGTAGACCAACGGGAAACAGACCGAAAGGCGGCGGCGACGGAGATGGGAGGACAATGTTAGGTTGGACCTCGAGGAGATCGGATCGGATGGTCGAGCGTGGAAGCAGAGTGCACGGGACAGGGAGCGATGGCGGAGCCGAGTCGGTGAGGTCATGAACTTCCGGGTTCCTATAGGCCAATACTTTTACATTTTTCAAGAGTGGAATATAAAAGTTGTCCGTGTAATTGGATAATTAGATAATTAATCTAAGGACAGGCAAGTCTTAAATAACAAAGAAAAGCGCTTCTTACACCGGTATTCACACCGTTTACTAAAAGGCGATAAAAAGAGTAGCAAAAATGGCTCACTTTTTAAGCTTTTTTGATCTCGCCGCATTTTTCTTTGGAGTTTTTGGCCAAACTAGCGCGTAGGATATGTTACTGAACAAAACACACCAAGAGTTATCGAAATTGATCCAAGAGAACCGGAATTTAACTTTCTGTAAATTGGGAAAGCGTCGAGATTTAGCGTTTAAGGGGTTTTATAAAAAAAAAAAGAATATTTAAATAAATGACTAAATATAAATAATTAAAAAAAAACAACATTAAAACCAAAAATTAGAGAAAATAAAAATCAGTTTTTTTTAAATATTTCTTTTGTTTTTATTTATCAAAAAAACAATAAATAAGTAAATATAAATAATTTAAAAAATAAAATAAAAATTAAAAGAACAGGCCTTTTAAAATTCCTTTAGTGTTATTTATAAAAACAAAAAAAAAATAAATAAATAAATAAATAAATAACTAAAAATAAATAATAAAAAAAAACAAAAAGGAAATATAGTGAAATAAAAAATCCCTCTCCGTTATCAGAAAAAAAAACTAAATAAATAAATATCCAACTAAAAATAAAAAAAGAGAAATTAAAAAAAAAATGTTTGTTTTTAAATATTTTTTTTAATGTTTCAGGTTTTAAATATCTCTCCACAACCTCATCGAAATTTGCAATATTCAATAAACAATCGTGAGTAACGCGTGCCTCCCAACGCTGCCGCTTACACGTACTTTCCCTTTATTTTATACGCATGCAAAGTTAAATCCGCTTTGGTCTAAGTGTCTATAAAGTCGGAGCGCTGATCAGACGTATAGTCATAAGCCTGCTTTAGATCTAATGGTGAAACCCATATCTAATGATCTCGGTTCTTAAAACATTGTAATGGGAGAAAAGCCCTAGATGACAATGAGTGTTTCAATGATAGCGTGTGGCTATCCGTATGTAGGAAATTCGATAGAAAGCTCTGATCGTGCGACTGAGTGCGAGAACCGAATAGGTCTTAATATAGTCTAGGTTTCTAAGCTTCAATCTCCCGTTCAAATTAAAAACAAATATTTATCTGGTCCAAAGTTACGATTTTTTTTTATCAAAATGAGACATTCTTCACATTTTTATAGGTTTATTTTCTTTTATTGTTTAAATACTTTATAAAATCATTAATATAGCAATTGGCCCTTATACAACGATAGTTAATGAAGCAACATGCATTTTTTCAGATTTTTTTGAGCACTTTTTAAAGTGTCGGACACGAGTGACTCGACTCTACCATTTAAGGATGCCAACAACGACTACCTTGGAACCGTTAATAAACATAATTGTAGTAAACGTTTTTGTGCGTCTTATTTTTTGAATATCATTTCTCAGCGGAGGGCAGGAAATACGCAGGTACCAAAGCCGTTTTAACTTCTACGGAATGTCTCAACAAAAAAATTAGGGAAAGATGAAAACATAAAATCGAATCTCTGAAAATTCTTATAGGTAAATGACCCGTCTTCTCATGGATCATCATCATCATCGACACTACAACCGGGAACCGGTCTTGGCCTTATTTAGCAAGTCCTGAGGCTTGTTAAATTTTCCATAATGATTTGTTTTTTCCGACAAGGTCATTAGTCTTGCGCCTTCTCATGGATAACTCTTTAAAAAAAAAACGGTAATACTAGAGATTTTTGGGCCAACCATATTGAATTTCTACATTTGATATGGTTGGCCAGAATTTACGCAGTGTAGCGGTTGGAAATGTCGAAAAAAAGTCTCAATCTACATTCTCATTATGTGTGGAGTTTTGTGGAAGCGACGAGTATTAGGGCTAAAGATTTGTTGTTCTTATTGTAATTAGGATATAAAGAATTATTATTTGTAGTATATTTTATATTTATGACCCGACGCTACAGATAGTATTTATCCTTGGAAATGCTTCTAACAGAACATAAACACGCACTGACGACATACTTTTGTTGTGGAGTACAGAAATTAGAAATAATAACGGAAGACATTATTGTGTTCCTTCGCAGCAAGGATTTATTTGAGTATTTGACTCAAGTAATCGTGTAGTAGTATAATCCCGGCGCAAATGGGAAACACTTGAAATTAAACAAAAAAGAAGTTTTTGCGCCATAGGAGCCAATGGAAATAAATATATGTTTCAAAGAATGTACAGTGGTAAATACCCCTTTCCAGAGCCCCACACCTTTCGCAGATTTTGAATTGTGAATGTACTACACAAAATCTAATTTGTTTCGTCGTTCCTATTCTTCCCACGTGCATAACCAACGCGCCATGCATTGATGATCGACCGGCGATATGCTTTGTCATCACAAATTTCAACATGCCACCGTTTAATTTCACAAAATTTCCATACTTCACTTCCCCCATTTATTTATCAACCCGTCTAAAGTATTGTTATTAAACTTTCGAAACAAGTCCCAAGCTCTTTTGATGTCGGTCATTAAAATAAAGTTTTAATTTATAATGAAACAAACTTTTCAGGGTTTTCTTTACGTTGTGTGAACAGGTGGAGTACTATTTACATTTCTTTCTATTCATAATCGTGCCACATATACCCGTTGCTATAATACGCCATTATATTGTGATTAACGCTGTAAAGGTTTTACATGTTAATTAAACTTAGAGGAACCCCTTTAAACTCGACTCCATTCCTAGAATCTGTTGACTGCCTACCGTAAACTTCCGGAGAATGAAATTCAAGACGGGACTTTTTGTGAGTGAATAATTTTGTGCGTAATCTTTGAATTCATGAGAAAAGTAGCTGAATTCTGGGGAATCGACGTCGTATGTCGTATTTCTGATAAGCGATTGCATTGTTCCCGGGAAGGTTACTCATGCTGATCAGTTTTGCTGGGGAAAACAAATACCGCAGTAGGGAGATGTCTAATACAGATATGTCCCTTGAACAGGTCATCGAGACCAGATTTGTGGGCTTTGTGGTTGTTATGAAAACAATGTTACTGTGTCAATTATGAGCGCACATGAGGACTTGTAATTTAATGCAAATGTTTTTTTTTATAATATGCACAAAGTAAAAGCACTACCTGGCGCAAGGCTAATAACCTTGCCCGGAAAAACAAATTATTATGGACAATTTAACAAGTCTCGGATATGGACCGGATACCGGCGGAGAGACTCGCTAAATAAGGCGAAGACCAGATTCCGGTTGTAGTACCGATGATGATGATGATGAAAAGCACTACCAGTACCTTTGTGGCATCAAAAATTAAAAGAGAAATTGAATCTAGGGACGTTAGGAAACGTTAGGAAAAAAAAGAAACGAGAGTTCCGTAATTCTTCGGTTGCGTGCCACAGTTGTACTACTAGTTGTTGCGCGGCACAAGTCAAAAAAAAAGAAGTGCATTACAGGAAGAAACCACACAAAACCGTAGGAAAACGTCACTAAACAAAGAGGACGGTGAATACTTTATACAATTTTCCAAACATATGTATATTGCCTCGGGTGCTTATACGATAAAGTGGATTAGCTAAACTAATATTGCAAGTTCAAGCTCATTAAAAAGAAGATCAACGTGTTATGCAGAAACATCAAATGAAATTGACAAGGGCCAAGAAAAACAACGGGTAGAAGGCAAGGATAGATTTACTGACTTCAATGATTTTGGAGGGAATGGTTTTGGGCAACTATAAACTTTGTAAATTATAACCCAGTCAACATGATCTTGCATCTTTTGACCAAATTTTAAACATGTCGCTGTGCCATGGGTATAATATGTGGTCATTCCAATGAAGAGTAGAGCTAGTCGACTGCCAGTTATAGCGTTTTTCGATGATAGTGAAGAGTATCCGATTCGAACCAACGTTATGACGGCCAGAATCACAATCAAAGAAAGAATAAAAACCTCAACACATCAGTCCACTGCCGCACACAGGAAATGAATAGTTATTCTCAACTACTCTTTGTTGGTGTGGAAATACTATGTAATCGATATGACATATGGCTCTCAAGATTTACGCTTTGATTTTTCGACTGTTTTTCTTCACGATTGATTTGTGTGTTCGTGTGTTTGTTGGGAACGCCATATAATAATTCAGAGTTTTGGTGATGCAGTTGCTATTCATATAATGGTCAGAGTAAAAGTTTCTCATTGAAGACCCAAATACAACATTGTGGAAGCATTGAATTTGGTTACGTTAGATACTCGTCCTTTTTAGCAATTTAGTACGAATAAGACAAACCTATAGCGAAGAATCGGCGTCCTGAAATGCTTACTTAAAAAAGTCGATCACTTAAGCTCCGAAAGATAGTCAAGAATTTCATGCAGCCTATAGATTAAAAGGGTAAAAAACACTGAACGTGGTGTTCTGTTGGTATTTTAGTGCTCGACAAAAAGTTATTGATAAATATATTAAAAAGAACATCTGACATGAAGACTTCACGCTCTAGGTAGTTTACCTGATTTTAATTGAACGCCCAGAAAGGTAATATCTTATCGATTATTGTAGATAAAACTAAATACAGTCGGCGACATTACTGTGTCGTGAAGAACATTACAACTACCAACACAATTCGGGTATGATGATTTAAATCGGCGAAGAACTAGCTGAATTGAACGCCCGTCTCCGGTTTTGAGCGATGGACAAATATGCCGCGACAAAAATAGGCAATAGTGTAAGCGAGTGTCCAACCCCGAGGAATACGATGTTAAAAGATCCAGACATTATAAAGCACTATCTGAACATCGACCCTACAAAGATCAAACACGTATAATTTTGATAAAAGGACAGATTATCAAATGCTTGGGAAGAGTTTCGCATGGCAACACGAGCGGCTCCATATTTCGTAAAGAATTTCTTTTAGATCTCTTGTTGGTGTGGGGGTTCTCTATATTACATGGAGAACCAACCCACAATTTCAGCCATAATTTCCGCCTTATTACGACCACTTTCAGCGCGTCATAGCAACCCCTATCCCACCGTTCGGTAATTCACCTGAGAATCTTTGTTTTCCCAAAGGACGCAAGCTAAACTCATTATTATATGCAGACAATGCTTAATTGAGTTTAGCTACCTTTTAGCCATACGGCAACCCCGTTTTGCTAGCCCATGAGATTTCCACCGGAAATCACATCATGTCGGTTAGCAATAACAAGTCGAATCAGACGACACTGTTGCATAATCATGCAACCGCTGGGGAATCTATCAAAATATTTAATTAGTTCTCACGATAAATTACCCTAGCCAATTTAGCGTCACTTCGGCTTTTCCCAGATCACCCATTCGCTTGGGATCAATGATCTCTTTTCGCAGGTGAATAGCACCGGCCACATTTCCTCTCCTCCATAATTCTGTCTCCCTACAGGGTAATGCACGCCGAGGTTACCACATTCACCGAATTGGGTCAGTGGGTTACTTCAGAGCTGCATTGATTCATGCACACACAATCAAACCCACCCCGGGTTCATAGTACTTTGTGTCTCTGTTCTCTCATTCTCCCTTGTTCGTCGATTATCAATTTACCGATATATTCTCCATACTTCGACGGGCGTGACAATGAGAGAGCAGAGGCGTGATCTCTATTGGTTGTCCTGTGTGCAAAAATAGAATCCAGAATTTCATCCCTAATTCAAGCAGTCGCTATCCAATCTCTATCGGTGACGGTCACGCCACACCGTGTCAGAAGTCACTATTGAATCATAGGGTCAGGTCACGCCGCCGCTCGCCCCCAAAAAATAATTTCGCGACCTTCTAAAGCCAGTCGTCATTCAGTCAGTGTGAACACACGTTTTTATTGGAGTCAACCCTGCGCGCTAAAAAATGTTATTTTCTAATACTAAATCAACATTGTACCAAAGAATCAAAAGGAATAATAATGCTGTGATGGTGTTATGCGTTTAATTCGTAATTCAAGTGCCTAAAACCTAGAAAGACAAAACGAAATATATGTGTACATAGCAACAAAATCTGTTTGAACCCAATAGATGTCAAACCATTAAATTTTAAATTTCCCATGCTATAGTAGTCGTTTGGATAGTTATATCAAAAAAAATAAAAAAAAACTCTAATATCAAAACAACTCAGTGCGTTTATATTTTCTTCCTCACTGGTGAACATTTCTTTGGTTAGAACATCGATCGGGGATTAGTGAAACTAGTGTCGTACGTCGGCACACAAAACTTTTTACCCCCACATTGCTACTATATCACCGGTCAAAAAGGAAATCATTTCTCCTTTCTTAATCTGTTTTGAGAGTTGGCCAATGAGTAATGACTTTATAGCCTTCGATAGAATGGAATGAGTACGGATCGATAGCAAGACGGTAATCAAGGGTGTCTTTTGTTCTTTCCACATATGTGGAAATTAAAGAATTGAGAACAGTGCTCCGTCATTTACATAAACAAAAGAGATTTTGAGGGATCTTTTAATGTCTAAGTGCGATGTGAAAGAAGAGGAGATATCGATGTACATTGGTGCTTGAATGCCTGGATGTTACAATGAGGAGGAGATACAAGATCAAATAGAGACATTTGTGCGGTTCGGTCAAAGAAAGATTTTCCATCCCTAGGTTTGAAGTTATCTTTTATCATTAACTGATGTGCATTCTCTGATTGAAGAATATCGCAAAAAATTGGAGATGGAATGTATTCACAAAATTATGTTTAGCGTAGCTCAACATAACACTTATACGAAAAAGACAGGCAGGACACATTACTGTTACACCCTAATGGTGGTATTACTCGACTTGCGCCGGTTTAGTGCTCATTTTCGCATTCTATACAGCCGGATGCTGCACTGATATGGATGCGCCAGAACAAATTATCAGAATTGAGTGCCGGCTTAGCACAAATGTACGCCTTGCAAATTGTGGCCAGTTCGTTTGGGGGAGAAATATTCCTTGCATCTTTTAAGACTCCATAAATTTGGGCATATTTTTTGCAGCTTCATATAGGTGGTCGCTCTAGAAAGAATTGCATTTAAGCGAGAGCCAGTTGAACGTTTTTTTGGCTTCGACGATACAAGTCTCGTTCATCGAAAAAAATAATCTCCAATGATCGAGCAGGCCCGAATAAGTGCTAGAAACACAAGATGTCATCTGCATACGAGTGATTTGGATTGAGGGTAATGGGTAACGAAAGATCTGTGGGGGTTCTCTATACTACCCTGAGAACCAACCCACTATCATCAGCTACAATTTCGACTGCAGCCGCGCTTAACGCCAACCTCAACCCCTTTCGTTGGCCTATACCTTCTGCAATAGGTACCCGTTCCCAAGGGCATAACACATGTAATCGATGCATTGTTTGAATTTATCAACTCATGCAGACAATGCACCACAGAATTCAGTTTTCATGCTATAGGCATTGTGGGGCTTTTCAGGGCCCGAAGAGCCATGCATCGCTCGATCTCCACCATTCCCAGCATTGCGACTTACCTGGAAGTCGAATCTTCAGCAAGATTATACAACCTTGCTACGGCCTTAACCGCCAACCAATTTGCTGGAATTAATTCGGTTATCCCAAAGGATAACCGACATATATGCCCTTATAGGCAGCTTACCTTTCTTTGGGGGATTTTTCCAAACCCCTTCTCCACGATCATGCCTGAAAACATTAAGTCCACGGCAAGAATTATCACCTAGCCGTGGCATCAAAAGTTCACCCTCGGGCATGCATTGCACCCAGTGCATCACGTCCCTATTACCTTATTCTACCCACGTTATGCCATGGAAACAAAATCAACACAGAGTTCCTGATGTACTCGTTTTGTTTGTCCATGTCACCTCTAAGCGTGCGGCTACCAAGTCTCACCAGTTTGCCACCGTCGACAAGGTTTCGGCCGACGCAAAGCAAACATTTCCCGCATTTTCAGCAATAGCTGGTTTTCCATTATCGGTTTCCACCGATCATGGACCGCAAACAAGCAACGAATTGGATGTGGCCATCAAGTGTTTACTTTTAACAACTGGCAATGGCTGCACCCTATATTCGTTTGCAATACCTAAACATCGCATCCATATCTTCCGGATTGTTTATGGTATACCGGAATTTCCTATTAGCGGCCGCCAACCGTCAGCGGACCTGGGAAATTGCATGTCCATCAACCGAATGTTGATTTATGGCCTCACCTAGGGCGAGCAGATCTTCGGCTTGTTTTCACACCAGAAGGGTGTGTTGCCGGCAAGCATTACACAATCAATTGTGTACACAGCCGCAGACCCATGCAATGTTTGCATACCCATTACCCGATCATGGAAATAGCGTCTCTGTTGACATAGGATCGCAGAGACCTATCCCTTGCTTAATGATCATTACCAGGAGATGCAATTACGACGCTCGCATCTATCCTCGTTCACCGGACGATCGTATGCGACGCATACACATACATGCGAAATGTATGCCATATTTCCCAATCCAATCACGATTGACTGCCTCGAGTTGATCGTGTAGCTCCTCCCCTTTTTATGGCTTCTCTTTGCGATGTCATTCTGATGGTGGTGAAGGGAAGTAAGTCAGATTTTAACATCCAGAGGGTGCGCACCTACTTTAAGGAATCAACGCGGATAGTCATGGAGTTCCTTTTTCTTTTGCACTAAGTCGAGTCTTTTCATGTGCGCCTTTATGTCATACCGTGTCTCACCAGAGTTTGATTTCAGTTGGTTGGCGAGTTGGTTGGGTGAAAGAACCATAATTTAATATCATTTTCTAAAACAAGGTGTTTACCATTAACGTTTAATATAATTGCATAAAGCGAAGTGTATCACACCACCTGAAGTGTTATAAAACGAATGTCGATTGATCCGTGCTTTAATACACATGTTATAGTAGAACTAAGTGCAATGTCCAACAAAAACGTTAAATAAAGAGAACATATTAAAAATCACAACGACATCAGTGAATTTTTATTTCACCCTCCTTTGGATTCCTGGATATTTGGTGGGTCGTGCTCGTCGGAATAACTTTTCGAGGACGGAAGCAGTGACATTTTTATCCGTGGTGTGTTGTGACTCCTCTCTCACTCGTTGGAAAGTTGGTACAACCGGTGCCGTGTTTTGGTACAATACCAGCTTAACCACAGCATCATATATAAAATCCTGAAATCAAAAACCCTGTACATGCATTTACTGCAGAACTATGGGGCAACAGCCAAAATTCCCTAAATGAAAAATCGTTCGCTTGTGTGTGGCATAACATGAATTCCCAGAAACGAATTATTAACATGCAACATACACCAGGGAACCCAATCGGCGCCCTTTGCCAAGATACTTACACTGCCATACACGTGCGTAGCGTATTTACATGACTTATTCAAAGTCACCCCAAGTTTTGTCTAACCGACAAAACCTGTTTGAGCATTTCGCACCCAGTTGCCGAGAAATCAATTCTTCAGCATTGGAACATGCACATAGGAGTTCTACATTGGCCACCAGCATCGATACGACGCACAATCATCGTTGTGCGAGTATCCGATTAGCCAATAACCCAAGTCGTCCCACCGACGGACAAACAATCTGTGCACCTGCTGCTACTCTGAATGATGCCCTTTTCCCATTTCCTTTTGTTCGATCTTCGTTGCCACTGCCAGGCAACACGAAACTTCATGCACTCTCGCCGTGATCAATTCAGAGAGATCCTCTCTGATTGGTCACCGCATAAGTAACTTCACGTTGCTATCGAAAAGACTAAAACCCACCCTTAGAGGATGGCGGTCTCTTACGGATCAGTTTTTAGTGAGTCGAATTTAAACCACCACCGGGGTCAGTCAAGCCACACTAGTCGAGTTATTACCATACGGCGTTAAAGTTTTGTACAGTGGTCCATGGTCCGCGTTATAATATATTATTGCTCTTACATACGTGCATGTGATTTCGTCGATTTCGATTCTCGATAATTGAAAAATTCAGAACGCTGTATTTTTGTCGCTTTTCGGAAACCTTTTCAAAAATAAACTATTTCAGTTTCATAAACAATTTAGTGTTACTTTACCCGTGCAAACAAATTAAGATAAACAATTTCCGCTTCATAAACAATTTTGTGTTACTTTATCCGTTCAAACAAATTAAGATAAACCATCTCTGTGCCATAAACAATTTAGTGTTACTTAATTCATTCAAACAAATTAAGATAAACAATTTCCTGTGTCGGAAACAATTTTGTCTTCCTTTATCCATTCAAAACAATTAAGATAAACACCACCTGTAAGTTTGATTTATAAAGAATTTTCCGTTAAAAAAAAAGAATAAAAGAACGTATAAAAAGCATAACATCACCAAAGAGTTTTATTTTGCATGCATTTTTGGATTCCTGGTTATTTTTATGAACGCGTGTTCTGCGAACAGAGTGTAGGGGATTATGTGAATCAGTTACCGTGCCGGCACCCAACATTAAAAACCCCACAGATCGTCTAGAGATATCGGGAAAAAGCTTGCGAAACAATCGCATTGATTTGATGGGAGGCACAACTGATTGGTTGAGAAGTACTTGGAAAAGATAGTTGCTTATACATATGGGATAAGGAAGTCACTACATAAAAATGGAAAACCCCAAGTTATTCTTACTTTCAAAAAGAGCGACAGATCTGACTGCGAGAACTATATGGGAATATCACATAGCAGATATTAACAAAAGTTATACTGGCGAGAATGACACCATATGTAGAAGAAATACTGGGAGGCTGTTGAAAAAACATGGAAATACGGGCAGGCGGTCCACCAAATTCATTGAATTCAAAAAAAAAAAAAAAAAAAAAAAAAAAAAAAAAAAAACCCAACGACGACGCCACATGACAAAAACTATGTCATACTGAAGTTGAACTGGGAATCCCGAAAAAATATGTTTATTCATATTTGCATGAACGAAAATAAAGGACGAATTGGAAAAGAAAACCATCTCTCGAAACTATTTGAAATCCCCGAGGGATTAAAACTGGGCGATGACCTCTCACCACATCTTTTTAACGCTGTGCTTGAGTATGTCATCCCTGAAGGGAGTCACACAAGTACCCACATATCATAGACTCGTTCTGGGCGGTAATCTAGAAATTGTAAGTAAAAGTAGTGAAATCATCACGCAAGCGGTAGATGAAGTGGGCCTAGAAATAAATGAAGACAAAACAAAATATATGGTTGCGGAAATTCAGGGAAGGCACATACACCTCAGGGGAATGGTATTTGAAAACGTTAAAGAGTTTAAATGTCTTGGAACAATACCCACAGTCAATAACGAAATCAACAAAAGGATGCACTCTGGCAACATTAGTTCACACGCAGTTAGCAAACTGGCACGTAATACTCAACCTTGTCACGTAATACAAAGCTCCGTATTTATAGAACTATAATCATGCCGATTGTCCTATATGGATGCCAGACATGCACGCTTACAAAACGAAAAGGGAACAGCTTTCGCGTGTTCGAGAATTAAGTTTTAAGAAGTATCTTTGACGGTTAACATGATGAAGAGGCAGGACAATAAATGAAACTCCACAACTACGAATTGGGCAAGCTATACCCCAAACATACAATAGTGAGAATAATCAGGTCACGAAGATTAAGATGGGCCGGAATGTAGCGAGCATGGGCAACGACAGAAACGTAAGTAGCATTCTTGACGGGAGATCAACAACAAATCTATGGGATGGCCGCGACGGAAATGGGAGTAAGGCGTAACTCGAGGAGATCGAATCGGAGGGCGAAACGTGTAAGGATAGTGCGCATTTCAAGGATCGACGGAGTCAGAGAGGTAATGAACTTTCGGATTCCTATATGCCCGTAAATAGTGTACAGCGTATCTTCTGATTAAGTGTTTCTGAGATATCCTCTGCAAATGTTTTCGGTAAGGTGGAATCTGTTGTGGGTATGTTACTGTAAAAGCTATATTGAAAATAAGAAGCAGGATTGTGTACGGTTCCACTCGGGTAGGTAGTCCCTATTTATTAATTACTATGAAACGTCTTATTTGAGAGAATTTCGGAAGGTGACGGTTATTTAGCGACTCCATAACTTTAAGTAGAACAGTAGCTATTTTTATATCTTTGAATTTTTATTGTACTTTATTTATTCATTTCTCCCAGGAAAGGTGAACCTGTAACGTCGAGTCACCGCCCTGAGATGTATTTTTTCTCGACTAAGCTCGTAGAGATGAAGAAGGACTTCTCCCAAGATTTTCACGGAGCCCATAACTTAATGGGATGGTATTTCACCAGGCGTCTGGGCTTTGGGACTCAAATTACCACTCAGTAATTGTACTGAACTGCACAATAGCAAGAGCCGTTAGGTGAACCTATGTTGGTACAATCAAACGCATGACACAATCTCCTTATCAATTCAGCCATTCAAGCGACATCAATTTGAATAATAATAGCCACATTGTTAAGTATATATTCCCTAGGACAAAATCCCAACATACGCGGAATCAATCAATTTGTATTCCGACCTGTTGACAAATTTTTAGCACAATCAATTTTTCAGATAATACATTTAAAAATAAAGGGTTTTGCAATAAGGACATTAAGAATAATTTAAAAAAAATAAGTAATGGCTTTACTTAAAAGGAACATCGCACATCATGGCTGTGATGATGTTTTTATAACATCATCACAGCTATGTTTAAAACGATAGAAATGTCACTAGCTGCCAATTGTTTTTAATATAATCGCACTTTAAATAAAAGCAACAGTTTTGCTTTTATCTGAAATATATTTTGTCTTATTTGATTATAAGAACATATCGTGCCTGTTGGGAAACCCATTACAAAACTCTACCGGCACCTGATATACAACCTGGCCAATAAGCTTCGATAAAATTCTAGTAAAATATTAAAAAAACCTTTAGAGAAAATATGGTGTCCACAATAAAAGTTAATAGTGTCGCTGCAATTGTGGTAATGTGCCAACACAGGTGTGAGTGCCTAGGTATTTTTCGAATCAATGTGTTGAGGGTCATTACTCAATGAGAGATTTCGGGTAATTATGAAAATGTCACTAATGGAGTTCGGGGAGTTTTCAAGTTGTTGAAAAGGACAGTCAAATTTTAACTGTCAATGAAGACGGACATCATATTTCAAAGTCGAAATTAATTGTTGTCTACAGCGAGCGTAGAAAAATAAGAGCATAATTTAATCATCAGTCAAGATGGACACAGTTTTATAAGTGGCAAGTTGCAGGTAATGTATTATACGTGTATAATTATAAGAGTCGAAGTAAAATTGTCAACGAAGATGGTCTTCTATCGCATAGTGCATAGAATGTTGATACGAATGATCGTTATAAAAATTTTCCAGTTTCGAGTTATATCGTAAACTAACGACAACAATTAAATACTCAGCTATAGAGCATTGAAATAATATTTATATTATTTTACAAATTTGCGTCGGTGGGGGTTGTGAGTAAGTGTGTGTGTTAAGTGAGGTAGTGTGCTATGACAGATCGATAGGAAGTGGGGGTTAATGGGTCATTTATGGGAATGGGTTGGAATTTTATTGACTAATACGGATTGGGAATTTATCAATTGAATACGGCAGATGGACGAGATTTCACAGTGGTTTAGTGAGTGAAGAGATATGTCTCTTCAAGAGAAAAAAGGAAAGTCAATTTCTCGGGCAACATTGCTAGTTCCAAAGGGAATTCGGTACACGTTGTTCGGCTGAAGTTGCAGCGGAACAGTTGATATGTCGTTTTCTCTGATCTGTCGTCAACTAGAAGCGAAGAAGTGGATCACGATATGATTTTCCTGATATTCCTCACTACTGCCCGGAATTTTCTACTGCTTGCAGGAGAGTGAAGTATTGTTTGTGTCTCTTCCTGGGCATGCAACCATTTTGCGCGTTAAATGAACGAATTCCAATTATTCTTGTCTCTTGAAACATCTACAGTTTTCCTCTGCCTTGCTCGTTATACAACTTATACAAGTTATACAACTGCAAATTTAACACTTCATCTAGAAGAGCATCAGACCCATAGTCGAACTACATATTTTACTTAGGTTAGGTATTCTTTACTCTGTGAGAAGTCTAAAAACGATGTAGAATCATTTCTGTTATTGTGTCAGCTATAACGTTGACTTCCATTGTGACGCGGAATATCAATTAATTGCAACTCTTAAAAAATCATAAGATCATACCAGATGACTGTCTTTGTAGAGCAGATTTATTTTGTTTTTAATAAAACTAATAGTGATAATTTTGCAGCCAATTTCATAAATTTACGATTCATTTGAGAAAAACAAGAAATAAAATGGCAAAGATGAGATCGTTCTGCCACACAATTTTGTTCGAATGTCACACAGTGATGATAGAAATAAATCGGTTGAAAATAGGCTCTTTTCCTCTGTGTATGAAGAGGTATTATTGTTATTATTTATTGAGAACGTGTGCGAAACTGTGAATTTTTCGATGAATTAACTTACCATATCCATGCGAAACTAGGAAGTTCATGATCTCACAAACAAGGCCAAACCAATCTGTTTCTGGCGAGTGGTCATATCAAAACTACCAACAAATAAACAGCAATGACGACTGAGTAAGCCGTGCATACAAACATATGTTTTCCTTTCATTTTATGTGGATTTACATACTCTTGGAGAAAGCCCACATAATTGTAATATTTGCTATATATGCTCCAGTCTCCACTTAAGTTTTCTGTTAACGTAAAGTCGTTTCTTAAATTATTAAAGCCATGGGGCAAAAATTGGGCCATTTAACACAGACTTCCGAATAACTGCTACTTTGATTTAGCCCGCCTTCCTTTGTCCCCAATTCCCACATTCACCGACAAATATTATGCATAAAATACTTGGCGTATGTGATCATACAATAAATATGAGAGATTATTTCCTTCCTGTGTATGATCGCGATCATATTCATTCGGGATTACATCCCCTCTAACGTATGTCTACAGAGCGATCGGGTACAGCTACCCATTGTTGACTCCCAGTTGCCTCAAGCGGAACGGGCTTGACTGACAATTGAGACAAGGTCGACGATAATTGAACTGGATGATCGTTTATAGATTTGACCCTTTGTTGTTCGCGATCAAGTGTCTGCTAACGTCATCTAGTTTATATAAGCTGGCAGATCACTGCCCTGCATTCTAGAATTAACATTCAAGTGCGAGCTTACAGAATATGTCAAAATTTTCTTCATTACTCAGTGGCCCCTTGGATTTGTGTAGGTTGGACAAGTTTCAAGAGCCCCACTCCTCATTCAAGTTGCTCTCTTGGAGCTGGTAATGCTGCCTAATGCTACCACGCTAAGCCAGGGCACAAATATGGTTCTGACTATAATGTATAAACTAAGTGCAATTGTGCGCGCTCACACACATGCACGCTCATTAAGTTGATTATAGAAACAAGAAACTAATAAAACTCGTCGACTAACTGGTGGTGGCCATTACTATGTAGCGCCCAATCAAGGTCTGTCATCTTGGCTCAGATCTCTGGGTTGATGGTGGTTTTTGTGGTGTAGTGCCACTCAACTTCCACTATTAATGGAAGATTTTTATATCACGAAGAAACCCAAATGAGGTTCAGATTACGCTACTAGTTGCGTTTGATCGTTTTATGTCCATTATTTTATTTTGTCTTTCAACTTCTTTTGAAACCTCATTAAGTCGCAATAAAAAAAAGGGAAAAAATAACAACTCTGTTTTCACTTTTTGTTTTGGGAAAGATGCAGATGACGTGAGGGCCAGAGGAGAAAGGTGTAATGAATTGGTTGCATTGAACGACGAATTTTCCACTAGTGCGAAGAAGAAATAGTCTCCTCATGTAGACACGTGTATGTCGATAGGTTGTGAATTATTCATGTCGATTCTTATGCTTACAGCGTCGCTATTAACGTAACAAATTATCGGCGTTTTGATTAAAAACTAAGTTAGGTAATTCCTTTCTGAGGCTGAATGGCATTATTTGCATATGGAAACAATTAGGCCTTGTAGGCTTGTCAGGGGCGCCTTGGATTGTATTCACCAAGGTTGTCAAATATACTTTGAGTTTACAACAGTTTCATGTGAATAGTGGGTGCGAGACCGGGTTGGTAATTAGTGATAAAATCACAACTGACAGGTGATAAGTTGGAATGGAATTAGAGCTGTTGAACATGTTTCCAATGATCGCCATTTAAAGGAATAATGCGATTAGTGGGACTGACTGTTTGCAGAATGCCCTCATGAATATTGGTATTGTATAAACAAAATCCGACGGCACAGACAATTTTAACTTTCATTCTCTAACCCTCGCTCTAAATCACTCACACTGGAAGGGTGTTCCGAAGAACCTCTAACAATTTCCAGGCCAAGTTTGTTCAAATATTAGGGAAAAGGACATTTATTAGTTATCATTTATTAATCCATTGTGCATCGAGAGTTTTTTGAATCCTTCTTTACGCAGGCATGATATTTTATTGAAACAACTCATTTTTTAATTGTGGGAAAGAAACAAATTCTCTACTCACGATCTCTCAGTAAACCACGAATGGATTTAATGCGATTACTCCAATCAAAATAATTACAAAAACCTTCTACACCGACCACAAACCAAGAGCTAAATAGAAAAACTTTCAATCCGTGATAAAACATATTCATCTGATTAAAAGTCACAACAAACCTGACCTAGACACGATTGTCAAACTTTCATCGTCACTGTTGTCCGTCTATTCCATTCTCTGACAGGAAGGTGAGAAGGCCGAAGCTACTCCTATATTGCTCAACACCATCGAGCACTGGTACGTGTGTTTTGTTTTTATCATCCATCCTACAATCGCCAACTTATCGCGGAGATATGATAAATCCATATATAATTTATCTCATTCGGTGAGACATAATTGAGGGGAAGATATCGACATCCAAGAGTCGTTATATAAACGAAGCGAAAGTACACACGTGAGGTAAGTTAGCACGCTCCGGCGAACAAGGTGAATGCTATCATGATAACAAGGAAATAACAATTCAACTTGTAACGGAAATACTGACTAGTCTTCTGACCTTAATCAGTGAGCTTTTTCAGTACTTTGACAAAAGCACGATCTGGTGACCCGACGTAATTGACCCTCATTTTCAGGTAAACACATTTCCACATTCGCGTGTCGTGGATGGCAGCTTTGCCAGACCCTCTCGTAAACTATGAAACTAGGTCACTATAGGTGATTCTGGCGGAGCCACACAATGTCGCGACAATAGACATTGTATATAAAACTCATGAAAAATGTGTCGCTCAGAGCGTTTATAGGCGCCGACACACAAAAAGCACCTATTTAGTTCGGAGAAATTCTGGGAATGAGAAATCCATGGCGAAAGTAAAAGTCTGAGAACGGGATTTGGTAAATTTCCACTCGTTTTTGAATCTCTTAGTGTGGGTAATAAAAAACAATCAACTTTGCGATCTTTTAGAGGATTTAAGTTATTCTTCTCGAAAAGAAATCAGAATAAAACTCGAGAGAAAGAAGAAAATTACCGCGACAGTAAAATATGCTGTTCAGATTAGTGTAGATTTCGAATGCACAGAAAATAGAGTGGTTGAATAATTGGCACGACATATAGCGTGCTCTTAAACTTATGGCTTTATCGGAGCCATAAATTACGAATTGAATGAACTTTCTATGTACATATGGATGGTTCTTATAAACAAGTGCGTATTTTTTTTGATACCTGAGTTTTCATGTTCTAAAGGACTGAATAGCCTACCTTCAAAGTCTCAATTACAATCTAATGTTTTTCAACGACTTATACATATTTAATAGAAATTTTCAGTTCCAAACTTTTCTTTTCCTATCCGTAAATTATATCCTGCTAATTAAGCGACCAAAATCGATTTACTTTAGATTCTGATTTTAATTGGCACATGAACAGAAAAAGCCATAAAATAGTGGAGAGATATTACCATATCAATTAGAAAGTCTTAGTGAAATAAACAGCCATGAGTAAAAATTGCTTCAAAGCACATAAAAGAGAACATTTAATAATATAAAGTATCGGTTCGTTGCTCAATTAAGCTTGGTGAACTCATTTCACCTCTCTAACTATTTTCCCGGGAATCCCGTCAATATAAAGTGAGCCTTAAGGGGACATTCCGGTTTGTTCGGTTCAAAAAATCAATTTTTTTTTTGCTTGTTCGATATTTTTATACTTCCAAAATAATATATTAAAATTTGGAAACGAAATCTTAGGCGGTTCCAAAGTTATAAGTCATTAAGGGGACATTCCGGTTTGTCGGGTCAAAAAATAGGTTATTTTCATAATTTTTTTTTTAAGAGAAAGTATTAAAGACATAACAAATTTTTTTTTTTTAAACATTTTATTCATCTTTCGACTACGTTTGTAAATTTTGTCGAGTCACTCCGGAACTGACCCCCCCCCCCCCCCCCTTGCCTAATTTATCTCCAAACTTTGAATGCGTTTTTCTCGAAACGACTTTTTTTGAGTGCGGTGTAAGCGATAATATGAAAACGATGCATGCGATTCTTATGAAATTTCGCACACATATTTTTACCAAGCACACGCAAATTGTGAGCGAATTACTTTTTTATTTATTCGGGGCGGTTCCGGAGTGACTCGACAACATTTACAAACGTAGTCGAAATATAAATAAAATGTTTAAAAACAAATTGTTGTTATATCTTTAATACTTTCTCTTAAAAAAAATCACGAAAATAACCTATTTTTTTACGCGACAAACCGGAATGTCGCCTTAAGCCACTTTAAACATTAAATTACAAATTCATTCTTCAGCCGAACCATACCAAGGTGGAATACCCTGTCGGACTTTTCTAAAAATGTAGAGACCCAATAACATATTTCACCATTTCGTTCACTGTTTAAAGACATTATTGTACGCCCTGAAAAATAATAAACACAAAACAAAACTTTGCTGAATATAATAAATAAATAAATGAGTTATAACCAATGACGTCAAGGATGAAATTCGAATGAATAAAAGATTAGGTAAACAAAAAGCATTCCCATAACACTGTTAATATAAAACGCCAATGACGACCGTTAAATAAAACATCGATATGTTAGAGGATATATAAAAATATTGGGGCGTCCCATAATTCTGGGCGTGTTTTCTTTAATAGTGAGAGTTTGTTTCAGAATATCTCCAATTCTGGTTGCCTTGCTCCTACCATTTATTGACCTATAGGAACCCGGAGGTTCATGACCTCACCGACTCGACTCCACCATCGTTCCCTGTCCTGTACACTCTCCTTCCACGCTCGACCATCTGATCCGATCTCCTCAAGGTCAAACCTAATATTGTCCTCCAATCTCCGTCGCGGCCATCCTGTAGTGCTCTGAAAAGCCCTATCATCTCCTTCCCCACTTATATATCCAAATCCCTATACCCAAACTGAAATTTACAAAATCCATTACCCCGATCCAACCAAATTCGCGATAAACGAATCAATTATTCGTTTATCACTCTTACATCCAATTCCCCATAATTATCAAACAAAATCAAACGCATGGCAAATTGAACCAGATGTTCAATTACCATCCGTATACAAAACCCGAATCCCAATGCATATCTTCATATTCAAACAAACCCATATTAACAGATAGTCATTTACTTCCCATACACATAATTCTAAAATCCTTATCTCCATCTGGATTGTAGTTAGATGCGTATATTTCTGATGGAAGACTCTCCTGAAATGGATCCGACCAATGACGAACAGTGCGCAGAACTTCCTAAACTAACCGTTTCGCCAATTGTGGTATTAAAAACAACTAGTGCTAAAGTGCGTGATATTTTGAGCAACATTAAGATAGACAAATACTTAATCAAAAACATTTCGCTTGGGCAAAAAATATGTGCCCCAACAATGGACATATACAACAAAATCAGAACCGAACTCTTACGGTTAAAATGTGAGTTTTTCACCCACTCGCGTAAGGAAAACCGTCCATTAAAGGTAGTGTTATCCGGACTAGACTTAATTAGCAACGATGTAGTGAAAAATGAACTAATTGCACTCGGGATAAAGTGCCTAGATGTTAAAACCATCACATTAAATCCGTCAACAAAAGCCCTGTACAAACACTACTTGTACATCGTCTATATTCAACGCGGTACTGTTAAATTAAACGAACTAAAACGGAACTACTCAACTTTGTTCAAAACCATCGTTCGCTGGGACTTTAAAAAACATAATCCAGGTAAGGTCACACAATGTCACAATTGCCAGCTTTATGGCCACGGCTCGATGCATTGTCATATAAATAGCTTCTGTGCAATATGTTCGGGAAACCATAAAACATCCGACTGCAAAACAAATGAGGTCATCAAGTGTGCAAATTGTAGTGGGCCACATAAATCCACCGATCCAGAATGCATAAGCCGAAAGCAGTACATAGACATTCGCCGCAAATTATCCCCACGCGGACGTGGTACAGGAAATACAACCTTCCTACAGCCTCCGAGTGACAAACAGCAGACAGTGCCCGACCGATTATCCATTGATAATTTTCCTCCACTACCCCGATCTGTGCGTCAACCTTCACTTCCTTCATCCACCTGGGCTTCTGGCCTCCATCAAACCCAGCAACCTTCCAATAGTGATACGACATACACGAAGAAAAATCCGTCAGAAACATTAACTAATGATAACCTGTTCTCATTTAGCGAGATAAACTCTCTTCTTAATGAAGTTGTAACCAAGCTTAGTGCTTGTCAAACCAAAGCTGACCAATTTAACGTCATTACTTCATTAGCTATTAAGTACATATACTCGGAAAAAACATGTTAAGAAATTCTCTTAACATCATAACTTGGAATGCGAGAAGCATCAAAAACAAAAAGCATGAATTTTTTAGTTTCTTGATAAATTTTAATATTGACATTGCACTTGTTTCAGAAACCTGGCTCAAACAAGACATTTCTTTCTCACATCAAAATTACATTTGTTATCGCCTAGACAGGGTACATGCTAGTGGTGGAGGTGTCGCCATTGTTGTGAAAAAATGTATAGAACATTCCTTGCGTCCTTCATTGCGCCTTAAGTTAATTGAGGAAATTAGTATAGAGGTAACATTAAGTGACAATTCCAAGGTGAGTCTTTTTTCGGTCTATTTCCCTGGAGGAAATAGAAACCTAGAGAAATCTACTTACTTTAAGCGGGATCTGCAAAAATTGTATAGAGTTAACACTCGAAACAAGGTAATTATTGGTGGTGATCTAAACTGCAGACATCAGTCGTGGAATTGTCTTAGGGCAAACAGCTGGGGTAACATTTTACTAGATGTTGCTGAATCCAGCCCAAGTTTTTCCATACTTTATCCACTTCTTCCCACCTATATCCCAGCGAGTGCTAACAAGAACCCCTCAACTCTTGATCTATATATCACTAATATTCCAAATTACTGCACAGTACCATTAACTCTAAATGCGTTAAGTTCAGACCACCTTCCGATCAGCCTCATAGTGAATCATACAGTAGTTGTAAATCGTACCAGTTTATACCACAACTATTCCGCCGCCAACTGGAATTGTTATAAATCATATATAAACACGAACTTGGTTGTAGGTGATACCAGCCTAAATTCTATAACCTGCAGCGAGCACATTGATATCCTATGCAACAATTTTGTTTCTATTATCAATAGAGCGGCCGATCTTGCGATACCTAAATGTTCCACTGCTCCAGTTGATAAGGCACCGCTTCCTGAAAATATCTTACATCTGATTAGGCTACGAAACTCTGAAAGAAGAAAATGGCTGCGTTATAGAATCGATTGTTTTCTAGTTAATGTTAAAGTCTTAAATAATATCATTAAAAACGAAATCTCAACATATAGGAACAAGTGTTGGAATAAACACCTTTCCTCTCTTGACAAAGCAAGCAAACCGTTCTGGAAAATATCAAAAATTATGAAAAAGAGAGGGTGCAGTATTCCTCCGTTTAAAGTTCACGACAAGTTGTTTATTTCTTCAGTGGAGAAATCGAACCTACTTGCTAACACGTTTAGTAAGAACCACTCCATATCTATGCATCTAAGCGACGCGTATACTGAAGCTGAAGTTGCTAACACTATCTATGTACTTTCTCAAACACCAGCTGAAAGTACTTACGCAACTAATATCAGCAAAGTTAAAGAATTGATAAAAAAATCGAAATCAAAAAAGGCCGCGGGTCTCGATAATATTAACAACAAATTAATCAAAGCACTTCCACCTGCTGCAAGTAACTATTTAACATTCATTTTCAACGCTTGTCTTAAGAATTGTTATTTTCCGGACTGTTGGAAAACAGCAAAAGTAATACCTATCCCGAAACCCGGCAAACCGAAGAACAGCCCCGAAAGCTACAGACCTATTAGTCTACTTAGCTGTCTAAGTAAGCTCTTAGAAAAAATCATTAAGGAAAGGATTGATCGTTTTGTGGAAGACAATAACATCTTACCAAACTTTCAGTTCGGTTTCCGTAGTGGTCACAGCACAATCCACCAAGTCTTGCGCATTAAAAACCACATAGCTGGTAAATTCATCGACAAGGAGTCAACGGGACTAGTTCTTCTAGACATCGAAAAAGCTTTTGATACGGTATGGCACGATGCCTTGATTTATAAGCTACTAAAACTTAAGCTGCCAATACCGCTTATCAAAATTATCCAGAGCTTTCTTCGTTCGAGAAAATATGTTGTGAGTTTAGGAACCGACATATCCTCTACTCACCAAATCCACCATGGTGTACCCCAGGGCTCGGTCCTTGGTCCCATATTATTTACATTGTTTGTCGCAGATTTACCATGTTTAGGTGAAAACATTCAGGTAGCTATGTTTGCCGATGATACGGCCATTTTCTCTTCGGGTGCCTTATTCACTAATGTCTACAACTCTTTGCAAACAGCCCTTGACAAGCTAGCAGTATATTACAGGAAATGGAAAATAAAAATAAATGGTAATAAAACACAAGCTGTCTGGTTTTCGAGATGTAGGAAACACTGTTACCTACCAAATGGCACTAAACTCAGTATGTGTGCAGTTGATATTGATTGGTCCGAAGAGTGTAGATATCTAGGTATTATTCTAGATAAAAAACTCATCTTTCAAAAACACATCACTACCACAATTGACAAAATAAACAAAGTCGTAAGAGTTATGTATCCATTAGTGTGTAGAAAATCAAAGCTTAGCATCGAAAATAAAATTATAATATTTAAAACCATTTTTCAAGCTATACTCCTGTACGGGGCGCCTGTATGGTGTAATTGTGCTCGCACACACAAAATAAAATTGCAAAGGTGTCAAAATAAAATATTGAAAATGTTGCTGAATTTGCCATGGCATTATTCGACACATGAACTACATGAAAACGCCAACGTTAAACCGGTAGAGTTCCTTATTGACAAAATCAATCGAAACTTCTTCGTCAATTGTTCTTTTTCTGACAATGTTCTCGTTTCCCGTCTTGCGTTATCCTAAGTCACTACATATGTACTCTGTCTATGAAAATTATATCGAGGTCATTACTACATAAAATAACCGGAAGCTCGTGCAATATTAGTCTTAAGATTCAAATAAGGGTTTTTTATTGTAGTTTTCCCTTAATTTATTATTTGTTATTCATTAAAATTGTGCTATTGTCGTTATATAGATTTAAGATTATAGTTGTAAAGGAATTGCTATCCTAAATCTCTTAAGTACTAGTTGTAAAATATACCATAAATGTAATTATCTACTAAATAAAAATTGAATTGAATTGAATCAAACAAAATCAAACGCATGGCAAATTGAACCAGATGTTCAATTACCATCCGTATACAAAACCCGAATCCCAATGCATATCTTCATATTCAAACAAACCCATATTAACAGATAGTCATTTACTTCCCATACACATAATTCTAAAATCCTTATCTCCATCTGGATTGTAGTCAGATGCGTATATTTTAAAAATAGATATCCCATTCCTTTTCTCCAGTTTTTTACATACAAACCTCAATGAAGATTTGTATAAAAGGGCGAAGAAATTTGTATTCGAGGATCGGTCTCAATTGGCGTCCGATGTGTAAGGACGCCAATAAACTCAATTAAATTAAAATTAATAAATAATTTTAAAGCGGAGTGTATTTACAAAATGTTTGCGTTTTTAATTAAACCCGGCCGATTTCCGGGTCTTTTTATAAACAATCGGGCGCTACTCTTCCCTCAGGTCTGAAGAAGCACGGTGGCGACCGCAACAGGTCCCCTCAGGAGCGGTCTAAAGAGATCCCTCATCCTTTTCACGACAAAGAGACACTCTCCCTGAGAGAAGGATCACAATAATCCTACCGGTCTCGTTCCCGTTGGTCTACCGTCAAGAATTCTACGCACAGTCCTATCGTTGCCCATTCGCACTACATGTCCGGCCCAATACAAAACAGATAGTCCGGCTAAAGCCAGTATGACTAAAGGCGCTTATGTCCTGCTACTACGGGATGTGTCGGTAAAATAAGGCCTTGGAAACGCTGGAGCCCTCAAAAACTCTTATAGGCGAAATTCGTAAACACTGGGTTCGTAGCTTGCTTTCCATCCTTAAAATCCGCAATAAATCAAAGCCCGGTGTGACCCTCAAACTTTGCTGGGCAGCTATTCGCGATGGCTCCCAGTCTCTCAGATTGAATCAGTTCCGGATATATTGTCCGTGCATTACAAGCCTATGTCTAAATTTTAAATTAGGCAATATGTCGTTATTTCTACCTACAGACGACGTCCATAAAGAATTGTCTTCTGGGCGGCCTTTGGTTGGGAAAGTGGAGAAGCGTTACGTTTTCTGAGTATGAAAGACACAATGTATTTATGTCAAAAACGGGGGTCAAGGGCAGACGTACAGACGTCTACGAGGAACTGCCTTCTCATCGGGCTTTGGTTGCGAAAGTGCAGAACTGGTACGTGTTTTGAGTATGGAAGACACAATGCATTGATGTCAAAAACGGGGGTCGTGGACTGACGTACACGCGTCCCTGAGGAATTGCCTTCTCGTCGGGCTTTGGTTGTGAAAGTGCAGAAGTGGTACGTTTTTTGAGTATCAAAGACACAACCCCCAATAACATTCATCGTTATTTATTCCAAGTCGATGGGTCACAATGATGGATGTTAAAAATCGTTCGAAAGTGGGTCAGTGATGGACGTAGAGCCGTCCATGATGAATTGCCTTCCGATCGGCCCGTGGTTTCGGATGAAGCAATTGCGAAAGTAGATAAAAAATTGTTTGTAGATCGTCGTGTGACGGCTCGGGAGTTATGCGAACAGATCCCTGATTTCAGTAAGACGACGAGTCACATAATTTTGATATAACACTTGCATTGTCACTGTTCTCAAATGCTCACCGACGACCATAAACGGCAAAATGTTCAAACCGCCCAGGGATTCTTTGCGGGCTAAATAGAACGCGAGGAGTTTTTGGATACAGTTATCAATGACGACGAAACCTGAGTATGCCTCATGACACACAAAACTAAGGAAGACTTTTGTCAGTAGCGGTTTTTGAATTCTCCAAAGCCGCGTAAATTCAAAGATTGTCCGCCGGCGGAAAAGTTGTTGACAAGGATATACGAAAAATGCCGCAGCGGTTACAAAGTTGCATTATAGTAAAGACAGTTATGTCGAAAAAAGCTGAAAGTCAAACCTTTCCATTGGTGTACAATTCCATGTGTTTTTCTACAGGGTGAGGCAAAAGTGATGTGATTATGTGGATTTTGTTAGAAATAAAAAAAATTGGGCTCTTGTCACGAAAAATGTATTTAAAGGTGTAACTAATCATAAAAATAATTCACATTACTTACTTTTACTTTTGCCCCACACTGTAGAAAAACACATTTATTGGCATGGGATTGTACCCCAATCGAAAGGCTGGATCTCCAGCTATTTTTCGAATAATAAAAGATAAAAGAAAAAAGAAAATGGAGACATTTTCTTCACGCACAAAGCAATTATAAGATTTCAAACAATTTCTAATAGTCAACACTGACTGGAAAACACATATAATAATTATTGCGGAAGGATACGTAGCCCCCACTAACGGACCAATTACGAACCTATGAACTACTGTGTGCTTTTTATGTTCCAGGCCGATCTTGTATAGTCGCCGTTTCGATTTTGACAACATTTGTCGAGTGGCATTTTACAGTCGCCGAGGGTTAACGATTACAGAGGAGCTAGCATCAGAGTAACGTATTGAAATTAAATTTTATTTAAATAATTGTTTGTTGTTGTTGTTTGAACAATTATGAGCAATGACGGACATTTCGATTCGGCTGGCTGTGTTAATAAAGAGAGTAGCAAAAAGTGGCATCTCCAAACCCTCAATTGATACACCAAAGATCCCTGCACTATCGTTGAGTTGTTATACTATTTGACCTGATGATGGCTGTAATTCTTAGAGTATGCTAGAGGCAATCTTGTAGCAGTTACTGGTGATCGCTATTGGGACATGAAACAAACCCGAATTGAAATTTTTTTTTTATTTTTTTTTTTTATTTTTTTTTTTTTTTTTTTATTAGACCTCTCTCGGGAGAGGCGAACCTATAGCGCCGAGTGGGCGCCCCGAGATGCCATCAAATAACTGTTGCAGTTCTTTTTGAGCAGTTGCAGGTTGTAATGATCCGGGAACACTCGCGTGGGAAGTGAGTTCCACAGCTTCCCCGCTCTGTAACGGAACGAGTTCTGATACAGGGATGTTCGCGCCGTCGGGAGATGAACCACAAACGATTACGTTAGTATATTTTAAAATTTTTTTTTTTTATTTAAACTATTATTTATTTTAATTTATATCAATAAAATCTTTTTTAGACGAATGAATACATTTTTGAGTGGTTGCGAGAGAAAGGTAAAAAATAATGAAGATGCTGTACTAGTGGGAATAAAAGCAAAAAAGAACAAGGAAGTAAAGCTCCCAAGAAAAGACAATACAGCTTATCCTATTTATCATTAGGATTCACTAGTGTTAGTATAGATGACTTGGAAAAACCATTGTGTTTGTTGTGCTCGAAAGTTTTGGCATCAGATAGTATGAGACCAGTCAAATTAAAACGGCACCATGAAACTCTACATTCTAAATATGTTGATAAGCCCATGAAATTTTTTCAAAGAAAATTGGATGAGCTTAATAATCAAAACCAAACGTTCAAAAAAATACTTTCTGTAACACCAAATGCCATCAAATAACTGTTGCAGTTCTTTTTGAGCAGTTGCAGGTTGTAATGATCCGGGAACACTCGCGTGGGAAGTGAGTTCCACAGCTTCCCCGCTCTGTAACGGAGCGAGTTCTGATGCAGGGATGTTCGCGCCGTCGGGAGAAGAACCACAAACGGGTGCGACCGTCGGACTGTCTTGTGGAGCGCACATAAACTGAATTGGGTGGAACAATATTACGAATTTCCGAAGAACAGTACCCGTGATAATATCTGTAAAACAGACAGAGGTCGGCTACGCGCCTTCGATGTGATAGCGACTGTAGTCCCAACGTCAGCGCCGAGTCCCCGATCAGGCGGATCGCTCGTCTCTGTATGCTTTCAAGTAGGTCGAGGGTATGTTTAGGAGCCGAGCTCCAAACATGAGAGCAATATTCGAGCGCGGGTCAAATTTGGGATTTATATAGGAGAGTTTAGGCCTTAATTAGGCCTGCAAAATATTTCCCGGCAAAATAGTAATGAAAAGTGATGATACTGACTAGGCGGCTAGATTACTTAGATTTTTTTCTGCATGATGATGATGATAACATTCTGATTTGAAGGAAAAATTACGTAACAACAAATTAACCACAACCTTAAAGCTTAAAAACAACATTCGAAAAGAAGTTTCAGAAATGAAACTAGAGCTTTGCGAAATAGTTACGAAAAATGACCTTACAATTTTACGTCATGGGCAGAGGGGCTGAGGCTTGATCGACATCATGTAGTATTCGATCTCAAAGAATTTAAATAATACTGACGGTCAGTAACGAAATGTCGGAGGAAATTAACAAAATACTACATTTCGGCAGCGCTAGTTGGCACGCAGTCCGTAAACAGCTGAAATCCCAACTGCTATCTCGTAATATAAAGCTCCGGGTTTATAGAACTATAATCATGCCGATTGTTCTATACGGATGCGAAACATAGGCTCTCACAAGACGGGAAGAAAACAAATTCCGCGTATTCGAGAATAAAGTTTTAAGGGGTATCTTTGGCGGTAAATATGACGGGGAGGCAGGACAATGGAGGTAACTCCACAACCACGAATTGGAAGAGCTATACCGCAAACCTACAATAGTGAGAGTAATCAAGTCGCGAAGATTAAGATGGGCCGGACATGTGGCGCGAATGGGCAACGATAGGACCGTGCATAGAATTTTTGACGGTAAACCAACGGGAAAGAGACCGACAGGACGGCCGCGTCGGAGATGGGAAGGTAATGTTAGGTTTAACCTTGAGGAGATCGGATCGAATGGTCAAACGTGGGATGAGAGCGCACAGGACGGGTAACACTGGCGGAGTCGAGTCGGCGAGGTCATAAACTTCCGGGTTCCTACAGGCCAACATAGAGGGATGTAGTATTCGATCAGTAAAATATAAATTAAAAAATGGTGTTCCATTTAAACGTCATTAAAAACAATCGTCACGGAACATAAAAAGCACCCTTTATTTACAAACCATTTCTGAAGATCATAGTCAATCAAAACTGTGCTTAGTGTAGGACCAACAATACCAATAAAGCTGGATGTATATTATGACTCAAGCTCCTCAATAGTATACTGGTTAGTATACCCGCCTGTCATGCGGGAGACCGGGGTTCGATTCCCCGTCGGGGAGCCTCTGGCGCAAGACTAATGACCTTGCCCGGAAAAAACAAATCATTATGGAAAATTTAACAAGCCTCAGGACTTGCTAAATAAGGCCAAGACCGGTTCCAGGTTGTAGTGCCGATGATGATGATGATGATGATATTATGACTCGGCTGTAGTCTGGTGAGCGCTCAGGAGGATAAGCAATCTGATGCCCACAAAGCATTTAACTTCTTGTTCCCTAACTATCTTATACACAAGTAATAAATGCATATTCTCGAAAGAAATGGTGATTTGTGCTCTAAAAATTTAAGGAGTGTTACTTGAAATCGGTGGCAAACCATCATAACTTCCAAAACAGCTATGAGGTATCCTTTCATCGTGGTAGAGCCTATAGCGTTTAGCAAGGATAATGAAAAGGTGAATATAACACACGGGTAAACGGGTAAGAAGCGAGGCATTGAAGTATTAGACTAACGGCCGCGTGTACGAATCCGATCATTATACTGAAGTACATTCAACTGATATGGAATTGCAATATTAATTGCTATGATATACGGCTCTGATGCATTTCTTATTCGATTTACTGTCGGTGTTCTTCACTATTTGCTTGTGTATCTGTAAGAAACGCCGCAAACCCATTGTAAACAAGAGCCACAACACATCAATAATGGGTAAACAAAATTATTGAGGCTGACTGAATTTCAAAAACGACGGTCCATTTTTGATGAATCAATAATCAAAAATTATAATCAAAAGTACATTGAATTCCAATGCGGTCATACCTTTCCGTAGCACTTCCTCGGAATTTTAAATTTGGACTGTTTAAGCTGTCCACGGTATATAATAGTGGGCATTAAAATATTACGTAAAGCGATACATTTGAACAGCTGTTGTTTTACCTGCGTTTAATGTACCTCGCTGGTGGCTATACGTACTGTGGGTCATAGAATACTTTGTCCTATTAGGGAAGTTGGATAATTCCTATTCTATAATATACGAGTGGCGCAAGACTAATGACCTTGCCCGGAAAAACAAATTATGATGGAAAATTTAACAAGCCTCAGGAATTGCTAAATAAGACCAAGATCGGTTCCCGGTTGTAGTGCCGATGATGATGATGATAATATATGAGACAAGAACCTAGCACTGCTAGTATTTAAAGATATCACTTTTTCGTAAACTTGATCTTCAGCAACAATATTGTCAGACTGTCTAGATTTAGTTTGTCGATCACAACCGTTAAACAGAACTACTTTTGTTATTCCCAGATGTGAAGGCCAATAATTCATACAACCCTCATAAATTGTGACAAATTGAAAAACTCGTATCATAATCGTTTTTCAATGAGTCCATTTCCCCTGAATTACCTAATAATATCCCTCACACTATTTATTGCTGTGGAATATCGATGACCTGCCATATAAGGTTGTACTCTAGTTTCCGCGTTGTCGAATTCTGAGCAACTAAATTATTTTAAATCACTACTGAACCACCAGATTGCGTTTTTGTTCCAGTACTTATATTCCTTAGATATTACCAAAATGATCTGTCTGGAAAATATAGCAAACATACTCCAATACGTCAGAAATACAGATTCTAATTTAAACAAAGAGATAATCACATCGGGGAGTTTCCGTTAGGTAATTACTATTTGGGGCAATTGATGCCATTTGATCAGAAGTAGACTCAGTGAGGTTTTCTCATTAAATGTTAGTATTCAAAAATTTGGGCATCCATAGAAATATAAAATGGTAAGGTTATAATGATAACGCCCGTGCAGGTACAATTTATGTAGAACATTTGGAACCACCATAAAGATTGAGAATATTTTTAAATTGCCTGCGAGTGGGAGGTACAAAAACCTAAAATTAGACACAAGCCGATGAAAAGTTGTTCCGAACTAATTTTCAATACTTTGCTTAATAGGTGTCTATGACGATGCTACACAAAAGTATTCTGGGACTTTACTACGTGGGTGTTCGGTGTGGAAGGTAAAGAGGAAGACACGATTGCGTAATTCGCTGGGTACATCAGTTGTCGAATTACCATAACACTTTAAATAATCTATAGGATTTTTATGAGCTTGAAAGATATAACTTTCTACTTTTAGATTAATTCCTTTTGTGAAACAATGAAACACTTTGCAATGGCGTTATAAATGTTTCAGCGAACAATGGAAATCGATTTCTGGCGGGAATATATTGTAGCGAGCTTAGAGTTCGCTGGATTAATTATTTTAATAAATAAGAGCCGTTAACTCGATTCTCTTTGCAAACACTTTATTAGTCTGTTAATAACAACCGTTACTTTTACCATACACTTAACGATTTCTTGACTTATCGCTTGCTTCACTGCTTACTGCGTACTTTTTTACTTGCTTCCCTGATCTGCGTGCGACGTATTTATACCTTTTGCTCATTCTGATTCGGCGTTTCGTTTCCGTCCGTTCCATAGCCTCGAATTTTCTACTGCTCATAGTCTCCAGTTTTCCAGTACTTTCTAGAATATTCTAGTACTGATTGCCATATGCATCACAATATATTTATTATTAACATATTTGCTTCGATGTTGCTGAATGAATTGTTAGGAGTCAAGATATTGTACTTCTGCTCCTTTGCCGAGCTTAAATGTGTCTCAATTTGGAATACGATTGTGGGTGTTCCCTATACAGGTCGTTCGCGATTATCAACAAAAACTCCGGCCATTCTTTATAAACTTTAGCTTGAATGTGAAAATTCTTTTACGTGGGCGGAACATCTCCCTGAGCTAGGTACTCAAACATTGCATCGGTGTCTACTTGGTTCATTTGGAAAAAACGTTCAACACCGTTCGCTGAGAAAGTCTTGTAGATATATCTAACCATATCCAAGTATTGGGAATGCTTTATCTAGGATACGATGATCGAAGAGCCAGTAAGTTAATGTAAGAATGATATTTGTAAAATAGAATTTAACATTTCGTCTTAAGTAAAATCTGTAATTGAATTGTTAATAAATGTGGAGATAAAACAAACAAACAAAATATGATGATCGATACACATTTTGTACTAAAATGCGGCGATACAAGTATTACTGGATATTAAAAATAAAAATTACCCAGTTCTTTTTAACAAATACCTTAGTGATCTAGTAGGTTCTCAACCAAGCTATGCCATATTCCGATGACATGATGTCTATAGATCAAGGGATAATTTATGACACAGTATGTCCCCCAGGCCAGAGATAGCGTTGATATGATTTAGAAAGAGACATTTTTCGTATACATGAGCTGTTACAAAATTGCGATCTGACCGTCAAGCTGCTGCCTGGTTTAACTGGTGAATGGCAGTCGCTTAAAGAGAACAACATGTGTTATTTTGCAAGAATGGATTCAGATAAACAGTAGTAAAAAACCTTCCTCTTTTAGATACCACTTAATTTTTTTATTTGCCAATTAACTGTTCACGTTGAAACAGGGAACATTTCTTTTGTTCTCCACTTACAACGCTCCCTGTAGAATATAAAAGAAGTTTCTCTCCCAGTTTCGTTTTCGAAAATGTCTTGATGAACCCGGTATTATCTAATAAAGGAGATGAGCAACAAAAAAAAAATTCTTCAAAATAGGTGTTTTTTTGCCTTCTAATTTGTACTAGTTCTTTAGAAATGAATCTGATGTGTAGAATGCCTTTTCCAAAGGTGAGATCATGAAAACAACCAATAGCTTCTGCCCCCATTATTGGTTAAATACCGACTTCTCTTAACAGGGTCATTTATGAGTTTTTATTCATCACGGTTAATTAGTAACTGATCGAAAAACTAGTATACGAAATTTAGTTGAAAATGAGATTGGCACAAGCGTGCATCTTTGCGTACATATACGAGGGCCGTTTGATAAGGCAGTGACTTTTTGAATAAAAGATATTGTGGGGGTTTCTCTATTCTACATGAGAAACAACCCACAATTCCTACCTAATTTCGACCGCTAACAGCGCGTCAACCCAATCCCAATTCCTACCGTCGGCTATTTCACCTGCAATACATAATTTCCCCAAGGACGCATAGCTAATCTCATTATCCTATGCAGATAATGCATAATTGAGTTTAGCTACTATCTTCGCCATACGGCAACACTATTGCTCTAACCATGGGATTTCCACCGGAAATTCCATTCGCATTGGTTAGCAACAACAAGTCGAAGCAAACGACGCCGTCGCATCATAGCGAAACCGCTGGGGGATTTATCAAAATATCTAATTAGTTGTCATGATAAATTACCCTAGCCAATTTGGCGTCACTTCGGCTTTTCATCAGATCACCCATTCGCTTGGGATCAATGATCTCCTTTTGCAGGTGAATAATATCAGCTAAGTTTTCCTCTCATTCGTATTTCTGTCATTCCATGGTTCAATGTGATCCGACTACACCATAGCCGTACACTGGGTAAGTAGGTCGTGTCAGTAGCTGCATCTGATACCAACAGACACAACCAAAGCTACCCCGAGATCACAGCACATCATGTTTCTGTTCTCTCATTCTCAATGTCCGTCAATTACCCTATTAACAAAAGTTACTCACACTTTGACGGGCGTGAGGTTGAGAGAGCAGAGGCGTGGTCTCTTTTGGTTGTCCTGTGTGTGGATTGAAATATGAATTTCACCCCTAAGTTGAGTTAGTCGCTATTCAATCATTACCGCGGTCGGTCAGGCTGCACCGCGTCAAAAGTCGCTAACCATCACCCAAACGGAGTACACGTCCAAACTCTTAGGGCCAACTAACTAAGGGTGTACAAGGGTCACGTGTGGACTAAGCCCGAGTTACCCACTTATATTGATATACTATTGGGCCATGAGACTGTTCATAGTAAAAGAAGAACTGGGAACCTTTTAATCAGCGACAAATTTTAACAACAGGTTTAGGGAAAACTAGAAGGGGTTGTACTATATGAAATATGAGCTACTCTCTGAAACCGTATTGGTACAGAAAAAAACCGGACCCGTCCACAACAACTTCAGAACTGATTAATTGAGCAATACTTCACTTAATTCGAAAACTTGAAAAGTCATCTAACAAATTGGCACTTACCTTAGAAATCTTATACTAGTAACTTCAATGTATGCGACATTAAGCATTTGCTTGAGAGATGTAGAAAGGTCATCGTACAGAATAAAGTGTCTAATGCTGATTAGCCAACTAATTGTGATTGATGAGTATACCCATCAAGGAGAAACCGCAATATTTCGTGTCATTTCGAGTATGCCGTTGAACGTAACCGGGCATTGCCGACTTAAATAGAAATTTCAGTGAAATCAATAATAGTCAAGTAAGTTTCATAAATATCAAGCCGAAGATGAAATATAAGGACCACAGATATTTTGTATCAAGTAACATTCGTTTGTATACTATATATTGCTTACGACCTCATTTTCGCGATAGTTCAAAGTACATGCACGGGTTATAAAAGATCAGTACAGGTTACATGAAACTGTGGACAACTTTGGGTTTTATAAAAACCGGATTTTCAAATTTATTCAACAAACTATCGAATTACACCAAAGTGCAAAATTGCTCCAATATTACATTATTCTCGTATTAATGTATTTCAAAGATTCGATAAAAAATCATCATCCACGCAATTTCTTCGTATTCATATTTGCATCAAATCCCAAGAACACCTCGAAAGTCATGAATAAAATTATAAATTATCAATCACCTATCCTAACACACCTTTTATGATCTACACATATCTGCCAATCTTTTACATCAGTCATTCTATCCACAAACGTGCGCTAAGATATATTTGAATATAAATTCGTGACTTAGTTGAATTCGTTTTTGGTCTCATGCGCGTGGGTCTCTTGATAAAAACAATTTGAAAATCCGACAAATTTGACAAAGTTATTGAGGACAAACATAATATACACAGGTGGTAAGCATTTTTTAGTTTTGAAATTTATCCATCCGACAGATCTCTTTGCATCACAGTGTGAAAATATAAACTGATAGAAAGTCTTTGAAATAATGACATTTGGCTTTGGAACCAATGGAATTCAGTGCAAGTTACACAACAAGGAAGAAGGGGCTTTGTATGGAAACTCTTCCAGAAATCGCCGGAAGTTATACATTTGATTATGTAATATATCGGCAGGAAACTATTAACAGATATATACATCTGCAGGGATGAACTAGTTTGCTTTGAGGAACATTGGTCAATAGACGAATCGCCATAAAAATAGTAGATAAGCTAGTATTCTTAATTTCGTGCTGGTTATTTTCAGTGTCTGACCTTTAAGTTTTCTATTTATATAATACGCACGCACAAACGGAATTTTGTGCTTCCCCTAAATGTCAATGCAGAGGACAGCTGGAAAAAGAGAGGTTAGAGAAAAGAATTATCGATGGACATTGATCTTAAATTGTTGATGGTTGAATTCGCGGTGAAACACGTGACCATTAGCTGAATGTGTAGTTCGACTGAAGAACGACCCTCTGCATTTATCTGTATTCCTGAAATTAACCTTTGATATGATCGTATGCCCACTCTCTGACGGCTTTTGCAGGCAAGTACTTGACGAAGGGAAAGAAATACATTTGCGGAATGCTTCGGGACATGTAGTATAAAGCGGATAAGCGGGACACATTCTGTCTGTACTCTAATATTGGAATTGGACATGTGGCATCATCATCATCATCGGCACTACAACCGGGAACCGGTCTTGGCCTTATTTAGCAAGTCCTGAGGCTTGTTTAATTTTCCATAATGATTTGTTTTTTTTCCGGGCAAGGTCATTAAGTCTTGCGCCAGAGGCTCCCCGACGGGGAATCGAACCCCGGTCTCCCGCGTGACAGGCGGGTATACTAACCACTATACTATCGAGGAGCCCGGACATGTGGCATCACTTTTTTTTATTTAAGCGCACCTACAAAAGGCGACTTAAAAGGCGAAGCACAATGTGCGCGGAAGAGGAGCTTAAGGAAGGGAGGTATCGATGTCTAATAAATCTTAGTCTCGAATGTCTGTATATTAAAACGATGAGAAAACACATGATCAAACAGGACAGCCCGCTTTCGAGGGGGTCGTATAAGGAATATTTCAACGTGTTTACTTGTACGTCTTAAGTCGGCTTCCAACGTGATCTAATGCGCTCTCTGTGATCGACGGGTAATGTTTGGTGAGTTGGAATGCATTCACAAAGTTGAGTAGCGTATGATAATACTCTTAGGAAAGAGATAGACAGTATCGAGTACAAACACAGCGCTGTTTGTAAGGTCGAGACCAAATATGGAAATTGAAGTGAAAGATGAATATGTGACTTGCAAATTGTGGCCTCGCTAGATAGTGTGCAGTGTTTCTTCCAATTAATTTGAGTGCCAAGAAATCGCATAGTACCTTCGCTTCGACAATACAAGTGACATTTGTTAACATTTTGTTTGCACTAGAGTTTACCATATATAAGAAGATATGTTAGTACGCAGCACTGAATTTTCAGGGCATTGAATTCTGGTCTGGTAGATTGGTATATCTTGTTGAGGCCGGAAATCAATGAACTGAGTCTGTCCAACTGATCGATGGTTGGACATGTTCGTTTGAATAAGAAAAAAACTCAATCGGATTTCATCAGTAAATGCGCGAATCGATTGTGAATGAAGAAGACATCGTTTATAAAAATGTGGAAAGGAATGGGTGAGAAATAATCTCTTATCCATTGAATCAGTGTATCGTCAACTCGATGGGAATGCAGTTTCGAGAACAGGGGTGAGTGCCAAACTCTGCTGAAAGCTTTGGAAACATCTATCACGACAATCTTCCGTTCCCCAAAGTAGTGGATGGAGTGGGTCTACTTTTCGGTAAAAATGACACCATTGTGTATGAAAGCCATATTGGCGATCATTATATTTAGAAAGATAAAATATTTAGAAAAATGCCGGTTAACCAGTGACTTCATAACCTTAGACAGAACTGAAGTTAATGCTATGGGGCATCAAGATGAGAGAGACTTTTTCACTTTTTTTTTGGGAATTGGTTGAATGTTCGCTGACTTCCATCACTAATGTAACTTCCATTTACTTGGAAATTAGCCAGTTGAATAGATCAGATGGAAGTTTCCGCAGCGATTTAACGACTCTAGAAGAACACTTCTTCAAAAGACTTGGGCGAGTGTCAACCAGGGCAGTGAGCCTGTTACCGTTTAGCTCTTTGAGTGCTGGGGCAACAGTGCGGGTTCAAAAATGAATCTGGTTCGTAGAATTCTGTTTTTGCTCAAGTTGAGCGGGAGCTGATGTGGCATCATGCAGCATTGAGCTAGCTATGAAATATACTGATTGGCTTTCTCCCTTACTTTGACTTGACCGAGCTGTCATCAACTATGAGCGAGGGAATGGACGAGAAGAAAGAGATTATTTCTCGTGACCAGAAATTTCGACTACGTGCGGCGGAGTGTAGTAATTTTTATCTAAGTTTCTGATAAGATCCGTTGAATTTCAGTCATTTCTGGCCCTCTTGAGACTTCTCCGGTCTTGCTCTGGATTGTTTCATTTCTACAGCCGGTGGCATAATTCTTTGGCCTTAATACCCTCCCTGCACTCGAAATTGAACCGTCTTGGGTCTGATTTTCATTTTTGCAACATTTTTTATTTTCTTTTTATATTCTTAGTTTCTTATTTATATGTCTGATACTCCTTACCATGTGTGGGATGAAAGTAGAATCATACCCGTTAATGTGGTACCTCTAGCTTTATTGGAGAATGATAATCAATTCAACTTTCTAAAAAGGTCGTTAAGACCGATTCCACACTTGGCTTTCTCGTAGAGCCGCTGTATTCTTTTGGGAGAATTTGGGATAACACTATTGTTGACAAGGGAAAATTTAGCTGACACAGCACATTGGCCTGTGGTGCCTAAGGGTGAGGAAACTCCGATTTTATATTCGTTAGGGTGGAAATGAAGAACAAGCCCAATGTGTTGGCGGAATGATCATCTATATCTGGTACCCGTGTTGGCTCATTTACAAGTTGAGATAAACTGTTTGAATCCAGAAAGATTCGAACAGATTGGCCTTCAGGAGTTGGGTGTCCAGAGTGGAGATACCATCGAGAATTATGCACGTTGAATTCGCCTGCAACAATAATTTCAATGTGCGAAGATCGGTTCGGGATCCTATTAAGATATTCGGATAGAGAGTCGAAATCATTAATGCTTCTACTGTTTCTACTCAAATTCGGGCTTATGTATAGGAAAACAGTAATAAACATCAGCAGATATCATGATAAATAATGGAATTTTAAGAGGTTCGTCATCGCATAACCGGCCTCGCTCTTGAGGCTCTCCCCACGCTCGACGGGTGACTGCAATTTGTAACATCAGGGGCATCGGTTTCACCAATACCAATGTAAACGCCGTCCACCAATATTTGCAAACAACGAAACCTGATATCCTTGCCCTAACTGAGACCCAGGCGATTCGTCAACTGATTCGACATATCTTCGTTGCTCAGGATACGACTTACATTCGAGATTCCGTTTTAAGGGCAGAGTCTGCGTTTTCGCGCGGTCCAATCTGGCTTGCCAGAAAACCTATTCTCAGACCTACCGAATATATATACAAAACTTCATTAAAATCGGTTGAGCCGTTTTGGAGGAGTTCGAGGACAAAAACTGTGACAAGAGAATTTTATATATATAGAAGAAGAAGAAGAAGATAGAGGAAGAAGAAGAAGATAGAAGATAGAAGAAGAAGAAGAAGAAGAAGATAGAAGAAGAAGAAGAAGAAGAAGAAGAAGAAGAAGAAGAAGAAGAAGAAGAAGAAGAAGAAGACGAAGAAGAAGAAGAAGAAGAAGAAGAAGAAGATATATATATATATATTACAATGAGCGGCGCGGAACTATCGTATGATTGGAACGACACGGTACAAAAAGTAATTCCGCCTCAGAAGTAACCATGTAGTAACGATACATATTGTGTTCCATAGCAGTAGGTGGTGTTTCAATTACTGTCAAAACACCTTACATAAACGAAAGTACTAAGCCCCAATGACCGATCGCTTTTATACTTTTTTACTGTCAACATTTATTTAACATGTGGAAATTTTAGCATAGCCAAATAAAATTTATAATTCTGCTACAGACTGTCGTGATAACAAAAAATTTGTGAATTTGCTATAGAGTGTCTTGCTTAAATAAAGTGGAAATTTATATGTATTAAAAAAGGAAAAGATGTGGTTCAAAATCGAAAAAAAAAGATTTCGTTTTTGTTTTGAATCAATGTGTTCTAAAACAACACAGATATACTCTATTAAAAACTGTTTTGAGGAATTTGATATAGACAAAAAAGTATCCACATTTGTAGCGGTACTCAATGTGTAAATGGAAACCTGCGTTGGAGCCAACAGGAGGAGCACCACAGGTCAAAAGAAGCTCGAATAGAGAAAAACTTGGCCTTGGAATGCAGGATTCAACGTCTAGCAGAAGTTGAAGACCTACGATATTCACATATTCACCTGGAATGGCAGACTAAGGTAATAAGTCGAAAAGAATCATTTGTGTGTATACATTATCGATCAAACATTTTAAACGCGTTTTTCTCGAAACAACATTTTTTCAAACAACACATTTCTCAGGCTGTACTCACCCGATTTGAAAAAAACCAAAAGCATATGATTCTTTGTACAAAATATTAGGAGATAACCATCTAAAAAGAGTATATATATACATATATACAATTCAACCCTTTTTATAGGGGTAGTTCACCCAATAAAAAAAAATTTTTTTTTCAAAATTTTTAGAAAATTTAGTATAAAGTAATGAACGAATTTTTTTTAATACCACATGTTTTTAGGTATATCCCTTAATGAAATATCTAAGGAATAAAATCGGCCGATATGAAGAAAGAAAAATCATCAAAAAAATGTATTTTATGTTCTTCAATACGTATTTTATAATATTCAAAAGAAAGTTTTTCAATTCATAGCATCGTTTTTTAAGTTTTTTTTTTTAAATTTTAAAAGCAGTTGTCCCTTAAACTATTTTTCAATTCCGGAATTAAGCGTGATTAATTAATAATAATAATAATAAAGACCTTTATAGCGCTTAATAAAATACGTGACTATAATTAACTAGTGTTGGAGGTTCAGAGAACATCTGCGACTAATTTCCCAAAATCCTATTTATATAAGAATGAATACTATTTCAAGGGATCACGTCTCACTTAATTGACTGTACATTAAATATAACTTTATATCATATGAACTTCCGCACCTTTCCCTTCGTTTTTGCTTTTCAATGTACCCGAGCTTAAGTCACTATTATTAAACCGGTGTTCACCATCAATTATCAAACATTCAATACGCAATCACCACATGCTTTGTTACCACAACTCAATGACCACGACAAGACCTATTTGCAGTGAAACTTCCGACATCCTCAATAAAGACTGAACCAAACAATGCCCTCATTAATCTAGGGCACCCGAGTGTACCAAATTAAAACAAAGGCTACTGTTTCGGCGCGATTCGTCAAACAAAGAAGCAGTTCCCCCGACAATTAGCATTAAACGCTTTAAAGCGAAACGAGAATTTTCGTTGAACTTACATCGCAGTAAATTCGGCGGTTAAAATATATTCCCGTTACCCGTACATCATACCTCGTAACATCTCATGATGAATCACATAAGTCATTACCAGATTTAAACCATCCGTCCTCTGCCCTCTCGATAAAACGTGTTTATATGTCGCAACGAGCAGTTCTAGAAAAACGAGTCCAAGATTCAAACCTCCACTCCAAGCTTTCTGAGTTGAATTCATTGCGAACGCACATCTTGACAGCAATTACGCGGCCGATGGGCAAATGACCGCGGCACTCCAACTCAAAAGTGCCTAATGAGGAATACGAATTAAATATAAATGTGAGAAGATACCGATAACCTCGTCTTGGACGGCGAACGTTAGCCACCTGAGCCTTAGAATGAAATTAAAGAACGGGGACAAAATCCCGCTTTCGCTATCGTACAGGTGAGGAAAGCGTGTTGCTGTCGCGCAGAGGGAGATTTGGATGAGGTAAGCGATCGGATTTCTCGCTTACGTTTCCGTCATGGGGTGACAACTCAAACGTAGGTTACTCGAGAACGGGGTTGGGGCAGGTTATGTGTTTATGCTGTTATATGAGCAGATCTGTTACCGGTTGATGAGACCACTGGTATATTACAGGTCCGAATCAGTAGCAGACGTCAACATTTTGATGAATTGTGTTTCAAAAATCCGACATCTGTCACGTTAAGATTCAAATTTAGAGGTCTGTGACCCCCGGGAATTTTGCAATTCGGATTTGGTGTCTTTTTTGTCTACTGATGTTTGATATTTCATTGTTGCGACGTTTTTTTCCTCTTGTAAATTTGTGTGATTCATCTCTCTCACCTGCCCGACGCGCCGGAAGACAAAAAATCACACACTGTCAATTAACGCTGATGTATTTGACGTCCAAGCGGATACAAAAGCTTACAAATAAGCTTACACACCGCCGTCGATGATTTAAACTGATCGCCGATTCAAATCTCAGCCACCGTAGGATCGTGTGGAGAATAAATCGAAGACGATGTCTGTCAATTTCTTCCTGGTCGTGACTTGTAATATGTATGATTGATGTCTCTGCAATATTTACCGCGCGTTTCCATTTGACCGGTCACTACAAATGATCATGCTATTATGTCGGACAGAGCGCGCCGAAAATTAAATAAGGTTGCCGTGATTACAGACTGACGGCTTGGGCTTTGCATGACGCTCGATTCATTTGTTAGCACGTGGATATGGTGCGAGCTTTCGATCACCTTGTTACTTTCTTCCCACCATTTTAGACAACAGCTACAACGATTTGTTAACGCTATTTGGGTATTACCTTGCTATTGCATGGGCGATTTAACGTTAAGCTCACTCTGGCCACGGGTCGGTCTGTAATCATACTGGTATATTTACGCTTGAAGGTCAGATGGATGGGCTGCTTCGGTTGATTATTCCGGACAAAGTCAAGATTAATGACTAAGGCACATTTGGATTCGCGATGGATAGGCGTTTTGATGATGGTTGCCTTGAACTATGTGTAATAACAGATTTTAGTGTTTCAGGTGGGTTTGATGCAAAAGTTAAGTTAAGTTATTGTTGCGAACCATATTTGAGAACATTGACGACTTTAAAGAAATATAAGTTTGTAAAGACCATGGACGTGCGTCAATGAAATCATTTCAGAGGAAATTTCAGTATTCACCGTTTGAATGTTTTATACACAAACGTGTGTACAAAAAGGAATTTTGTGGCACAAAGCTAATAACCTTCTCCGGAAAAACAAATTATTATTATTATTATTATTATTTATTGGCCTGTAGGAACCCGGAAGTTCATGACCTCACCGACTCGGCTTCGCCATCCTTCCCTGTCCTGGGCACTCTCCTTCCACGCTTGACCATTCGATCCGATCTCCTCAAGGTCAAACCTAACATTGTCCTCCCATCTCCGTCGCGGCCGTCCTACCGGTCTCTTTCCCGTTGGTCTACCGTCAAGAATTCTATGCACGGTCCTATCGTTCCCCATTCGCGCCACGTGTCCGGCCCATCTTAATCTTCGCGACTTGATTACTCTCACTATTGTAGGTTTGCGATATAGTTCTTCCAATTCGTGGTTATGGAGTCTCCTCCATTGTCCTGCCTCCTCGTCATATTTACCTCCAAAGATGCCTCTCAAAACTTTATTCTCGAATAGACGGAATTTGTTTTCTTCCCGTTTTGTGAGAGCCCATGTTTCGCATCCATATAGAACAATTGGCATGATTATGGTTCTATAGACACGGAGCTTTATGTTACGTGATAGCAATCTGGATTTCAGCAGTTTACTGACTGCGTGCCAACTCGCGTTGCCGGAATGCAGTCTCTTGTTAATTTCGGAAAAACAAATTATTGTGGAAAATTTAACAAGTCTCAGGACTTGCTAAATAAGGCCAAGACCGGATCCCGGTTGTGGTGCCGATGATGATGATGTTCAAAGCACAGTGCGGGCGGAAGATGAAAGGATAAGGGGGCAATTTAGACGTTAGATTGTAAACTGGCTTTTACGCCTATAAATTCTTTGGTGTGATAGGCACTGAAAATAATTGGGAGGATGTAAGACACTGTGGCGTCTCTAACAGATACACACACAATAACAAGCAAAATAGTGAAGAACACCGAACGAAAATCGAATAGGAAAATACATCAGAGCCGTATACCATAGCGATAACAAAACAATTCGCATCGGTGGAATATACTTGAGTTTAGAAATCGAATTCTAAAATCGGCCAGTAGCCTCATGTTACACTTCGGTTCAATTTTTGTTGATGCTAACTGTCATAGCGTCAGTTCGAATCACACGTTCTTCACTATTATTTCAAAACGCTATAACACTTTAATTCTGACGGCTTTTTCCACCTAGCACTTCGACATCAGATACTCAACTTGGTTCTCGAGGATAACGTCAAACAAAGGTCGTGGTTATTACTTTTACAAACTAATTATAATAAACAATTCATTTTATTGCATCTGCGTCTTAGATTTATACGCCACTGTTTTTCAGCTTCGAACGAAATTTCGAAAGAGAAAAGTTATCTAAACTGGTCGAGAGAAGACGTATCAAATTAGAGCATCCCCGTTGGAACAATAATAAAAATAACAAAAAAAAACAAAAAATAAAACATAACCTTACACTGTACATGTACAAAAGGAGTTCTGCTTGACTTCACTAAGCAACATTCTTCCCTCAACTAGAGGAAACATGGCGTTGTTCGTTATTTTAGTCAACACATTTCGTTAATGGTATTACCTATTTATTTATTTATTTAGGCTTAATCCAAGCAACTTAAGCTAATATAATATAACAACTTACAGACTAACTTAAAAACTAAAGTAGTACGAGTAGTTAAAAAAACAAAAAAGTAAATAAATAAAAAATATATATATATATATATAATTAAAAAAAAACAAAAGAAGAAAAAAAAAAAAAAAAACACGGAAGGGGAAGAGGGCTTGAGGTGTGACAGTGAGGGGTACGTCTACACAGTGGTAAGGGGCGGTGCTGGAGAGCTGGGGGAGAGATTTGGAATTGAGGTGGGTGGGGTTAGGACGGGTTTATTCTGAGACGTCGTTTGAGGGCAGGAGTGGAGAGGTTGAAATCAAAGGAGGTGGGGAAAGAGTTGGCATGTCGTAGCATACGCGAGATGGGCTCGTTAACGCCGTAAGACGTGTGATGAGTGGGCACGTAAAACAGACGAGGGTTCCGCACATTACGGGGGTTTGTATAAAATGATAAAGAGGAGAGCAAGCATGGGAAATTGATTGAACCTGACAGAAGGCGATGGATAAAGATGATGTCAGCATGGATTCTGCGCTCTTCAATCGTGTTAAGATTGATTAGAAGGAGCCGGTCTGTGTATGGTGGGAGAATGAGTGGGTTTTCCCAGTTCAGTCCACGGAGGGCTAAGCGCAAAAAAACGACGTTGAACGTCCTCGATCCTACGAATGTGAGACTGTTGATACGGGGACCAGACCTGACTGGCATATTCGAGTAGTGGCCGGACAAAAGTTGTGTAGAGGGATCGGGTGACGTAGGGGTTAAGGAATTCCTTCGACCAGCGTTTTACAAAGCCAAGGGAGGTGTTGGCCTTTAGGATTGTGTTATCGATATGTGCGGTAAATCTAAGTTCCTTGTCACATCGGACGCCCAGGTCGCAGATTGATTCAACCGATGTTATCGGTTGGCCTAGCAAGAGATAGGAACGTGGCTGGGAGGGGGAGCGTTTCCGAGAGAAGATGATTGTGTGACATTTGGCGATATTTAAATCTAGGCAGTTATTTTGGCACCATGTCGAAAAGCTGTCAAGATCCGATTGGAGAAGTGAGGAGTCAAGGGGAGAGCGGATTTTCTTGAAGATTTTGGTATCATCCACGTAAAACGAGATGAGGGAGTGATTGATGCTCGAACCTATGTCGTTTATGGTAAGGATAAATAGTAGGGGGCCGAGATGACTGCCCTGGGGGACACCTGAGGTTGGAGAGAAAGGATCGGAGAGGGTGGATCTAAATCGCACCCGACAGGTTCGAGAGTTAAGGTAGGATGAGATCCACTTAATCAACAGCGGTTCAAAACCAAGGGAAGATAATTTAAAGAGAATGAGGTTATGGGAAATCTTGTCGAAGGCCTTGCTAAAGTCGGTAGTGGCTACATCAACCTCATCGCCGTTCTCTAGGGCAAGGAGTGTGTGAGATGTGAATTCTACAAGGTTGGTAGTAGTGAACCTGCCGGAGAGGAAACCGTGCTGGTTAGGAAAGATGATGGGGGTGCAGCGAAAACGTAACGCTTCGTATAGAAGGCCTTCGAACAGTTTAGGAATGTGCGAAAGCTTAGCAATGGGACGATAATTGGATATATCGATTTTAGGCCCCTTTCTATGTATGGGGGTTATGTAGGAGGATTTCCAAAAGTCGGGAAATAGACCTTGTGCAAGGGATAGATTGAAGATTGACGCGAGCGGGAGAGAGAGAGAAGAGGAGCATTTTTTTAAGAAGATAGCAGGGAGTCCGTCTGGGCCGGGACTGAAATCGTCTTTAAGTTGTTCAAGTTTTTCTTTGACTTGGTGTTGTTGTATGTGCAGAGGGATGAGTGGGCCAAGGGAGAATTGAAACATGCCAGTAAAGTAGGAGGGGTTAGGCTCGAACGAGTCGTCCGTGAAGGATAGTTTGAAGAAGGACGCGAAAAGATTGGCTATGGTTTGGGAGTCAGATGAAGTAGTTGAGTCGTAGAAAAGAGAGTTGGAAAAGGCATCTGATTTCTGTTTATAGTTGATAAAGTGGTAGAAGGATTTGGGGTCATTGGTCAGATTCAGTTGGGCTTTGGCAAGGTAATTGTGGTAAAGGGAGCTATAAAGCTCGGTGAATTGGTAAAAGTAACCGAGATAGTTGGAATAGTCCAGAGGAGAACGCGTATTTAAGAAAATGTTCCACAACTTATTTCTCTTGTTACGGAGTGTGCGGAGTCTGCGGTTATACCAAGGGGGCGATGAGAATAATAACATGTTTCGGGAATAAGGGCCAAATAGGGATATGGCGTTAAAGATTACTGTGTAGAGTGAGGCTGTAGCGACCTCAACACTAATATCATTTAAGCGGGGTAAGGTATTGCTGAGGTACTCATTTATGCGCCGGAAATTGGCTTTTCGGAAATTGAAAGAATATTGGTAGGGGAGGGGAGTGGGCTTGCTGTGGGCTGGGTGGTCGCGGAATACGGATAAGAGAAGTGGGGGGTGGTGGTCGTCAATGGTTACTTAGATAAAATATACATTTTCTGACGCCGGAGTAAAAAACAGCTGAAACCGAATCAACATTAAAAATATGGACATCGAATCTGCTAAACAGTTTTGTTTAAAAATATTTTTAAGGGGGTATTCTGGTCTAGACGCACGAATTTAACACAATTTTTGAAGTGCTGTAAAAAAAAAGCAATCAATATTTTTACTATTTATTTTTTTATAGGATGTTTATTAATATTTCAAGAATACAGTAAAAACAACTGAATGTAAAAAAATTCAAAAAGTTAGCAGGTGATGAAGTGGGGGATCTTTTTTACCCCACGATACCCACGATTTTTCAAGTTCTACTGATACCGATTTACTTCAATTTTAGTATGTCTTCTTTATAGGCTTTTCTATTGCCTGAACTATCCCCAAATTTCAATGCTAACTATTTTTAAAAAATTCGAAAAACGAAAAAAAAGTAAAAAAAAAAAATAATTTTTTTTTCAAGCAATCGCCATTTTGTTAAAAAAAATTTTTTTCAACTTTTTTTAGTTCCAACGATAGAGGCATTTCTGTAAATTAATAATCTTTTTTTTTTCAAATTGCTAGGAGGGTTGAATCATGGGTATGGCCCCGTGCCAACTTTTTGAGATCCCCCACTTCATCAGCTACTAACTTTTTGAATTTTGAATTTTTTACTTTCAATTTTTTTTTTACTGTATTCTTGAAATATTAATAAACATCCTATAAAAAAATTAGTAAAAATATTGATTGCTTTTTTTTTACAGCACTTCAAAAATTGCGTTAAATTCCTGCGTCTAGACCAGGATATCCCCTTAAGTAGTTTTATAAAGAAATGTAAGTTTGGGGCGAATATGAGTTTTGAAAACGATGAAATTTGGAAAAGATGCTTTCGAACATACTTCCCCTGGTCAAATTTACATATATTTCATGATTTTCGATTCTATTTTTTTTTCATAAATCGTATTTTTTACCTCCACACGTCAGTTATACCCCAATACTGTTGTTAAAGAAAAATACAAACTATTTCAAAAATAAAAAACACTATTTGGAAATGCTGTTGTTATATCATTTTCTCTGCGGCACTAAACACCCAAAATATCTCTGAAATTTATTGAACCACAATTGACCTACGCAGGCATTAAAACGATTTAATCATTGGCTACAGGCAGTCCGAAGAATCCTTCTGTTGACACATCTCCACCATTATGTTAAAAATAGATTGTGTGAATCAAGTGTCGAGACGACTTATGTCGTTTTCAAGGCCTAGAGAGTATTTTCGTGTCTAATTTGGGAACATAAAGAGCATTGGACATGTCTTCAAAGAAACTCTTGTGTGTGGTTTGTCGTCACGTACTTTAATCTGATGCGTGGTTTTCGATTTTCTGGTTGGGAGATGAACTCTTACCACATTTACGTTTTATTTTGCTTTTGAATTTGAAGTATCGAAAACGAGAAGCGTTAATGGACGTCTTAGTCATAATTAATGTGTTGGAGTCTCAAAGTCTAGTTATATGATTGGTTTCGCTTCGAAAACATCATTCGAAATATTGAAAAGCTATTCAAAAATCAAGCAGAACATTACACAAATGGTGTCGACTTAAAAAACTCGGTTATGGCCAAAGTCGATTTTACTGCACTCTATGGCGATATGTATGGGAAGTCCAGAGTCTGTTCAGTTCACACGTCTACATTACATGTAGCAGAGTGCTGCTTTTATCTTGTGCACTCGAAGGGTATGCGTCTACCTGGGGTTGCCAACACGACGAAATAAAGCATGATAACGATCGTTGGATGGTTTTGGTTTTGACATTGGTTTGAAATACTTGCAAGTCACATCAAGGTAAAGGCATTCCACGTTGGAATACTAAGCATGTACAAAGTATCTCTAGGTTTCGAAGAACGACCCAAAATGAGCTGGATGGAAGGATAGACCGCAGTTGTTTCATAAAATATGGAGATATTCGATATAGATAAGTATTTGATGAATAAAATGAATGAGGATGGAGTGCATTGGCCTTGAATGGCTTCAATGATGAACGGTGAGCTACCTTTTGTACCTTTTGAACCAACAACGATAGCAAGGTCTCTGTGAGTTAATCGACGATTGAAAAGTACAAGATCTTTGATTGTAATGATATTGTCACTGGTTGTTGAAATTGAAAGTCGTCTTGAACGAGGTTTTTCTTCTTCTTCGTTTAATGACTCTCAATATTTGTACCACTAAAAAACTTGTGACCGTGATAAGCATTTACTGGTATAACACTTTTGTAACATTTTCAAAACATCTGTACAAGAGATGTGATCTTTTCATCACCATCGACACTACAGCCGGGATCCGGTCTTGGCATTGTCATCCAGTTTGGCACTCCCAGGCTCTGATGTGATCTTTTAGACAAAATTTAATACAGCTTCTTTGTTCGGCAGACATCCATTTTAAAATTCGGCTACAACAGTTTTTATTCATTTCACATTGTCCTAAAATTTCTATCAGTTGTTCATAACAGTCATACTCATCTACCAAATCAACATGTACATTTATATACTGCTTTTTTTTTAAATACAGCCTAATTAAATTTTGCCAATGGTTTTTAAATACATTTGAGATTTTGATCGTTTACCCTTCAATACTTTAAGAAATAGGAATTTACAGGCCAGTAACTTTTTACGAGAAACAGGCTATAAACAGTTGAAAATTAGTTGAATCCAGCAATTGGAAAGACAACCTGTAACCCAAATACTGTTGTGTCAAATCCATGAATTTCCAACGAAAAAACGAAATGTCAACGCAAACGTTTTTACAATGTTAAGTCTAACAAACTCGTCTTCATCTAAGTGGCATGGAGAGGAGTTGCTTTGGTCGGTGAGATCTGTTAGTAACCTACCAATAGACTTGTCCCTATATAAGTCGGTGAGTTCCTGTTTCTGTAATAGATAGTCGGATTTATGAATAAATTGTTGATCTACATTCCCATGAATTCTTGTTCCGAGATATGTTAGGTGTAGTTTACTTATATACTTTTCCTTATAGACGAGATCACCCATCAGGTCAAAAACCCGCGGCCGAAACCAAAACGTACCAAGTTAGCAACATTCAAAATTCCAAAACCTATTCATTTTTCTTTGTTAATTTGACAAAGATATTTTCCCAACGGAGTTGGAGAATCTGAATCACATACACCTCCAAAAATTCTATCTCTATTGCAAAACTGGTAATGACATCATGCAAGTTCCATTTCTCCCTCTCCTATTGCGAGTATCAAATTCAAACAGTCTCCTAAAGGTCGACTAGATTCTAATTCGTCCACAGATGTTAAATTTATTTCACATCCATTTAGGTCTTGGCATATAGACTTTCTTACTTACGCGGAGCGAAACTCTATTTTACCACTCGTATCACAGCTGAAGCTGACGCCAATAAAACAAGAATTGTCTTTCGAGTTTTTTTTTTGTCGTGGACGGATTAAATTCCGATGATAAAAATATGTTTGGCGGATTGGTTTCATAAATGCCTAGTCACTTGTTGCGGTAAATTATATAGGCGTTTGTCTATAAAACCGATTGCGGTTCAATTTACATTCAGTAGATGTTTAAACGTGACTAATCCGATACAGCCTTTATTCCTGTTGGCACTCTTGTTGCCGTAGGATAACATGTGTGGCAAATTTGTCTAGTGTTTATAATAGCACGCGTAGACGCGTGATATGAATATAAATGATGTTATTATGCCTAGCATGCTCCGCATGTCTAATTGCTCCCAACAAGAATCATATTTAGGGCAGAACGCAACTATATTCTTTGTGAATCGAAAATGGTTGAGTCTTAAAACCCTTGAAGCGTCCGCTCTTGTATCTCTACAAGATAATAGAATAGAAAACTTTTATGAGTTTTTGTAACTTTCTGACAGTTTAAATGTGGTGTTATAACCGACATTACTTTTTTCGACAAACTTAGGTCAATTAATCAATTGTGGACGAAGTAGCTTTAGGATAATTAATGAGAATATGTTAAAGGGATATTGATGCCTCCCTAGTTAAATTTATCACCCAAAAGCTGCTTCGAATGTTATGGCCACATGTTTATATTCTTATTTAAATTTGTAAGCAGCATACTTTGTGGGAAATAATTCTTCGTCAGCATTGGAACGCATTGCAAAGATGAGTTAATTCCCACGTTCCGTTGCCGAAATATTAAGTATCAACGCCGTTTTTCGGTTGTGCTTTTTGGTGCAGCTGATACTCGTAACCGAGCCCTCTTACTCTTGCCCTATTTTCTATGTGCGAAATGTAAAATGATATTTACCTGACTTAGCCGAGCATTCTCACTTGAATGTGTTTTATTTATTATCAACTAATTGCACAAAAATCTCACTTACTTCTGTGTGCATGTTTGAGTAGAGAAAAAACGTGTTTTTTAGTTGAAGTGAGCAAATTCTCGTTCAAAAAATGTGTGATTATGTCAATGATGACTTCAACTACCAATCGAATAAGGACAACTGAAAATGTTGGGCAAATGCATCCAATGATCTAGGTTTGTCGATTCCGCGTGGTTTTTAGGAATACAAAATGTCGAAAAAGACACCACATTTAATTTTGAATAAATTATATGAAAACCAGTAACGTCGAAATCATACCTCATGGCTCATCAGCACCTTTGTCGTTGGCTAGTGTAGATGCGTCAACTTGGTTTAGACTTCTACTGAAAAATCATTCTGGATGTTAAACACATTTCTATTTTAAAGAAATGTGAATACGCAGAATTATAAAATGACGAGTTTAGAAAGTTAGTAAATAATTTTCGAGCAGCAGTACGGTCTAGCTGTACGATGCAGTTTGGGGACAGCCGGAATTAGTTATCCTTATTAGGTCGAAAAATGTTACAGAACGGTTGTTTGAATGACGGAGATGAGTTTTCGAAACGTGTTCAAGGAAATTTAATTGCTTAAATGCTGTCATGGCTTTTGAATCTTTATTGCGTCTTATCGGTTATCCCGAAAATTGCGCCCAAAATATGTGAAACAAAATTGACAAGTAGAGAATACATCCTTAAAAATGACTACGAGGGTTGCCTCTTATGTTTCGGGATTTGGCAACCCTAGTGTTGCAATCCGGCAATTGACAGCTCTGTCGTAAAGTTGGACATTTTTGAGGTTATACGCACTCAGAACGTTTTGACATACGAGCGCTATTTGTGTTGTTTACAGTAACTTAAAAGATTCATCTCGGCCCAAAAATGGAATTAAATCGTCAACATTTTCGTGCGATTATTTTTTACAACTTTCGGCGTGGATTAACTCAGCAACAGTGCATGGATGAACTTTATTCAATTTTTGGCGATGAAGCTCCATCAAGGACCAGTGTTTATCGATGGTATGGTGAATTCAATCGTGGTCGTAGTTCACTCCAAGATGAATTTCGTGAAGGTCGTCCAAAATCAGTTGTTGTTCCGAAAACCATTAATGCTGTGCGCGAACTGATATTGAAAGATCGTCATGTGACCTATCGTGAGATTGAGACAACCTTAGGCGTTAGTGGGACCAGCATACATTCAATATTGCACAAACATTTGACCGTCAAAAAAATTTGTTCGCGTTGGATCCCACACAATTTGTCAATCGCCCAAAAAAAGGCTCGTGTCAATTGGTCGAAAGAAATGCTCAAAAAATACGGTCGCGGTGCTTCGAAACACGTCTATGACATCGTGGCAGGTGATGAATCGTGGATTTACGCGTATGAGCCCGAAAGTAAACAGCAGTCGACTGTCTGGGTGTTTCAAGATTAGCCAAATCCAACAAAAGTTGTTCGCGCACGAAGCACTTCCAAGCAAATGGTCGCCTGTTTTTTCGGAAAAACTGGACATGTCGCAACCGTACCACTAGAACAACGCAGAACAGTCAATTCTGAGTGGTACACAACCATTTGTTTGCCAGTTGTCTTCCAAGAAATCAGGAAAACCAACCGCCGAAGACGGATCACTCTTCACCACGACAATGCGAGCTCTCACACATCGGCTGCGACAACTGCATTTTTGAGCACCCAAAACATCGATTTGATGGGTTATCCGCCGTATAGTCCTGACTTGGCACCGAATGACTTCTTTTTATTCCCGTACGTAAAAAACAAACTGAGAGGTCAACGTTTTTCGACACCTGAAGAAGCGGTTGCTGCATTCAGAATGCATGTGTTGGAGATACCTCAATCAGAGTGGCAAAAGTGCTTCGACAATTGGTTCAAACGCATGCAAAAGTGTATAGATCTTCATGGGGAATATTTTGCAACACAATAAAGTGATTTTCGATGATCAATATTTGTTTTTGTTCTCTAATCCCGAAATATAAAAGGCAACCCTCGTAATAGGTAGAAATTGTAGAAAATTACTTAAATGCACCAGTCGGTAGGTGGTTGCGATAGCGAAGAGAATGCGATTGGAATCAACGCTACAATGGTTAGAACCACCAAAAGATAGCACCAAAGTCTCAACACAGCAGACTACCGCAGCGTGTACGAAATCGACTAATATTCCTATAAACACTTTACTGGTGTGGGGTTGCCATGGTGTACAGCTCTGAGGTTTTTCTTTCGATTTTCTCCGCTAATGATATGTAATATATATTTATGGTATCTGTTAGAAACGCTATAGAACTCTTAACGCTTTTGAAAAAAATATTCAATATGAAATTCCGGGTGGTCGTTACATTTTAACAGAGCCGAGGAGGCTGGGAGGCTGGCGGAGATGTTTGCTGTAAGCCACAACTTGACTCAACTCGTGAGGGAGCCAACGCAAGTGCCGGATGCCCGAGGCGATTATGCGAACACCCTGCATCTGTTTTTGACATCCGAACCGAGTATTTATACCGTAGATGTTTCTGCGCCAATGGGAAACTCAGATCACTGCTTGGTATCTGTCGCGCATGCACTTGCATTTCAAGCGAAAAACCGGCCTAGGCAGCTTCGCCATGTATGGAAGTATGGAGCTGGTAACTGGTAACTGGGACGATTTGCGAGATTTCTTCGCATCCTTTCCATGGTCGGAGGTGTGCTTCGGAAACTCCGATGTTAACGCTTGCGCGGAGTCGGTATCAGAGATTATTCTTCTGGGGATGGAGATGTATACTCCACATTCCATCAAACGAAGTTCGTCTGATAAACCTTGGTTTGATAAAAAAATGCGAGCAGATTACAGTGGCAAAAAATAAGCTTTTAAGCAATGGCGCTCCAATCCCACCGATGTTAACAGAAGGTATTTGTTAGAATCAGAAACGCGTGCAACCAGGCGATTGATACCGCGAAGAAGGCTTACAACGACAGGGTGATCAATAAGCTCCTTCGGCGGTCAACTGGTTCGCGCTCCTTCTAGTCAATGGCAATAGCTGTCCGCGGTAAATTCGCATCCTCCTCTTTCCCTCCGTTGGTGACAGACAGCGGGACGTTAGTCACGAATTCAAAGGATAAGGCTACTGTGTTCGCGAATTTATTTTCCGCGAATTCAAACCTCGTTCCCGGCCTTTTGGAGCCACCTGTAATCTCACCGGTACGGTCTTCGATGCGGGATGTGAGATTTCGTCCGCGCACTATTCAACGCATTCTACGTGAACTGGATTGTAGGAAGGCAACCGGCCCGGACGGAATACCAGCAATAGTCTTTAAGAACTGTGCTCCAGAACTATTGCCGGTTCTTGGTAGAGTCTTCCGCTTATCTTATACATGGAGGACCTTTCCTGCCTGCTGGAAAATCGCTCGAGTTCAGACAATCCCAAAGACGGGAAAAAAGAATTACCGTCCGATAGCATTACTGTCTATTTTATCTAAGGTAATGGAAAAAGTCATCAATACAGAGTTAGTTAAGTATTTGTAGTGCAACGGACTTCTGAATGATCGTCAATACGGATTCCGTGGCAGGCGGTCTACGGGAGACCTTTTGGCACTTATAACCGATATATGGACATGTGCGATTGAACGGCATGGTGAGTCAATGGCGGTCGCATTGGATATCTCCAAGGCTTTTGACCGCGTCTGGCACGGGGCCTTGCTGAGCAAACTTCGTGCATATGGACTTTCCCAACAGCTTTGCGACTGGACGAAGAGCTTTCTCGAGAATCGATCGATCCGGGTTGTTGTGGACGGCGAGTATCTGTATCCTGTTAATTCGGGGGTGCCCCAGGGTTCTATTTTGGCTCCAACCTTGTTTTTGCTTCACATAAATGATTTGTTGGAGACAACGGATAACAAAGTGTTCAGTTTTGCGGATGATAGTACACTTGTTTTCTCCTTTTCGAGTGTTCGGCCGATTGGTACATCTGCGTCGCATCAGCTGAGATGTAGACAGATTGACCCTCTGAATCGGGATCTGGATAAAATCCTGCAGTGGGGAAGGGCCAATCTCGTCGACTTCAATGCAGCGAAGACACAATATACAACATTCACAAAGAAAAGTGGATCATCGGTTCCACAGCTGATGATGAATGGCCGGGCCCTCGAGGCTGGGGAAAGTTTGAGATTGCTCGGCGTCATGGTCTGTGGGAATGTATCATGGCATAAACACGTGTCGAGTATCGCCAGGTCAGCCTCAGGAAAACTGAGTTATCTTTTTAGAGCCAAGAAATATTTTCCTCCGGCCCAACTTCTTCTCCTATATAAATCCCAAATTAGACCCCCGCTAGAATATTGCTCTCATGTTTGGAGCTCTGCTCCTAAACATACCCTCGACCCACTTGAGAGCATACAGAGACGAGCGATCCGCCTGATTGGGGACTCGGTGCTGACTTCGGGACTACAGTCGCTATCACGTCGAAGGCGCGTAGCCGACCTGTCTGTTTTACAGATATTATCACGGGTACTCTTCTTCGGAGATTCTTGGTATTGTTCCACGCAATTCGGCTTATATGCGCTCCACAAGACAACCAGACGGATCGCACCCGTTTGTGGTTCATCTCCCGACGGCGCGAACATCCCTGCATCAGAACTCGTTCCGTTACAGAGCGGGGAAGCTGTGGAACTCCATTCCCACGCGAGTGTTCCCGGAGCGTTCCAACCTGCAACTGTTCAAAAAGAACTGCAACAGTTATTTCATGGCATCTCGGGGCGCCCACTCGGCGCTATAGGTTGGCCTCTCCCGAGAAAAGTCTAATAAAAAAAAGACTTTTTTCACTACTAGGCCAACACGTTTTACATTTACTGTCTTCGTCAGTCGGTTGTAAAGTAATTCATATTTCCTTTATTTATTCGTAGTTCAAACAAAACGTCCAACCCAGATTTATTTTAACCCTCAATCCCTAACTAAAATGTGTTATTCACGTTTGGTTGCCTAACAAGTTTGAGATATGCGTTTCTATTGAAAATGGGGGACTACACTGAAGAACGGTTTCTGGACGATATTTTAAAAATAATAAAAATTTGGCGGCAAAACGTTCGCATGCGATTTAATTTCATTACCACGAAGAGATTAATTCAAAAATGCAGGTAGACTAAGGCAACCAGTGATCTTTAAATACCCTCAACGTTGTTTAAGGGGCCGTTGAACACAAACATCATGATTCGTAAGCATTGCTGAGAGTCTAGAACAGTAAAAATACACCTAACAAAATGTCGATAGATCGCCCAAAAACCCCGAAGAAAGAAGAAACTTATTGATGTTATTTCGCTGAATCAAAAACATTTATTAAGCATTGAGTTCACTTCTAAAATACTTTTCAAAAATTGAATCTTCTACCCGATAGAAGTCCGACAAACGAGCACCACGCTCACAACAGAATCGTAGAAATATTGCGGATGTGCCAGAAAAATCGTGGAGGTAGTTTTTCCGATAAACTATTTTACACCGCACGGTACTGTGTACTTCAGAAATTGATAAAAATCTACAACTGAAAACTTGTATCTTTTATCATATGAAAATTCATACGTAATCCTGTAGTGTATACTTTATAAATCAATAAATTTATATATAAGTTGTATTACAAAACTTGTATTCTATATCAAAGTTACTTCTTTCGTGAATTATACGACACCCTTTACTGCGTGAATTTTATAATTCTTTTGATGCTTCATCTAACTCTTAATGCTGTACTACGTTTGATTTTCACTATTTGCTGCTATAACTTTTAATCTTATTCAAACTTCAAAACTGTCACTGTATACTGAGGTTGTGAACAATTTCTAATATTTACGCTGAACTATTTTGTACTTCTATTATATATAACTAAAACTTTTAATCGTTATTCCTTTTCTATTTATCTTCCCTTCCTGAACTGTTTCTGAATACTAACGGTTTTGATCTTTAACCTTTGGCAATCCGGGTATTTGAATCCGCTACCGTTCAGTCATTCTCAGTCTTCCAGCGGACTGTCATGTATAGATACATACTGCTTTATAACATTTACTATCACCGGCATCTATTCTTAATATTAGGCATTTAGAAAAAATATCACACAGTCTTAAAACACCATTCTAAATTTTAGTGAACATAGAATTGGTCTTTATGACCGCATTACCTAAACTGCTATTTCGGAAATCGTAAATGTTTTGCTGATTCTAATTAAAAGATTGTGGCCAAATGATACAATAAAATAACAAAGGTAAGGAACCCTGTGACCTTCATGATTCACAAGATTAGCCAACATTTTCTGAGTCAAGTACAATGGGCAGCCCACTCTTTCGTCTCTAAAAATGACAAGGGCTTTTTTAGTATCTTCCAAACAAACAAAACATCATGCTTAACCTAAACCACATAAAAATCCTTGTCATGGGAGGAAATAGTAAAACACCGACCAGAACAACTTATATTTATAATCAACATGTGATAAATTAGTTATCATAGCTACGCCTACAGACTCCGCACCGCGACCAGTCATGACTCACCCTCGTAAACAATTGGTTCATGCCTCAAGAAATCTAGTCGCGTTCGAGAAATGTAGATACATGTGGACATCTTTTGGATGCATTGTTTCCTTTGTGAGGGGGATGTCCGCAGATGGTAAATGTTTAGGATTGTTCAACCCTTTGTTTCTAGTTTCCATGAACGGAATTTAGGTAGAGAACTTTCAAAGAATTCATTATTTGCAATAAAGTTTTATGTAGGTCTTTGGCTCTATTAACTAGTGCTAATGGGCGAATCGATTGCGAACACCATCTCAATCTCCAGCCCGTAGGCAGACCATTAAAATATTGATAAACGTGCTATAACGAGCTAGATCTAGAACGATTTCTCGTAGATCTGTGATCTGTCTCGACGAAAAAGCGTAGTTACCGATGATAATGTAGAACACCGAGCCGTAGGCATACCTCATATCATGCAACCTATTTTATACATAGGACATCGACAGGTTGTCGTAGGCTGTTCGTTCAGCTTTGGATGGCTGCGAGAAGTGGTGTTAAAGAATTTATCTTTTCCGAGACTAATGATCTATCTGTGTAGGATTGACATGGGGCCAGAAACTTGGTCTTTGTAAACAAACAGTAAAATGTTTTTCCAGATCCAGGTAATTTAGATCTGGGAATTTTTTTTTTAATATCCACAAAGGTTAAAAACGAGAAATAGTAGGGAGAGGACTTACCGAACAACGTTGGTATTAAATATCTGAAGATGTATCAATGAGGAAACATTAACAAGCGGACCAATCTGCACTTATGCGGTTCACTGGTTAAAAATTCTCTGTGAACATCTACACGTCTGAAACGAAGTCGGAAGTTTGGTGGAGCATGATCGGAATAGTAAGAGAAACTTTGTGGTTGTAAGCAACCGAGTGCATTTGGTGTTGGCCGAAAGAGACCGTTGAGGAATACGGTGGCCGAACCTACAAAGGCTTGAGGAACACCACGGTTAAACGTATATGGTGCAGATTTAACGTCAGCAATACAATATAAATTGTACCTCTATAAAGAGTCTATTAAATGCGACATTGTCAACTCTAGAGCAGTGAAACTTCGACAGAAGGCGAGATACCAATCACTGTTGAATGAATTGCTAGTATTCTGTCGGACAAACTTGTTCTTCCCGAAGTAGTGCTGGGAGTGACTCAATTTTTCGATGAAGAATATTAGATAGCATGTTGATCTACTGCTGCGAAAACCACGCTGCCACTACGGAAGATGTTTCGATTTATTAATGATAAGATGGGTTTGCTAAAGGTTAATAGAGAGACGGTGACTGTTTTTCGGAGAATCATTGGCTTTTCTTAACGTTTACTCAAGAAGAGTCGTGCCTACTATGACTATAAAGCAGCATAGCTCGACGCATAAAGCCACAGACGCGAAAAAACCGAGGAAATCAGAAAACAGCTACACCAAAACATTAAGGAATTGGAGAAAACAAAACTATAAATCCCAGGCGAATCAAGCAAAAATTAGATAGGGATCCTTTATACACAAGCGCGCGTAAAAAGAGGATTTTGGAGAATCCTTAAATGTGAGAGCACAGTGCGAGCGGAAGGGGGGGAAGTGGGTAAGGAAAGGAGGTACATTGTTCTTAAATGTCTGGCCATTACAACGACGAGGAAACACATGATCAGTAAGGCATTCCACATTCGTGTGGTTCGGCTAAAGAAAGACTTGCTATGCCTGTTTGTGCGCCTGAAGTTGACTGTCAACGTGAATTGATGCGCATTTTCAGATTGACGGGTATCGCGGGAAAATGTCTGAAGAGGCAGAACACACCCAGCAAGATCAGATGAGCAACGACCGTGATAATACCTGTAGAAGAGAGATAGACACGATACGTTGCGCCTATGTTCTAACGACGGAATTGATCGACTCACAGCTGGGCCTCCAATGAGTTTCACTGCTCGTTTTTGCATCATATCGAGCACGCGTAGTGCAGTTTTGGATGCGCCTAACCAAATATGGGAATTGAACTCCCCTTTGGAACGAATATACGCCTTGTAAATAGTGGCCAGGTTGGATGGAGTGAAGTATCTTTGCATCTCTTAGGGAACCTCAAGCATTTGGCTGCACTTTTCGCAGCTTCAAAAATGTGGTCGTTCCAATCAAGAGTCGAATTAAATCGAGTGCCGAGGATTGGTAGTTCCTTGGCTTCATCGATGGAAGTGCTGTTCATCGACAGTGTATTTACTTTGGGGTTCGCCTTTGACGACAGGAGACCGGACTGAGTTTTTAAGGCATTGAACTCTACTCGGTTAGATAATACCAATTCATATATCTTGTTGATGTCGGAATTCAGTGTATTAAGCATAATCTGCTGATTGGTATTGACGTTCGAAGAGTTTGGCCGGGAATGTTCATATGAGTATGAGAAACTCAATGTGCTACCATCGGCAAACGAGTGGATTGGGTTGTGGGTAATGGATAAGAGATCATTTATAAAGATGAGAAACAGAATGGGTGAGAGTACAGAGCCTTGCGGAACACCTACATTAATTTGATGGGAGTCAGATTTGACACCATCAAGAACCACTTGAATTGAACGGCCAGAAAGATAGTCTCTCATCCATTGGATCAGGGAATTGTCCACTCCATATGAATGCAATTTTGACAAAAGGGCTGGCCAAATTCGGTCGAAGGCTTTTGAAATATCAAATGCCACTACCTTGCTTTCACCGAGGTAATGGCTAGAATGGCTCCACTTTTCGGTAAGGTACGTCATCAGATCTCCTCTGGACCTGTTGCTACGAAAGCCATATTGCCGGTCATTGAGGAGGTCATTTGATTCCAGATATTTCGAAAGTTGACGGTTAAGCAGTGATTCCATCAACTTGGAGAGAATAGAATTTAGTGCTAGGGGTCGATAAGAAGAGAGAGATAATTTGTCGCCCTTTTTGGGAATTGGCTGAATGTTCACTGACTTCCATCTATTTGGGAAACGGCCAGTAGAATAAGACAAACGGAAGAACTTTCGGAGTGGTTTAGAGAGTGAAGAGGAACATTTCTTTAAGAGAATTGGGGGAAACCCATCAGGACCAGCGGATTTGCGTGCGTTTAGCTCCTTGAGTGCCAGGGCAACAGTAGGCGTTCGGAAGCGAATCTGGCTCATGGTGTGCTGCTTATGCTCAAGTTTAGGCAGAACTGATGTGGTAACAGGCAGCGTTGATTTGGCTGCAAAATGTGCAGCAAGTAGATACGCTTTCTCTATTGCACTGGTGACTGGTCTGTCATCGACTATTAGCGAAGGAATGGATGAAGAGACCGAGTTGTGGATGTTCTTCACAAATGACCAGAAGCTTCTACTACCTGTGGGAGGGTGTAGTATTTTTTGTGTCACTCTCTGGTCATGCAAGAACTTTGCGCGTTGAATTTACGCATTGTAGTCATTTCCAGCTCTGTTAAATCTTTTCCGGTTTTCCTCAGTATTGTTTGATTTATACAACCGGAAGTTCAACTCTTTAGCCTCAATGGCTTCTCTGCACACGGAATCGAACTCCATATTTCTCTTGGGTTTGATACTCTTTACTCTGTGTGGAATAAAGGTCCGCATGCCAAGTAGAATCGTGTTTGTCAATGTGTCCGCTATAGAGAAAATAACGACAAATTTAACTTCGCAAAGAGTCGTTCAGACCTTCCCAGTTGGCTTTCTCATAGAACCATACTGGTCTGTTGGTTAGAGGAAATTTAGCCGACACGAAACAGTGGTCTGAAGTGCCCAAGGGCGAAGAAACTTCAACTGTATATTTGTTTGGGTGGGAGGTGAGAAACAGGTGGTGTGTTGGCGGAATGGCCATCTATATCTGGTACCCGTGTTGTCTCACTGACGAGTTGAGTTAAATTATTTGACTCAGCAAAGAGCTGAACATACTGACCCTCGGGTGTAGTGTGTCCGGAGTGACGAAGCCACTGAAAGTTATGGTCATTAAAATCACCCACAATAACGATTTCGGTGTGGGGATATGTGGCGACTCTAACAGATACACACACAATTCAGAAGCAAAATAGTGAAGAGCACCGAACGAAAAATCGAACAAGAAAATACATCAGAGCCGTATACCATAGCGATAACAAAAATAATTCACATCAGTGGAGTATAGTCGAGTTTAAAAATAAAATTCTAAACACGGTCAGTAACCTGGTGGGTAACGCGTAGGTAAACATTTTTGGTGATTCAAACTGTCATAGCGTCAGTTCGAATCACACGTTCTTCTTCAGAATTATTTCAAACGCTATAGATATATCGTCAAGATCTTATTGATGGAATGAGATAGAGCATCAAATTCGTTAAAGGATGCGTTTCTATCCAAATTTGGGTTTCTGTAAAGAAAGTTGTAATGTATGATATGCATATTTGATATATATATGAACGTGAAGTTTTAGCCACGAGAAATTAAATTCTGGATTGGAGCAGAGCCCATATTATGACAGAAGTTGATAAGCAATATCACTTCGTATGTATGTAGCTAGACCACGATGTGGAAAGACCAAAGGCACTAGGTTATAACCGAGTATAGTAAAATCGAAAATATCTGTATTAGTTGTTACCCGAGTCTCGCTAAGTGCAATGATTGCTGGTTTCTGGTTACCCACGTGGGCCGACATAGAGGAGAAATTGCATCTTAGACCGCGAATCTTACACAGATCGACGTGAAATTCCCGTTCCATTGAAATGGACCGACACAGAAATCTAATACCGCCTCAGAAAAGGATGCTGGTTGGACCCGACGATCGATAAGCGATAGCAACCACTACAGGTGTTATGCCCTTGTAGTAGGTGCCCCAATAGATCCGTGCCGAAATCCAGATCACATCCCTTTCGTGACGAATATTACGCCACTCAAAACACCAAAAACCCTCCAAAGATTATAAATTAATCGAGAGTATCTATGGCTGAGGGACACAAGAGAGGTGCGTAAATGAGGAAACAGACTCAAGGAAAGGAAAGGGTATGAGTCTTCCCGCACTGTACACTACCACACAATGTTCACACTACGGCGCGAATCCCATATATATTACTGCACTACACTCGGACGCGTTTGTGGTGATCCGTGTGTTTACTTCGGATCCCGCAAAATACTTGACGCGCGAACCGATAGTGCGATTAGGGTATCTTGTGTTTACTTACGATACCCTAAACGGAATGAGCATTATGTTTGGGGTAAATAATAATATACAAAAAAAAAATTTTTGATCTTGGATAGCTTAAAAAATAATCGATGTTTTAGATGCAATATTCGTGCGCGGCCAGAAAGTAGTGGCTATTCATGGACACATGAAATAAAAAAGGCAGAAGCAGTAAAAACAGAAGAGGAACTTGCGGAAACAGTGAGTAACATTTTGTGTACCTTAATTGGATTTCGTAAATAACCATACAAAGTTCTGGGTACTCCACCAGATAATGCATAATGCGATCAACGAAATTTTGGCCGTTGGAAAAGTGACATTCCGGACTAAAAATATTCCTTGACAATTTGTAATTATTCGATTCAATTGTCAGTTATAGATATAAATGAGAGAAAGAAAGAGAGAGGAGAGGAAAAGAGGAGTTTTAGAAACGCTCTAAAAAGTTGAAAATCCAAAATAGACGGCAGAAATTGTCATCATCATCATCATCGGCACTACAACCGGGGACCGGTCCTGGCCTTATTTAGCAAGTCCTGAGGCTTGTTAAATTTTCCATAATGATTTGTTTTTTCCGGGCAAGGTCATTAGTCTTGATTTGTTTTTTTCGGCAAGGTCATTAGTCTTGCGCCAGAGGCTCCCCGACGGGGAATCGAACCCCGGTCTCCAGCGTGACAGGCGGGTCTACTAACCACTATACTATCGAGGAGCCAGAAATTGTGATTGGTGTTTATAGCCACTATACTATCACAGCCAATTAAGCGCAATTTTGGTTTTGTCAAATCAGTTTCGATATTTTCAATGTTCAATATACACCTCGCATCCGTCGTCAAAAATGACAAAAAAAAACCATGGATTTAGTCGACCGGTGCATTAGGAGGCGTAATTCACCCACAGGCTAAATATCGACAACAAATTAGTTATCGATCATCTTCGCAAAGGTGGATTGAAAGTGACATTCGATACTTAGGTGCTACATGTAGCAAAAAAAAAAGCGCTGAACTAAGCAAAAACATGAATCGAATCGAAACGGAGGAAATAGGCCCATTTTTTAAGCATGTGATAACCCGTCAATAATGAAGAAATAAGTAACATGCGACAATATGGTACTGCTCAAAATACGTTGAAATTACTAAAACTGTGGTCAAACAAGGACTAAAGGCGAGTACGGTTTGGCTAGGAAATTTTGAATATAAACCTTGATCGAGTAGACCAATTTAAGGTACCAACTGAAGAGAATTCTAGCCAAACATGTCAAAAACTTTCTCAATGGTTTGGAGTACGCGCCGAGGCAACTCGTGTACATTTGTATCAGCTGGGAAAATGTAGGCAGATGAGTAAATGGGTCCACGACGAATCGACTCCAACGACGCAATATTTATTTACCAGGAACAAAGAATTGTCCAATTTTGGACCGGATTTCGGCTTGTGACAAAAAATGGATCTTGTACTGCAACAGAAAACGATCGTACTATTTGCTTTTTTTGTCACACGATCCAATGCCCATGGGTGCTAAATTTGCTCTTTATAAACGAAATGTCAAGTATGTGTGGTGGATTAGTGATGTGATTGTATATTCTGAGTTTTTGAAGTTGCAGTTTAGTGAGGGCAGAACCCTCATTTATTTAGCTTAATGCAAGCACGCGGGAGACCGGGTTCGATTCCCCGTCGGGGAGCCTCTGGCGCAAGACTAATGACCTTGCCCGGAAAAAACAAATCATTATGGAAAATTTAACAAGCCTCAGGACTTGCTAAATAAGGCCAAGACCGGTTCCCGGTTGTAGTGCTAATGATGATGATGAAGCTCAAAATTAAACTTAAATTAATTAATTGGAAACTGGTAAAACCATTAAACCATTACCAAAGACGTTTACTCAGCACAATTGCATGGAGTAGCTAAAGAACTTATTACAACAAAAAAAAAAAAAAAAAAAAAAAAAAAAAAAAAAAAAAAAAAAAACAACGCTCATTTATAGGAAGAGAACTTTTACCCAATCCTCTATATTCATGAAATGCTGTTTCGTCGGATTACCATCTCTTTTTGGCCATGGACAATTATATGCGCGATCTGCAGTTCGAAACTGAACGAGAGGTTAAAAACTCGGTAGTACATTTTTTTGAGTTCCGGCAAAAAGATATCTTCAAAAATTGCATCTACAAACTTGTAAATGGTTGGAAAAAGATTGTAGAAGCAGAGGGTGGATATTTTGCAGAATAAACAAATCCGTCGCGCAAACAAAGGCAGCGGCAACCTCATACAATAAGCAACCATAAATATCTCAACGAGATAGTTCGGGAATATTTATGAGAGTAAAACCAACAAAAGGAACTACTCCAGTCCCACGGTTCCCTTTTCTATTTCACACCCATTAGAAAGACATAATGGATTGTTAGCTTTAACTGAAAGAAGTTAAACAAAACCCATGGAACGTACGTCCATTCAAATTGCACGATATCCATCGGCCAGCGCGCCAGATGTGCTGCGCAAATAAAGGTGGTACACAATCGAGAGCCGTCGAACCGAATTTCAATCACCACGACGGATGGTGATAATGATGCAATGATAATGACCAAGATTCTCCTTCCAGGTCCATTGGGAAATTCTCCTTGTGAGATGAAAAGGAAGATGGTATGCTGCTAACAGAAACTGTGGAAAATTCTGCTAGCAGATCGAATGGGAAATTTCCTCCTTTGCAGATGCAGATCGGAGATCTGAATCGGGATATATTTTTGGGCAGACAGTTAGTCTACATTGAGGTTCCAGATTGAAGAGTCTATTTCGAGCATACGAGGAGTCGACATATAGAACCCGAAGGAGGAGGTGGCAAAATCGCGATTGTTGGATTACAATAAGTTTGTGTCGGTCGAGTGTGTACCTCGTGAATCGCGACGTGTAACTTAGAAACGGGAATAATATATCAGAACTTTAGAACCAAAAGTAAAATTCGCGGGCAGGCATTGTGTTGATATTTATCGAGTTTCACATACATTAAAGTGAGTAAAATCAAAGAATTCCCAAAGTATTTTCGTGTGACTTTTCAATATTACTGTATAACGTAACGTCCAAAACAAAGTATAGTCAAAACCGATGTAACTGATTTTCCCAGAACAAACAAAGAAGAAATATAATAAAACTGACGTTTGTAAAAAAAAAACAACTTCTCAGTGTTTCATTGGTGTCCGTGTTCCAGTGTGATTCTCTCCTTCTTGCGAACAGTGTTCGGCGGAACACTGCACCAATTATAGACAGGTTCAACCGCCAAAGTACCCCTGTGTACAAATATCAATTTAATTTTAGTTTAAAACGGAGGAAGTTAGAGTCGCCAATACAGACTAATTTTGTTTTTATTTTTGTTTAATTTTCTCACATTACACTAAAAAACGACGTTTCGATCATTGTATTTGATCGTCATCAGGTCTAAAAAAGTTAAAAATGATGTTAGAACTTAATATTTAACCATAAGACACACATTAATTAATTTAAACCAAGCTTACCAACAAAATGGAAACAGGGAAAGTTGTGCGGATATATCGAATTATAATTTTTTTGCACTACGACACAGAGTGTCAAATTTCACGTCATTATCATCATTTTTCGAATAGTTGTGCTTGAACTTTGTGGACAACTAAGGTGATTTTTGAAATGCCTAAATTTATTGAGCAAAGAATTTCCATTAAATTTTGTGTGTAATAAACTGAAAAAAAAAGCCTTCGGTAACCAGACTAATTCAAAAACACAAGCATACTGAAGACCACATTCAAGGCAACCATAAACATTAATTAATACATAACACGTTAAAAGGCTTTATTTTAATGATCTCTCGACGGGGCTGGGAGTTTGGCATTTTAGTTGGACCAGTAAACGCCACTGTAAACGATGTTCTGTGTCTGCAAAGTGTCAAATCTCGATTGGTTCCAAAAACATTGAATCTGTTTTTTAGAAATACCGTCTTCCTCAACGAGTCTTACGCTAAAAATTCGGTCGATGTCGTACGACAGCCACCAACCTTAACATCTTGTAACTTCCAGCTATTCCCTAAACGCCAAATATCACTCCGAGGATAGCATTACGTCACAATTGAGGAAATATGCTAAAGTGCGCGGTTTAACGATCGTTTTGCAAATAGACTTCAATAGTGTTTCGAAGATTGGAAATATTAGTGGATGAATCATATTGGAACGTACGTAAATTACTTTGAATCCAATAAAGTTGGAAATATAAATTAAGAGTCAAATGTTGTAATCAAATTCCGGGTCATATTTGCACACGGCATTGTGTCCTAAATGAAACGTTGAATAAACTTTAGAGCATTCCCATTTAAATTTATGAGTTCAGTGTCTTTCATACCGCACACAAATTAACTCCAGCAGTCACTAACTCATACGACTAAAAAACAGCCCAACTGGATTCTTGTTGAGTAAAGGAGTTCCCCTTAATTGCATTCATACATAAAATACATGATATGTTAAGGACTAAAAACAAAATGTAGTCATTCAACTTACATATACTCACAGTTCGTGGATTCCAAAAAGTCCCCGCGACCCGTTTGCGCGTGGCTGCGATCAACACCGTAGGTCGAGTAAGTCTTGGGATGTTGGGGACATTTCGGAACCCACGATACTACCGTACGGTAGACATCCGTCGTCCGCTTGCCTTCGTTAGGTGCATCTTTTCCACGTGGCCGACCGTTTTGCTGATGATGGTAATTGTCAAAAACATTAGCATCATCGCTACCACGGCGGACACTGTCGTTGTTGTTGTTGTTGTTGGCATTATCATGTAGGCAACATGAGGGGCCACCACCGACTAGGTTCTTCTTCCTAAAACTACCGCGACTTTCTTTTTGGCCAACATACTCGTAAATGTATCCGTTGGTTCGGCGCTGTTGCTGCTGTTGATGGGTGTGTGTATAATGCAAATGACTAGGCGGTACTCCCGTTGCCTGGGCACGGGTTGTATGAGAATACTGTTGGTGATGATTGGATGAGTGGTTTCGCTGGAACTGCTTTTGCTGTCGTTGGTAATGGTAATTGTTGGAGGTACCATTGCTCTCTGAGTCGTTCTTCCTTCGTTGTCGGGTGATTGGTTTTGAGAAGTCCACGTAGAGTGGTTCGTTCGATGGTTTCCTCGTGAACTCATCATCATCATCATTGCCATCAACATCTTCATCGTTTTCATTGAACTTGGTTGATGTAGGTGCTGCGTCGGCATCGCCGACGTAATTGTTATTGATGTTAGTGCTATAATTGCTGGACGATCGCGATGGTGATCGTCGATGATAAAATTCGTCTTCGAAAGGCAAACCGTTTGGAAATTTGCTGGAAAAGGCTTTTTTAGTTTGTGGAGAACCTTGACTACCACCACTATTGCTACCACTTGCGCTGCTATTGAGTGTGCTGCCAGAACTACCGGCTCCATCACCACCTCCAACGGGAAGCGGATGGTATTGTCGGCGGTTGTGTCCTCCATTTAGTTGAGGCGATGAAGAGCTGGACGGTTTATTGTCCTCTTTGTATTTCTTTTTGTGTTGCTGATATAGAACCGGACCTTTGTTGGCTAGCACCGTTGGTTTCACTGCATTTCTGACCACTGGCGAAGGGGGAGGCTTTAGGGACGATCTGTATGAGTAATCACCTGTATGAGACCCATTGTTGTTATTGGTATTAGGAACATTCTCCTTTGGCACTTTGACTATATTGTAAGCCCGTTTCTGGGAACAGCCATTTATAAATGAATTTGACGGTCGTCCCAAATAGCCGGCGCTGTTGTTGTATTTGGGAACAATCGACTCATCGGAAGCTCCACTGCTACTAACTGCTGGTGACTTGGCACGGATAAGATTCTGTTGCACTGGGCGAGACGGAACGTTGCCCCGCCGGAAGCTGTGATTGTTTTGATTGTTGCGATCATTGGTTTGTTGGTGTCTTATACCACTTGTGATGTTGTTGTTGTTGGAACGACTTCTTAGGTACTGTTTGTTACTGTCGTTGTTATTGTAGTTCATTGGGGCAGGGTTGACTGATGGCGAGAGATTCTTATTCTTGGTTGCATTTACAGTTTCTGTATAAAATTCGATGCGTCGACAAGTCTTAGGTGTAAGTGGTTTGATATCTGGAGATGATGGAAAGCCAATTCCCCGACGATAGTCGTCTCTAGCAGCATTACCACAAGTTGACTTAGTACCGTACAAACTACTACGAAATGGTTGTAGTCTTTGATTAGTGAACGAAGATGATGTAATTGAATGAGATGATGATGTCGTTGGTGATAAATAATTGGGCTGACGCTTTATTGATGTTGGTGACATTGGTGACTGATTTGTTGAGTTCAGTTTCCCAGCTCGAAACGAGCTGTACGGCCGACTGGTATATTGTCCAACAGGCATTTTGATAATTTCTAGTTGCTTATCTCATACGTCTATAACACAAGAATTTTTGTTCTTGCCTTTCGTTCAGTTGGCGTTATTATTTAGAGTTGTTGATATTATTTTATCACATTGAATTGAATAGATAAATTTTAACAAAATCATAAAGGCAAATACGCGCATATCACACTTTTAGAACTTTGGATTGATTTAATTTTTAATTTTTTTGTTGCTTTTTTTATATAATAAACCATAATTAAAGCTAGGAAGAGTTAGTAAGTTGATGGTATCACTTTCATTTTGGTTCATTACTCGGTAGCTCGGATCCAAGCCTTTTGATGGTGCAACTTGCTTTCAGATTAATTTGTAAGTTAATAGAAACAAGTCGATGCATTATAAGCTGAAGATTATGAAATTCGATTATGTAATTAGATACGCTGCTGCTGATTTGACTTATATCTATTTCGTGTTTGGTGTCATTTGATTGCTCTAATGTGTTTGGAGTGTCATTTGATTGTTTCAACACCTACCGCACGGTTTGGCACGTAATAAATATTTAAATATGATATTCGTGTTATGATGTTTTAGTTAACATTTGACACACTAAATTATGTTCGACGTTATTTCGATGACTATGTTTATTATGTTTAATAACTAGTTGACTTGGAATTGCAATTTGCATACGTTAAAAGAAAACGAAGACAAGTTGAAGAACTTGGTTTCAAAATACGCGATCAAAACACAATTGTGAATAATTTTGATTCGGTATTAACATTAACTTGTTTTTGAGAGCTACACAGATTTAGAAAGTATATATTTCCAAAGGACTAAAACGTTAGAGATTACGAATGTGGATAAAGAAATAGAAAATGGATATTGTTAGTAGCCTAATTTTGTTAAATAATAGCGATAATATTCATAATATAGAAATAGAGTAGACACATTTGGGTTAATATATCAATGATGGAATTGGAGGAGTTAGTTTTGAATAGCTTTTGAGTTTGTTTGTCTAGTTTGTTACTATATCAAGTAAATGCAGTGGGTTCCTCAATACTCAATCAATATCAATCAGCCACTAATCAATTAGAGGGTTATGTTAGTGAGAGACACATTCGACTCCCAACCAAAATTGGAAATTAAAGTTATATGAGACGGTACATTATGATTAAGAAAAATAAAGTGCAGATGGTAAAGGCAAAGGAGAAGGAAAATTGTTAGAATTCATTGACAATATATGCCTGCTTGTCAGAACCGATAGACAGATTTTCAAAGAGAATTCTAGAATTCATTTCGACTAATATTTTACTACATTTAAAAAACTGTATGTATTGGCACTTTTGTACGGCTTGAAAAGCAAAGATCTACGTCCATGACGTAATTTACCTATTCTTTCTAATTATATTGTTAGAAAACTTCTGTGAGAAAACTAATAACAATTTTGATTACACTATTAACAGCCTCATAACATTGAACCTCCACACTTAACCCTAAACATTTTTTTTTACCTAGTCTGATAATTTGGGATTACACCCCCTCACACTTTCAAGCTCTCCTAACTGGTTGCCGCTGGGTTCTGTCTACTCTCTTATGATAGAATTGAATGACCAGGGTCCGTGTTGTAAGCCATTCTTTTTTGGTTTTTGATTTAAGGGCAAGTGTATTTACCGATTTAAGTTTAATGAGTCAAAATGAACACGACGCTTCAATGAAAAATCTAGGTTTAGCAAAATAAACGTATTCTATATATTGGCGATAAACCAGTTTGATTACGGAATTGAACAAATTGTTTCTTGAGAACATTACTTGACTTTTGATGGCCATTCGCGGGCTCTCAATATAGTTATATGAAAAAAGTGAACGCCTAGTCAAACCAACTTGATTATCAGTTTTCTGGTTTCGTGAGATACACGGATGTAACTAGTTAGAGAATCTTCTTAAAGCTACACAGAACATCTGTAAGGTAACAGAAAAGTTTATTTTATCAGTTTCCCAGATCCAGATAATGTTGAACTAGTCGAACAAAGTTTCAGATTGTGAAGTCAGAAATGTAAAGTTCGGTACAGAAATGTGGGAAGCGAATCCCTTGTTATCGAGTGCTTGTCTGTCAAAATTCAAAATGTTAGATATTTTGTGATTTTTTTTATTTACAGTTTGGTGGTGGACATGAAATTTAAGTGTTGAATGACACCATCGAATTGACCCGAAAACAGTCAAACATAGTCGATTGCCTGTTTCTTTGACCTCTTTAAGGACTGAAATTTGAAATGTGTTCAAACTCATGCCTTTGGGAAGACATGCTTGCGGATCTCACTACCGCTTACCCGATATTTCGTAGGGTTTATTGGAGTATTTTCTCGATTGTATCTGCATCTGAGAAATGCCTCACAAAACCCATTAAAAAAGTGAGCCAAAACAGTATAATTTTGTCTTTATTTTTTTGGCCGTCAAGGCCATAATCTTCCGAAGGTTTTTCCCCCTCTTTTCTTCGCCACTTTCCGCAACTTCTTTCCACCGTCTACGCCCTATCCCAAAGTGAAAACATGTGAAAAATCACCCCCTTCAAGCCCATACACAAAAAAGGGCTCAAAGGCACTGTCGTGAACTAATGCCCTATTACTAAACTTTTCTATATATCCACAAGCCTTTTGAAACGTTGTTTTCATTGCAAATTTCTCATCCCTCCTAACCACCTCAAACTTTTTGCCGGCAGGTCAACAATAACTAACCTCGTGAAATAAATAACATTACACATCCCTAGAGAGTGGCAGGGATTTCCACATGGTTACAACCGATCTCAGCAAGGCTCTCGACAAGGTTAATTATAAACGTATACTTTTCAAATTGTCCACCTTTGGCTTAGAACTCATTCTGTTAAAGTGGATTTTTCCTACCTGGAAGGTAGACTATACATTGCCAGTTTTAGATCCGCGGAACCTAATACCTCTGTTTCTATTCTGGAGTCCCTTAAGGTAGTTACTTAGGTCCTCTACTTTTTATAGTAATTATAAACGATATTAATGGGGTCATCAAGCATTCCCGTGTCTCTCTCGTCACTGCTTCAAACAGATGTTGACAACTTGTCGGTTTGGTGTAAAGCAAAAAAACTGCTTGGAGCGTATTATCGCTACATCCCATTCTATAACGTTTCCATGAAAGCGCATCCCTTCTCCCCCTGTCCCCACTCCCCTCATAATGAAGTCCGTACCATCGCCCAATTGATTCGTGAACTTGGTATTTTATGTGACTGGGAAATTAACTCCCTCTCACATATCGATGAGATGATACTTAAGGCCAAAACCATCGGGTTTGTAGAACGGTTTTTTAATGAATTCTCCAATTCCCATGTCTCGCAATCTGTCTACACTTCTTTTGTCCCTCCCCAATTAGAATATGCCATTGAGCTCTTAGAATACCCCAAAGTCTGTCACGAGTTGCGGAATTATCAGATGATGTAAATATAGTCGATAGCGACGTGAGGACCTAGGTTGTTACAAGGGAAGATGCTGTGGTTCACCAGAGACACTTAAGAAAACGATCAGTAAGACGCCGTGATTCATAAAACAATGCTGGTTCACGTACCGCGAGAGGAGGGACTGTAGCAATTCTAACAGATACACACAATTCACAAGCAAAAATAGTGAAGAACACCGAACGAAAAAAATCGAATAAGAAAAATACATCAGAACCGTATACTAAGCGATAAATTAAAATAATTCACACCAGTGGAATATAGTCGAGTTTGGAAATCATATTCCAAACACGGTCAGTAGCCTGGTGTGTAACGCTTAGGTAAAATTTTTTTCGTGATTCGAGCTGTCATAGCGTCAGTTCGAATCACACGATCTTCTTCATTATTATTTCAAACGCTATAGGACAACCGACGCGTATGGTTCTCATCGACCTTTTTTAAGTTGAAACTGACATGTATCGTGACTTCGACCCAGGAAAGTATCTGGGGAATTCTCTGTGTCATTCAAGAAGGCAAAGACTCAGGTAACAGAAAAAAGGAGGGCAACCAGGCATAGAACGTTGTGTCCGATATGACTAGAGACCATTGGATGTACAATTATTCCAAATTCAAGGAGGCCAGTATTAGTAGTAAGTGATTGCAGAGAAAGGAAGCCTCCGGTTTAAATGCTCACGTTAAGTGGTAGATCAACCTACAGAGCGCCAACTTGTGGGAAATGATGGCATCACACTGTTTTTCATTCGGTGGTCGGAAGAAGAGCCAAAAAAAGAAAGATGCATTTCCGTGATCACACTCAAAGGAGTAGGAGGGCCTATTAGAAGTTTATGGCGGTGGAAAAACAGCACAAAATGGAATAGTGTAAACAAACTAAACACGTCGCACTCAAATTTCGTGCCAGAATAGATGACAGTTGTGCCATGTTCGAGACAAAAAGAACTTTGGCAATCCCTTTAAGTGGGCCTTTTAAATCAATTCCCGATACTTTTTGGACAAGAATGTCCATCGAATATTAACTTTGCTGGATGATGGGTCCACCATTGCTGGATTCATCTTTGCCAAAAAGAATGGTTCTGAATGTAGGTCGGTAGCGCCTTGGAAAGTCGGTGGATAAAGAATAAAGAAAAGCGATTTGCAAAGGTTTCAAATGAAGATTAAACGGCTCCGCAGAAGACAAAAGGCCAATCGATGTGGAAACGAGGTCGGTAATTTGAATATCGATGGAAAAGGAGATGTGAACAGCTAGGCACTATTGAAGACAAGCTGATATATGAAAACAGCCGCGGCTTCTCATAGAATAGGATAACCAAGGGCTGATAGTTAGAAGACTAAAGAAACATAAAATCTCCGACCCAGTAGTTCCACTTACAAGTTTGGGTTGGCTCCTTCACGGGTGCATCGCCAAGGAAAATATTTCTGCAAGACTCGTCAACTAAAGGAGAATAGAAGAATGAAGTGTCAGTCTGGCGTTACCGTGAAATCGGAAATATTGAAGCACGACAGGGCCGTGATCAATAAGACACGAGATATCAATATTCGATTGGAAGATGAAAGATCGAGACTTATAGCGCCTTGCGACGATAGCGAAAAGTGCGATTCGACCGCACACTATGACTATGGTTAGAATCACAGCAAAAGATAGAACATAAGGGTCAACATATCAGACCACTGCTGCCTGTAGGGCATGATTTATAATTCTTGATTACTATTTACTGCCGTGGATATGACTTAATTTTTCGATTTTTCTTTTAGTGTTTTGTGTTTCACTATGGCTTTCGTGTGTTCGTTGTGTGTCATGCTTGTTACGAGTTGCTTCACAGGCACCGGCTAATGCGGAAAAAGTGTCAACTGCCTTACACCGATCAATATCCCGCCGTTGGTACCCGGCAAATTTTAAGGTCATGAGTTATTCCAGAGGGCGAGTTAGGGACAGTATTTCGTTGGCGTTGTAAGTTTCAATTTCGTGGGCAGGACAACGAAACAATCTGGCCGGATGATCAGCCACACCACCAGGCGCAGCAGCGGCGTTCTCAATGATACGGGCTGGACGGAGGGGAATTTTTGGGCTATGTTTGCCACACATCCCGTGTTTTTGAATTTTAGCATAGCCTTCTAAGGTTTCCTAAATTGTGAGCTCGGTAGGACGATGATCCTGATTGAAAAAACACGTTATGCGTGAAGGGTGTTTTATTTTACTCTCGATTCGTGTAAAACGTTTGCACTATTTGAACACCTCGCCCGACCGTGTATTTATTTCAGCTTAACAAGTGGTAAAAAAATGTGAACAACATTTGACGTCGTTGTTTTCAGTGTATATCTGTTGTGTGAAAAAGCGCTTGCTGAATATTTCGCGAACTGCCTGAAGTTAGCGCAACTTCATCACCTCCACCTTAATTTGAGCTGCCGCAATGGTTGAGTTGGTAAGGGTTGCAAACGTAGGTTCAACTAACAACTCTTGCTATTGTGCAGTTGGCACAATTACTGACTGGTAGGTTGGGTCCCAAAACCCAGTTATAGGCTCCGTGAAATGATTGGCAGAAATCCTTGTCCATCTATCAGAGTTGTCTGATGGACCCGGTTGAAAAAAAAAGCATCTCACGGCGTTGACATAACGCTATAGGCTCACCATATTCGTTTTTGAACAACAGCACATGAATTCGGGCATCGCATTCAGTGCCAAAGACCCATAAAAGGCGGATATGGTTGCTTGCTCATTTAATAAAAAAACTTTACACATGCATTCTTGTAAGTAATTGTAAATTACCAATACATTTTTTTTAAATACCAGGGATGTCATCTATTTCATTACTAGCACACATGGATGGCGTTAGTGATAAAGGTAGTGAGAATGAACAATGGCTGGATTTATTTTCTCTGACAAGCGTAACATTTCTCTGCTCAGTAGATCGGGTCTCAAACAACAACATACCCTCTCTGTCCCAAAATAAACCAGGATCGATTTCTACAGATGGAACCACTGACACCGTTTGTCGGCTGATAATTCATTTATGTACCATATATTATAAACTTTCCTGAACAAACCGTAAAAGTTTGATAACACTTCGTTTAGTGGAAGCCCAAAAGTGACAACAGTTCTTGTACATCACTCAAAAATGTATAAAGAGCAAAGAGTCAATGTTAAATTTTGTTCAACAGTTTGTTGGCCTTATTTAGCAAGTCCTGAGGCTTGTTAAATTTTCCATAATGATTTGTTTTTTCCAGGCAAGGGAAGTGAACCCCAGTCTCCCGCGTGACAGGCGGGTATACTATCCACTATACTATCGAAGGGCCCATGGTATTAATTATTTATTCAAAACATAAGTGCTTGAGTGGTTCCGCCCATTCGAGGAAAACAGGGAAGATGTATATGACAATAAACGTGCAGGCCGTCCATACCGAAGAAAACATTGATAAAGTACGTGACTGTGTGAAAGATTTCCAGAAACTGTGTGAGATTCATGGAAACGGGTCGTAACATACCGAAAACAATTTCATTTTAACTGAAAAACTTGGTCTAAGAAACTTGAATTTAAAGTTTGTTTCACACGAACTGAATGATGACACAAAAATCATTAAATATATCAAAATGAAGAAAACTCCTTTAAACCGACCGTAACTGCTGATCACGTGTTCCTGTTGTTTTTAATACAAACCAGAAACAAAGTGTCAGGATAATGGTCGGCGGTCATAGATAAAAAAAACACATTTAGCGAAGTCGAAAATCAAAACAATGCTCATCCCATTCTTCGGTTTCAGCGGAGTTATTTACAAAGAATTTGCTCCAAATGGACAACCGTTCATACCGAGTATTAACCTCAACTATTGAAAGGGTTGCGGATTGGAAGAGCTATATCCCAAACCTACAATAGTGAGACTAATCAGGTCGCTAAGCATGTAGTTAGAATGGGCAACGATAGCACCGTACGTAGAATTCTTGACGGGAGCCCGGTAGAACGGCCGCGCCGGAGATCGGAAGATAATGTAAGGTTTGACCTTGACGAAATCGGATCAAATAGCTAAGTGTGGAAGGAGAGTGCACAGGACAGGGAACATTGGCGCAGTCGAGTCAGTGAGGTCATGGAGGACTGCCAGGTTCCTATAGGTCAATTAGAGAGAGACCGGTGGGACGGCTGTTGCGGAGATGGGAGCACAATGTAAGGTTTATCGTCGAGGAGATCGGATCAGATGGCCAAGCATGGAAGGATATTGCACAGGACATGAAACGATGGCGCAGCCAGGCCAGTGAGGTCATGGATTTCCGGGTCCCTATAGACCAATAAAGGAGGGATGGGACCGAACACAGGGCAAAGTATCTGGTTGCTTTCAACCCGGCGAAGACCAGGACGATCCTTGTCCCTGTTCAATCCAAGTTGACGTGCAGTCTCCACGTGACACGTCTGGATAGCTACTTTGGCACCCACCAAGTAGTGAACCAATGCATGCAGCGACATCCTGAGAAAACTTGGCGCAAGGCTAATAACCTTGCCTGTAAAAACGAATTATTATGGTTAACAAGCCTTGGACATAGACCGGATGCACGACGATGACCACGCAAACGAAAATGGCTAAACAACTTAAGAATTTTTTCAGGGAACGTCCGCTCACTATACAGAGCTCGAGCTGCACAGCAGCTAGCCGATGCCCTGTCCGAATATAAGGCTGTAATAACAGCATTACAAGAAATCAGATGAACGGAGAGTGGTGTTATTCAAAGAAACGAGTATGACATTTATTACAGCTGTCATGCAAAACACCATGTGCTCGGGGTAGGCTTTCTAGTCAGCCAAAAACTGAAGCCTGCCATGATCGGCTTTAATGCTATAAACGAAAGGGTGCATAGTCTTCGCGTGCGAGGCAATTTAAGAACATAAGCCTCATAAACGTTCACGGCCCTACAGGAGTCTCCTGGCGACGAAAAAGACGAATACTACGAGAACGTCGAATGGGCCTTAATGCTGCCCAAGATACGATGTGAAAATCGTTCTTGGTGATTTGAGTGCAAAAATAGGCCGGGAGCCGGTTTTCAGGCACTACGCCGGTTCCCATAGTTTGCATGGGAACACAAATGACAATGGACTACGAATCATCGAACTAGCAGCATCAAAGAACTTGGTCGCCGCGAGTACCAGGTTTCCGCCTAAAGATATCCACAAAGCCACCTGGGTATCACCTGATGCAGTCACTCGCAACCAAATTGAACACGTGTTGATAGATCACCGCCACTCCTCGAGCCTGATGACGGTACGAGCGTACCGAGGTGCCAATGTCGACTCAGATCACTATCTTGTTGGTAGAGTTTTCCGAGCGCGGATTGCCTTACGGAGTCGCATTGCATCCGCGGATCAGATTCGAATCAACACGGCTGCCTTGCGCAATGAGAATACCAGTAACACCTGGGGCCAGAACGCCGGGCGTAGAAGAGAAAGGGACACGCCTTAAGAATACTCTCATTAGTACTGCCAACTTTATTTTAGGCAGTAGTCGTAGAGATCGGAGCGACTGGTTTGATGATAAGTGCAAACTAGCGACTGGACGTAAGAATGCTGCATACCGGGCAATGCAGCAGTCTCATAGGGCGCGGGTACGCGGGGAGAAATACAAAGAGCTCAGAATATCTGAAAAAAAAGACCTCACACACAAAAGAAAAGTGCCTGGCAAAAAAATCTAGTTTGTGACATAGAGGAGAGTAGAGAGCGAGGTCCGCACCAGGCGGAGGGTAATCTGATGACCGATCCTGAAGGCATTCTGGAGCGATGGGAAGTGGACATCAATGAATTGCTAAATGGTCAAGCTCACAGAAGAATTGGAGGCTCCACCAACGCAAGATCAAGACCAATGCTGCCGCCACTAAGCATCGAGGAAACATTAAAAGCCGTAAGGCAGCTCAAATCAAATAAAGCCCCCGGAGCTAATGGCATACCAGTTGAGCTGATCAAACAAGGGGGCAAAGCGTTACATCACACAATTCATGAGATCGTGGTGACGTATAATTTGCTCTATACATAAGAAGGGAGATATCACACTGTGCAGCAATTATAGTGTATACCTTGCTGAGTACCGGCTATAAGATTCTCTCCACTATCCTATAAGATCGGATAGCCCCATACGCTAAAGCCACCATCGGTCAATATCAGTGTGGCTTCATCTCAGGCAAATCAAGGATTGATCAGATATTCACCCTTAGGCAGGTGATGAAAAAATGTCAGGAATGTAAGATTCCATTATACCATCTTTTATAGACTTTAAGGCCGCCTACGACAGCATAGCCAGGGTAGAACTATATAATGCCATGAGAGAGTTCGGCATTCAAAACAAATTGATACGACTTTGTAGGTTGACCACGACCAACGTAACTAGTCAAGTAAAAATACCGGGATTGCTGTCCAAACTAATAAACATCTTTAATGGACTCCAAGCGGTCGGTCTGGCCTGCCTCCTCTTCAACCTGGCGTTGGAGAAAGCAATCCATGACTCTGGCGTTACAACAAGAGGGACTTTTGTCACCAAGTCCAGCCAGATCCTTGCCGACGCAGATTACATCGACATCATCGGTAGGTCCGATTCGGATGTACAGGATTCCTTCACCCAGATCGAGCAGGCGGCACAAAAACTGGAACTGCACATTAATGAGGGGATAATTAAGTACATGGTGGCAACTTCTGCGAAGAGAAGACCTAATGTTGGTCAAACTATCAGGGTAGTGGAGTACTGCAGTCCTTTAACTACCTTGGGTGAATAGTATCAGTCGATAACAATATGGAAGACGAAATATGCCAACGGTTGATCAAATCCAAAAAAGCCTACTATGGTCTATCAAGGCTCTCGAAATCCCGAAATTTATCCAGAACATCCAAGCTGATACCGTACAATACCATGGTCTTACCAGTACTCATGTATGGATCCGAGACTTGGGTGCTCATTAAAAGGCACTCTGAACATTTTGCCGCGTTCAAGAGGAAGGAATTTTTGGTCCCGTATGTGAGGCAGGATGATTGCGGATACGCTACAACGCGCACGATATTCCTTGAGGCTAATGTTGTAAGAAAAATCAAGCTCGGTAGACTCCGGCGGGCGGGAGACCTAGCTCGAATGAGCGAAGAGGAGCCTGCCCGGAAAGTACTTTGCGGCAGGATGTATGGAAGGAGACAGCGCGACAAACCTTGTCTGCGATGGAGGGATGGCGTAGACCAGGGTGCCCAGAGCCTGGGGTGGTCAAACTGGATGACATCGGCTCGAAAACGGGACCGGTGCAGAGATTTGTTAAATAAGGCCAAGACCGGATCCCGGTTGTAGTACCGATGATGATGATGATAGACCAATAAATAGTAATTGAAACGGTTGCTGGACACGATTCAACGTTTCCGTCCTGAATATCGAAAATCAGGCAGTTGGAGATTATTACATCTTCTGATCGTGCGACAGTTATCATCGATTTTTTAACTAAAAATAACTTTTTCATTGTTTTAACACGTCCCATACCTATGATTCTTTCCTATTTCGTACACTGGATTTCACCATGAGTTCATGTTTAACATGTTCCGTTTTGAATCAATTGAAGACATTCGCCGGATGACGACCACCGTCGTCAATAACATTCCAATCAACGACACCAAAGGTCAATTGAAGCATTGGTTCAACAAGCAAATCAACGTATTTCAGTTCAGGGAGATTGTTTCAAATAAATAAAATGCATTTTGTAAAAATTAATCCATTAGATACGTTTCAATGTTTTTTCCATTCCAGTTTATTTTGGGACAGACGGTGTATATATAATTTGTATAATTTTTTGACTTTCCTTATAGTTTGAATGTCAATTCTTGAAATTGAGAAATTAAATGTGAATAAAATCTTCATTTCCAATTTAAATTGATTTAACTTGTTTGATTTCACATGAAAAGACTGTTGACATTTCTATCAATACTGAATGGAGTATCATGGCATTTATCTATGAAATGAATGTGAATTCATCCCATCAAATTACTCAAAGGTTACCCAGAGAAAAGCGATTGAAAAGTAAAGGACAGTCAAGTCAGATATTCCTTCCGGTAGATGTCAAGATGTTTATCACAACGAATAAATTCTTATAGATCCGGGCTAAATATAATTGATGTGTTGTTTACTTAAAACGTTTGAAAAGTAAAGGACTGCCTTGTCAGCAATATCTTTCGGTACATGTCAGGATGTTTACTACGAATAAACTCTTACACATTCGTATTAAGTATAATTGAGTATTATTACGTTTAACATTGTGATATTTTCAGGAGGAATAAACCACTTTAACATATCTACCCAATGTCATGCTGCCAGTAACAAATTACAAAAAATTTGAAATGTCTGTGTGTTCCGGCATTTCGAGTCTCTTTTCTTTTACAACAAAAATTACCTAGAGAAAAAAAATACAAATATTCAATAGAGCTGCCTATTTCGAAACTAATTGCTGTTGTCTGAGAACATTTAGTGGCATTGTGATGCAATAACATAAAAAATTTATGTAGCAATATCTATAATTGGTAGTCGTCACGATTTGTCATCAATGCCACGGTAATCGGTGAAGCGAACGAATGTAAAGATGACAAAACCCTCACCATCGTTTTTTATTTTACTTCTTTATTTTAGTAATTATAGCGTCAATTTAAAATCGAGACTTATAAAATGCCTTGACGGCAATATCAACTGATACTTAGGAAAGAAAATTCCTAAGGGTGTAGTACGGGAGATGTAAGCAGTTGTATATAGAATGTTGAATCCGGCTGAATTTTGCATAAGGTATAGGATTTCTTGAAAAGGAAATAGTGGAGAAATTCTAGCAGCTTAATGTCGTAATATTGGCGTCAAGCATAAACAAGGAATTTCAAAGAAAATAAAAACAAATGAACAATAACCACTATTTACAAATAAATGCATGAATGTAAAAAAAAAACACTTCACACAAATTCGTACAGAAAATAAAACTTATCATTATTTCGAAATGACCACCTCGTATGATGTAAATAGAAATTCCAATTGGAGGTAACGCAATGAGTCACAACCCTTCACCACATGAGCTGCATAAACAATCTTCGCCCTCAGGTATTTATTTCAGTAACCCACCAAATGACAACTTTCCTTTTTCTCGTTAGGAAATACACGTGCGCTAGGCGAGACCTTCATCATCTATAAAGTTCTTATCAATTTCTGATCGCCTTATCTATTTTCTTTCACCATTTATACACATTGGTTTTAAGTCAGCTTCTCCTTGAAAATTCCCTCCCGGCAATTGATTTTTTAAGCGCTTTTTTGCACACACACAAACTATCGTTGCAAACGAAACCTCGCTAAGGGGTTAAATTACGAACGTTCATCGCCCTAGCGAGACGAACGGGATAAAATTTCCTAGAGAACTTTAGTACGAACTAATCATATTAGTTATCGAGAACACATGTAAGTGCAAACCTCTCCTTCGCACCTTATAATACCGATTAGATGAGATAAACGGGTAAATGTTGCACGATCAAACCTTCCAGGGCATCCAAACGGATTAGTGTCCTCCGCTTGACCGCCTACAAATGTTGCGTCCCGCCAAGTGATCTAATGCCAAGAATCTAGGGAGTAAAATTTACGTGAGAATTGTACTTAATCCGAGAATTTATTTGCCCTGATGTCAGCTAGTGAGCTGTGAGGAGAATGAGATAAGATACGAAAAGAGGTTGCACACAACAAACACTTTTAAATTGAAGTAGATATTCTAGATCCTTCAATTTAGTTTTATTCCATATTTAGTTTGGTGAACATGAAATTTAGGGCGGATAACGTGGGAACATTAAATCACATCGAATCGGATTTATTGCAGGGAAGTCTGCCAATTTTATAGGGATACCCTAGTCAAGCGAGATATTTTGTGCCCAACTTTCTTATCAACCGCACCAACCCATGAACGGATCTCGATAGATTTATAGGATTATCTATTTCGTGGTTCAGGAAATATAAATCTATAATTTTGATAGCTGTTAATCAGTTTCCACGAATTAGCTTAAGGGATGGTATTAATGAATGCCTTGAGCAGAACTGGCCCACTGATAAACAGCAACTGTCAAACTGGAATGTCATCTAAGTTGTGTTTTGCTCTGTTTAATGTTTGGCATTTTACACTAGGGATACTATAGCCACCGAACAACTGGTTAAAGTTGAATAAAGTTTTTCATAAAATAATGATTCTGGTGCAGTCACGCTCCCTGCTTTACGAGCAGGTTGTGGTTGGCATGATTGGCTGTGGGATTCTCTGACCGCGTGAGTGTTTCCGGAGCGTTACAACCAGCAACTGTTCAAGAAAAACTGCAACAGTTATTTAGTGGCGTCTCGGGGCGCCGAATCGGCGTTATAGATTCGCCTCTCCAGATAAGCGTTATTATCAAGCAATAACCTGCGGATTGGTAATGAGGTTCAAAGAGTTTGGCGGGGAATGTGCGTATGAGAAACACAATGTGCTATCATCAGCAAATAAGTGACTTGGATTGCGGGCAATGGACAAGAGATTGTTTATGAAGATGAGGAAGGGAGTGGATGAAAGTGCAGAACCCAGGGGAACACCTGCATTAATTTGACGGGAAACACTCAAGAACCACTGCGAATGAACAGCAAGAGAGATAAACTCCTACCCATCGGATCAGTTCCGTGGATTCAAACCTCGACCCCGGCCTTTTGGAGCCACCTGTGATCTCACCGGTACGGTCTTCCATGCGGGATGTGAGATTTCGTCCGCGCACTATTCAACGCATTCTACGTAAACTGGATTGTAGGAAGGCAACCGGCCCGGACGGAATACCAGCAATAGTCCGTAAGAACTGTGCTCCAGAACTATCGCCGGTTCTTGGCAGACTCTCCCGCTTATCTTATGCACGGATGACCTTTCCTGCCTGCTGGAAAATCGCTCGAGTTCAGCCAATCCCAAAGAAGGGAAAAAAGTGTCTCCCACAAAATTACCGTCCGATAGCATTACTGTCTATTTTATCTAAGGTAATGGAAAAACTCATCAATACAGATTTAGTTAAGTATTTGGAGTGCAACGGACTCCTGAATGATCGTCAATACGGATTCCGTGGCAGGCGGTCCACGGCAGACCTTTTGACACTTATAACCGGTATATGGATATCCATCTGCGATTGAACGGCATGGTGAGTCAAGGGCGGTCGCATTGGATATCTCCAAGGCTTTTGACCGCGTCTGGCACGAGACTTTCCCAACAGCTTTGCGACTGGACGAGGAGCTTCCTCGATCCGGGTTGTTGTGGGCGGTGATTATTCGGATCTGTATCCTGTTAATTCAGGGGTGCCCCAGGGTTCTATTTTGGCTCAAGCCTTATTTTTGCTTCACATAAATGATTTGTTGGAGGCAACCGATAACAAAGTATTGAGTTTTGCGGATGATAGTACGCTTGTTTCCTCCTTTTCGAGTGTTCGGCCGATTGGTGCATCTGCGTCGCATCAGCTGAGATGCAGACAGATTGACTCTCTGAATCAGGATCTAGATAGGGTCCTGCAGTGGGGAAGGGCCAATCTCGTCGACTTCAATGCAGCGAAGACACAATATACAACATTCACAAAGAAAAGTGGATCATCGGTTCCACTGAATGGCCAGGCCCTCGAGGCGGAAGAAAGTTTGAAATTGCTCGGCGTCATGGTCTGTGGGTATGTATCATGCCATAAACACGTGTCGAGTATCGCCAGGTCAGCCTCAGCAAAACTGAGTTATCTTTTTAGAGCCAAGAAATATTTTACTCCGGCCCAACTTCTTCTCCTATATAAATCCCAAATTAGACTCCCGTTAGAATATTGCTCTCATGTTTGGAGCTCGGCTCCTAAACATACCCTCGACCCACTTGAGAGCATACAGAGACGAGCGATCCGCCAGAACGTAGACTCGGCGTTGACGTCGGGACTACAGTCGCTGTCACATCGAAGGCGCGTAGCCGACCTCTGTCTGTTTTACAGATATTATCACGGGTACTGTTCTTCGGAGATTCTTGGTATTGTTCCATGCAATTCGGCTTATATGCGCTCCACAAGACAATCCGACGGTCGCACCCGTTTGTGGTTCTTCTCCCGACGGGGCGAACATCCCTGCATCAGAACTCGTTCCGTTACAGAGCGGGGAAGCTGTGGAACTCCCTTCCCACGCGAGTGTTCCCGGAGCGTTACAACCTGCAACTGCTACCAAAAAAAAAAGAAAAAAAAAAAAAGTGAATTGTCTGCATAAGAGTGTAATTTGAAAACAATGACGTATGAAGAGTTTGAACGGGAGTGTTCATATGAGTATGACAAACTCAATGTGCTATCATCAGCAAACGAGTGAATTGGGTTGTGAGTGATTGACAAGAGATCATTTATAAAGATCAGGAAGAGAGCGGGTGAGAGTACCGAACCCTGGGGAACACCTGCATTATTTTGATGGGAGACAGATCTGACACCATCAAGACCCGCTTGAATTGAACGGCCAGAAAGATAGTCTCTTGTCCATTGGATCAGGGAATCGTTCACTCCATAGGAATGCAATTTTGACAAAAGGGTTGGATGCCAAACTCTATCGAAGGCTTTTGAAATATCCAATGCGACTACCTTGCTTTCACCGAGGTAGCGGATGGAATGGCTCCACTTTTCGGTAAGGTACGCCATCAGATTGCCTGTGGACCTGTTGCTACGAAAGCCATATTGGCGGTCATTGCGGAGGTCATTTGATTCCAGATATTTCGATAGTTGACGGTTGATAAGTGATTCCAGCACCTTGGAGAGAATAGAAGTTAGTGCAATGGGTCGACGAGAACAGAGAGACGATTTGTCACCCTTTTTGGGAATTGACTGAATGTTCACTGACTTCCTATTTGGAAACGGCAAGTAGAGTAAGACAAATGGAAAAGTTTCCGCAGTGGTTTAACGAGTGAAACGGCAAGTAGAGTAAGACAAATGGAAAAGTTTCCGCAGTGGTGTAACGAGTGAAGAGGAACATCTTTTCAAGAGGATTGTGGGAATGCAACATGAAAAAACATTGACCATTGGCGCCGTATATATTTGGAGCTCAACCGGATCTCCGGACACTGAATCGACGAGACAGCATATAATACCAGGTGGTAGTAAGTCAGTATCGTTTAATGAATAACAAAGGGTATTATGAGTAGTACTTTGGGAGTGGATTACTCGTACGCCTTCACGGGCGTGGGTTCAGCAACACACCCACAATTTGTTGAGAGAAAAATTGTTCCATCAGAAAAACAAAACGAATAAAGCACACGTTTCTTTATTTAAAATGTCTTTTCTTATTTAAAATGTGATATTAATCGCGACACTCTATAATACAGTTGTAACCGATTCCGAGTTATAACTTCAAAGGTTATAAAAGTCACCACTCTATGACACATTTCGTTATAGATTTCAAAGAAAAACGACCAGTAACGCAGTTTCTTTTATACACAACTCCAGTTCAATGACTTAATCTGAAACACACACGAACTCTTTAACGATATCAAAGGCGCGACTGTACTTCCCTGTGTATTCTTCTGGGAACGAACTCGACTCCCTGAGGGATAAAATTTGACTCTATGAATCGCGTGCGCACACTACGGCTATTGAAATCTGACTCAACGATGTAACCCAGATCCATCAGATTCAATGGGCGCGAATAGCATCGATAGGGGAGGATTCTATATGTGTCCGTATAGGACAAGTACAATGCCCTGCGATGATGGCGATGATCGGCGGACACCTGATTGAACAGACGTACGATGATCGGGGCTGCGGCGATATACCCATACATCGTTGATGATGTATGCCAGTGATCGAAATAGATTTTTGTTTCAAAGTAAACAAAAACGCAATTTCACAGATCAAATGGTGGCACACGTGATGTAAATGATGTGCGTATGATACAAAGGGGTCGTCGTGGTATTTGCCTAAGATTCCTTGGAAACACCGATGCAGGCAATATCCAATCTAGCCGTATGGCTCCGGTGCACAAGGAGGCAAATTATTTTGTTGACATAAGTCAGCAGAAACCTCGTCGACGGCGTCAAAGGGTCAGGCTGGATGGCTATATGTTTGATCAATATGCGGGTAAGTAAAACGCACACAGTGAGATACTGTATGTTTAATTTAGGTTTTCAGGCGGGTCATCATAGGCATGGTATGGGTAAGGGTACCTAAACAAATTCCAAATCGGTTGATAGCCGATAACGGGAAATTATCGCAACTCTCGCGGACCTAAGGGTATACGCGCGATATACAATTGCGTACTATGGAAAGAATATCGGCTACAGCTATGTCAACAATACGCTGGTCAGCATTTGTTTATCGTAATTGAGGACAGGCTGAGCCGATAGGAGATGAACTGGTTCATGGAATATCAACCAGGGAAATTCGGAATGTGTGGATGCCGTCGGGTAGGTTTTCCTTTCAGGTATGATGCTGCAGGGGAGCTTACGCTGCCCCTAATTGCAGGTAAGTACTAAGGCTTGCTATGGTAAGAGGAAGTGGTTAATTTAAAGAGGATGGGCGGTTCTTTGGGAATGTATTAAAGAACCGCCACAGTGCAATAGCAAAGCCCCGCCAGTGACTGACCAAACATCTAGTGTATCCAACACGAATTAGTGAAACGTGAATGGTGGAGTAAAATATTTGTCGCAACGTGGAGAACTTCCGTCAGTTAGTCTGCGAGACTCGTGATCTCTCCGTAAGGGTAAGTGCCTTATTTGAGTGGCATATGGCGATAATTAACTGTTTTTTCACTACTATATTCGTAATACATAATTACAGGATGATCAAGTGTCTGACATGTCCTAAGAATCGATTCTCGGATAAAATAAGCATTGTCCGCAAAGGAACGTTGTGGCATATTGTTAATTTTTTAACAAACAAACTGAATTGAGCAATTTCAAGGCAATTTGCCGAAGCCTTACATTATCTTACAATAAATATGATTACCTATAATGGTCACCGTAGAGCAGTGCAATTATTTAACTCAACCCAACCCTACACGATGTGAAAATTGTCGTCCAGTAAATAATTATTCTCGGTCGAGTACTACACTCAACACAACACATTACAAAATAAATACTTCGACTGGAATTTAACCCTACACAAACTATCATACAATACATATTCTGGGATTGGACATTCAACCCCACACAACTCAAAATACAATAAATATTCTCGGCCGAGTATTCAAACCCCACACAATACGAAAGATATTTACTGTACAGAACACTACCCGAAATACATGTCCTCGGCAAGAATCTCCATCCAATGAACACAACAAGAAGTAAATATTCCGACTGGACACTGAATCCTACACAGCAAGATACAAGAAACCTTCTCAGCCGGAATCGGGTTACTTCGCATTGGGTGCGCTATCATTCAACTACACTACTCCCAACGAAATCAGGTGAGACAGATACATGTCTGGACTCAGCATCTACTAGGATGAGTCAAACGGCATGTTCTGCGTCAGTACTCGTAGCAGCAGTTCGTTCCCTAATACTACAATATAAAGAGTAAACTTTCCAAGGACCTACTAAGGCAAATTAATTATCATCATCATCGGCACTACAACCGGGAGCCGGTCTTGGCCTTATTTAGCAAGTCCTGAGGCTTGTTAAATTTTCCATAATGATTTTTTTTCCCGGGCAAGGTTATTAATCTTGCGCCAGAGGCTCCCTGACGGGGAATCGAACCCCGGTCTCCCGCGTGACAGGCGGGCATACTAACCACTATACTATCTAGGCGCCAAGGTAAATTAATAGAGACCAGAAAAACCTCCAGGTGGTAAATAAGGAAGTTAAGGTTTCTAGACAATACCTCTAAGAACGCATTGCCACACTGGAGAGGAACTTCCAGACGAGCGTCAGAGCCAACTTCAATGTTGTCACAGATACAACTGACGACGGCGAAATGATTCAGCTTGAAGAAGCTTTTGACGAATTCCAGGAAGCATGCGTCGTCTACTATATGTTTCTACTAGAAGCCTTGGGTAAAATCCCCCACATCATGGTAGTCGCTGGAGGTCACACTCTTCACAGCAAAACGCTCGAAACGCATCTAGTTAAGATGAATTTTCCTCCCTTTTCTAAACACAATACATCATTTCAGGATGTTCTTCACTCATCAGTGTACACCGACCCAATGTGGGATGATGAAAGAAAAGAATCGACACGTTCACTACTATGGAGGGAGATAGAATCAACATCATATTGGAAATCAGTAATAACCGAACAAGTTGGAGTATATTCTAACTTAGCTCCAAAATCACCCACCAAGCAAAGTGTCCTGGTTTCAAATTGATATAGTTGATGAAAACAAAGAAGAGACTGCGGTCGCAATGGAGTTAGCAACGTCTATATCTACTGTTGAAACTCAACCAGCCGATCCAGGGAAAATTTCTTATTCGGACCCACTGAAAATGCTAGAGAAAGCCTTCGGGCACTCGGTGATATCGAGATCAAAAGCATTAGAGTGGCTTAAACATTTTAAAATGGTCACCCGAGACAGTCAAAAAAGTGACTTTGTAATTAAAAACATTATCAATACGAACGAGGAAATAAATTCGTCACAAGAACAAAGCGATCCCGGAATGTGCCAACATAAAATGTATAGAGATGATTGGATTCTTTGTTGGACAAATGCACATCTTCGAATGATACATATTGATGAACGACTTGTGTTGTTTTTATTGACTCAGTTCCGGTTATATGTTGACAGCAAACAAAAGTTCGAAAATTGGTATTTTCTCGTCCTTCTAATTTATCATCATCATCATCATCATCGGCACTACAACCGAGAACCGGTCTTGGCCTTATTTAGCAAGTCCTGAGGCTTGTTAAATTTTCCATAATGATTTGTTTTTTCCGGGCAAGGTCATTAGTCTTGCGCCACCTTTTAATTTATACAAGTCCCTAAATGGATACGGGAAACACAGGTGTGAAAAGACTTGCCAACTGTCAGCAAATCTACTCACTTTCATTCTGGAAATTGGAATGTGAAAGGTTTAATCCCCGACCATTCACTGAAAGAAACACAAACCTGTTTTAAAATATTTGAATGAAGCTGATTACGAACAAAAAGATTGATGCTGATATTTAAATGATTCACGAACTGAGAGAATTCAATTCCATCCTATCTGCGAATCGCTGTTGAAGTTGAGCAAAATCAAGTTGTTTTTGAAGTACTTGCCCATAGGGCGAAACAAAAATGGATCAGATGCGATAACCCTGTACATAAATGGACAAAAAAAAGTTTCACAACCGGCGGCAACACGGGGATTGAGCATTACACTGCTGTGTATTTAGTGGGACCAGAGAGGTATCAAACGTAAGTTATAGGTTTGGCGGCCAAACGATTTATTTTATTTTCTACCTCAAAATTTAACGCACCCAAAGCAGGACATTGAAGAAAAGGAGGGCGAAATTGATGAACAGGAATGGGGTTGTGTTTCATCATAGCTTCATTAAAGCCATACATACATTTGGATACTCTTGGGTGGGAGACTTCGATATATACACTGCATAATTCGATACTGGACCGATTAATTATCTTTTTTTTTTATTTTACTTCTCTCAGGAAAGGCGAACCTATAGCATTGAGTCGGCACACTGGGATGTTACTTTTTCTTAATCGGGGCCATCAAGCGCGGAAAGATGGTCAAGGATTTCTCCCAATCATTCAACGGAGCCTACAGCTTAATGTATTGGTATTTCACCGACCGGTTGGGCTCACTCAGTAATTGTGGCGAATTGCACAATTGCAAATGTCCTCAGTTGAACCTACGTTTGTACAATCAAGCGAAAGACACCAACCTCCTTATCAACTCAGCCTTTGTGGCGGCTGAAGTTTAGGCGGAGGTGATTAAGATGCGCTAACGTCAGGCAGCTTGCGAAATGTTCAGCAAGAACTTATTCACACTAGAGATATACAGTGAGAATAACGACGTCAAATGTTCAATTCTTTTAAAGTTTATTCAGCTGAAATTAATACACAGTCGAGATAGGTGTTCAAATAGTGCAAACACGGGAATGGACACTAATATAAAACACGATTCGCGCCAACAATTTACCATCTCAGCCATTGAAGCGGCGATGTCTTTTTGGATATCTGTTGCGGATTCGCCCTGGACACAACCAGCGAATTCGCAATTGAATGCTACCCGTGGCACCAACCTAGAAAATGTCAACAATCAGCTGACATTAAAATGAAATTCTGTTGGTTGTCAAACGACAACCATTTTTTATTTCTTCTTCGTTAATCTCTTGGCGACACAAGCCGCAAATCATTTCTAATCCGTGGAAATCAATTTAATCAAATAGAATAAACCAATTTTGATCACCTCAAACCAACCCGTATTGTTTCTTCTTTTGTTTGGGAAGATTCGTTAAGAGAATTCCTGCTATACTTTGGATTGCTGCTCAGTTTAAAGATTCGTTAAGGAGAGTTCCTGCTATACTCTGGATTGCTGCTCAGTTTAGAGGTATTCTTGTCCTTATAATCAACTCACGTTTCTATAGGTGTTTCAGCACAACATCGTTACCCATCAGGAGACAGTACGGTTCCTGACGCTAGCACTCAGCCCACAACAAATCAAGAACCCTTTGTTTGTGGAAGGTGTGTTTAGCGCGTGTTGAGCACACAACAATATCTATAGTACAATATTCTTTTTCACGTAAACTGATCTCAAAATAGAATTATGAAAATCATCTACATATTGAAAAACAATAAGGCTCCCGGAGTCGACTGCATGCCGGCAGAGCTTGTGAGGCATGGAGGAGAGGCAACCGCTCGAAAGATCCACCAACTGAAATAAACAATATGGGATAAGAAAGTCATTCCGGAAGAATGGAAAACCTCAATAGTTATCCTTTCAGTTTTCAAAAAAGGCGACAGTTCTGACTGCGAAAATTAGAGAGGAATATCATTGCTCCCAACCATACAAAATATTAACAAATGTCATACTGGCGAGAATCACACCGTACGCAGAAGAAATAATGGGAGACTACCAATGCGGATTCCGTAGGAACCGATCAAGAAACGACTAAATGTTTATAGTAAGACAACTGCTGGAAAAGAAGTGGGAGAGACGGTTCACCACCAACTGTTCGTTGACTTCAAAAAAACCTACGACTCAGTCGCAAAGCAAAGACTCTACCATATTGTAGCTGAGCTGGGAATCCCGAAAAAATATGCCACTCTCATTTAAATCTGCATGAACGAAAACAAAGGGCGAATTAGAATAGAAAACCACCTCCCAGAACCATTTGAAATCCGGGACGGACTAAAACGGGGGGATGGCATCTCACTATGCCTATTTGCCTTGTCCTCGAGTATGTCATCAGAAAGGTACAAGATGACAACATGGCCGGATTATCCCTGAACGGGGTCACACAAGTGCTCGCATATGCGGATGACATCGCCGTTTTGGGCGATAATCTAGAAACTGTAAGTAAAACCTGTGAAATCATCATGCAAGCGGCAGAAGAGGTGGCCCTAGAAATAAATGAAGACAACACAAAATACATGATTACGGCGAGAGCAGGTGGACTTCAGAGAACACACATAAACATCAGAGACAAGATATTTGAAAATGTCAAAAGAATACTGACGGCCAGTAACGAAATGTCGAAGGAAATTAACAAAAGACTACACTCCTGCATGCAGTCAGTAAACTGTTAAAATCCAAACTGCTATCACGTAACATAAAGCTCCGTGTCTATAGAACCATAATTATGCCTATTGTTCTATACGGATGCGAAACATGGGCTTTCACAAAACGGGAAGAAAACAAATTCCGCGTATTCGAGAATAAAGTTATAAGATATCGGCGGTAAATATGACGAGGGGGCAGGACAATGGAGGAAACTCCATAACCACGAATTGGAAGAGCTATACCGCAAACCTATAATAGTGAGAGTAATCAAGTCGCGAAGGTTAAGATGGACCAGACACGTGGCGCGAATGGGCAACGATAGGACCGTGCATAGAATTCTTGACGGTAAGCGAAAGGGAAAGAGACCGAGAGGACGTCCGCGACGGAGATGGAAGGACAATGGTAGGCTTGACCTCGAGGAGATCGGATCGGATGGTCGAACGTGGAAGGCGAATGCACAGGACAGGGAACAATGGTGGAGTCGAGGAGGTCATGAACTTCCGGGTTCTTACAGGCCAATAAATAATAATAAATAATAATAATAATCTACATGCATAAAATGAATCATATGTTCATTTAAATCGTACCGAAATAATTGTCTAAGAATCCCAACATCTTGAACCACGCACTCTCAGACGAATTGTACGCTCATCTTTCGAATGATTCGTATGACCATCCTTTCTTTAAAATTGTGGCTAAATTGATTAACAACCCTTCGTTGGATACTTAAGATCGACATCTTTTTTTAATTTGATGACCGGGCAGTCGAGGGATCGGATCACGTTTAGGAGTTTAGATATCCAAAACCGTGGACAACAAATAAAATACCTGAAACTGTTAGAATTTTTTTGTATCATTACTATTAAAGTAAAACGCGAAAGCCCTGTCAACGCTCTTGCCATGAAAATCAATTCAAGAGGGTGTTAATCACAACGGGAAAAAAAAAAAACCGGAAGGAACCCCAAAATTCAATAATAAAGGAATACGAGTTTTAGACGAAAAATTGCGGAACTAGGTCAAAAAGTGTTTACCCGGTTTATTGCGGACTCTTTACAGTAATTGTGCACTATAAGATTACAGATGTTCAATGTAATTTGCGATTGTGACAAATTGGTGAGGAGAGAGCTGTAATTATATATATAAGGGACGTGGTCAGGGCTCATAATGACTAAACCACCGTCACTCCGCCACATGGGGGATGGGAGCGAACATACAGGGTAAAGTCTATGCTTTCAACCCGGCGAAGGCCAGGACGATCCTTGTCCCTGTTCAATCCAAGTTGACATGCAGTCTCCACGTGACACCCCTGGATAGCTACTTTGGCTCCCGCCAAGTAGTGAACCAATGCACGCAGCGATATCCTGAGAAAGGTTGTCCCAAGGGTAATAACCTTGCCCAGAAAAACAAATTATTATGAATAAACTAACAAGCCTCGAATATGGACCAGATACACGACCACGGAAACGAAAATTGTTAAACGAATTGAGAATTTTCTCAAGGACCGTCCGCTCACTATATAGAGCTCGAGCTGCGCAGCAGCTAGCCGATGCCATGACCGAATATAAGGCTGACATAACAGCATTAAAAGAAGCAAGATGGACGAGGAGTGGTGTTATTCAAAGAACTTTGGCACCCGCCAAGTAGTGAACCAATGCATGCAGCGACATACTGAGAAAGGTTGGCGCAAGGCTAATAACCTTGCTCGGAAAAACAAATTATAATGGACAATTTAACAAGTCTGGGATAAGGATCGGATATCTGTGGAGCGACTTGCTAAATAAGGCCAAGACTGGATCCCTGTTGTAGTGCCGATGATGATGATCACTCCGTCACAAATTGGTCAAATTATCAAGTTACTTCGAGGGTGAAACAAATATAAACGGCAATTTTACTTTTCCGTTTAGCAACAAGTTGCGAGCTAGATAACCTTGTGCGTGGGTGTTGTTTGGTTTATGAAGAGTAGGGGAACCGGCTTGGCTAGGGGTCGCGCTCGACTTTGTAGTCAATACAGCTATACAGCGAGCAAGAGGTACATACGTCTGTCGTGCGACGGATTATTATAACATTGTTAACAAATGAAGGGGTTAAACCCTCGGACATTTTTTCTCGATTGTAGGGACAGTTTGGTGACGATACAATGCCTCAGAATCGTGTGTATACGTGGGCCAGAGAATTAAAAAGGCGACGAAAACGCATCGAAAATGAAAGTCATGATTGACGCCCAAGGACAAGTTGTACAGATGGCAACATCCGTCCCGTTCGAGAACTTACTGAAAGTGATTGCCACTTAACTGTTAAGGTTATCATCATCATCGGCACTACAACCGAGGACCGGTATTGACCTTAGTTAGCTAGTCCTGGGGCTTGTTAAATTTTCCATAATGATTTGTTTTTTTCGGGCAAGGTCATTAGTCTTGCGCCTTGTTCATGACAATGACAGGTCTCACACCGCGTCCTTGACAAGGGATACATTGGCAGAAATGGGCTGGTAAGCCCTCGAACACCCTCCTTATAGCTCAGACTTTCTCCCTGTGACTATTTTTTGGTCGCACCCTTGAAGGAATCAGTTGAAGGAAAAAAATCCGAAAGTAATGCAGAAGTCCAGGAGCACGTGCGCAATTGGCTAACAACTCGCCGTAAATCTTTCTACGAACAAGGGATATTAAAGCTTCCAAATCGGTGGCAAAAGTGTGTAGACCACACAGGAGACTATATTGAAAAATGTTGATAATATAGTTAGTGTGTAACATTATTCAATAAATGTATAAAAAGAAATTACCGATTATATTTGATTCTCCCTCGTATATTTAACAGCTTAATGACAAATTGACCATGTTTAAAAATAAAAAACAAAGGGCTTGGTGGAGTGAGGCGACTGTTGCTGATTTATCAGTATTCGTTTATTATCAAAACTGATTAAGGATTCTAACGGGTGCAACTAGTGATCAAAAATGGTTGCAATTCTGTTCGAAAATAAAGGTACTTTTGGTTTGAATTTAGGGTGGCGACTGCTTCATGAAATCATGGGAACTCCATGAAAGCGTAGTACAAGAGAAGCGTTTGAAGCCATCGATCACGGAATTACCATTGACTAAAATACTTTCAAGCAATTTTATATTAAGATTAATTCACAAAAATATGACAAAGGAGTACTAAATATTAGAACCTGATCTGCCTACTTACAATGAAGTATTCCCAATATCCAATTCTCGAAATGAAGTGTCTGTTTTAAGCATGTTGATAACAAGTACAGATTAAGGTGTTAACGCTGTGAAGGAAACTACCATCTGATTTGATAAAATTGATAAACATTTAGGGAAAAAGGGAATCCTAAATTTTATTTGCTAGATTGATCTTAGTGATATATTGAATATTGTTATCAAATCAATTCAGACATGTGCTCGGTGGATATTCCGTATTAAAAGGTTTTTGATCGCTCAGTTCAGCTGTCAGTTATAGGCTGTAAAATAAGAAAGTTAACAAAGAGGAAGCTCGTGTAAATTACACTTTCTCTTTGATAGAGGCGAAGACGTAAGCCACAATTCTGTTTATGGTCACGATATTCCCGTAATTTTGCTTGTGTTAATTCTGCGCTGGTATTTACGATAATGAATGAGATTTAATTTAAACCCGTCATCGAAAATGTCGATAAAATCATGGAAACGAGCGAAGCAGACCGACACATTAACAGTCGTAGCATCTCCTAGCAGCACAAGATCGACCATAACACATTTTAAAGCGGGCTTCGATAAAATCGTGGTGAATCGATTCTTTTAAAGCTTTGGACAAAAGCCAAGAAATCAATCTATTTCTTAAGGGGATGTTCAATGGGGATAAGAAATGGCTCAATCGATAAAGAATTGGTTATTGAACATTTACGCAAGAGTAGGTTAACTGCATTACTTACTACATAGACACAGACGATTTTCAGACGGAGAGTACGAATGTGCAATCATGTATTTAAAACAATCATACCCTGGCACCATTTATTACTCCTTTCTTCTTGGTTCTTAAACCGCATTGAATCACGAGTTTCTAAGGTTATTTATAATCTTTTTACGACGCACGAATTATAAAAGGGAGATCTGGGTAACGAACAAAGCTTCAGGTAGATTCAAGTTTTAATTGGTAATCATCATGTTGCTCGAAGCAGCCTGTTTTAATTGGTAGTTTGTACCTCGTCGTAGACGTAAACTTAAGATTGCCTTCAGTCATTGATGGTCGTTTTCTTATTTCACAAATTGCTTCATTGACAAACTTCCGTATACTTCGAACTATAATACGTCAATGCTACTCATATCCAAATGCTGCTTACTAACCCGTAAACAAGGGCGAAGTTAATGAGAAATCTTAGATTTACTGCTTTCAGACTTGCAATTTTTTCCAGTTGTACAACCTTATTGCCCTTTAATTACCATACTCATGAGGTAACTGAAATCAACGCGCTACTTGAAATTACCGACTCAGTGGAGGATGATGGCTAAAGCTTAAAAAGCTAAGGTTTTTATTACAAGATGTTAGCTATAAAATGCCATCCATATGGATGGATATCGATTATCTTTCCTACCGTCAGAAAATACTCCATCTTCTCTAATGCCGCCCTGCAAATCAATGATAAATAGTAAATACATAAACGAATTCATGAATAATTATTTATGTATTGTTGCACGATCGCCGAAAGATCACCGTGTATTTTCACTATAAATCAACAGATTCAAATTCGTAGATAGCAGGTGCCTTGCGACTGAATAGAGAACCATATACGTGATGAATGTTTGTATCGCAAAGCTAAACTAGCAGGTGGTCTTTTCAGTGAGCGTCACAGACCCGGAAAATCATTTGAATCTCTAACTGAATTTCGTTACAGACCTGTTAAAATTTTGCAAATAATTATTAGATTCATCATATGAATTATTATCAAAGTAAATGTACTGATGATGCCATAATTGTGTCGCAAATGTGTATGGAAAGGGAATCGATCGTTGTAGAAAAAAACAATCGATTTTCAATAAATCGGAAGCTTGTTGCTTTCCCTTTCCACAATAAGCCCAGTTATTCGTGAATTTATGAGTGTCTTCATAACAACAATGAAATATATCGTCATATAAGGAAAAGGAAGTGCCGGAGGTCATACTAAATAACAACTTCCAGTATTGATTGTTTATATTTACTAATAGCGAACACTTAAATATATATTACACCAGAGCTAGGGGCGTTAGTTGCCTAATTTTTAGGGATGCGCTGTTGAACAATTGATGAAAACAATGGAATCGAAAGAACAGTGTTCAGCTAAATCCCGGAAAAAATACTTTGCATTTTTTTTTTTATATATTGGCACTTGGAAGTTCATGGCTGCAATGACGACAATATACGTGTCCTATGAACATTCAAACGCAAAATCATTGTTGTTGTTCACACGTAAATTTTTAGAAAACTTATTAGATTAGTAGACTTTATTACCACATTCTAATCTATGGTATTTGTTGTTTGCTCTTTTGATATTATGAGCTTCGATTTTTTCATATAAAAAGGGGCTGCAAATGGGATTTTGTGGCACTCTCCCATCTGAAAACGCAGTCCAGATTGTAGAAGGGAAGAGGATAAGCTAAGGAGGAATAGATGTACATTGGTTTTGAATTTCTGCAAATTATAAATAAGGAGACCACTAAACAGACAGAATATTGTACATTTGTGTCGTTCGGCCGAGGAATGATTCTTTGTATTTATTCGTACATATGGGGTTCATTTTTAATGACTTTTCAACTAACACGAATACATTCTCAAGAATATCACAGCAAAGTATTTGAGATATTTACCAAACTCAATTGAGCGATTATCGTGATAAATTCTATAGAAACGAAATAGTCCGTTTACGTTGCGCTTATGTACTAATATTGGCATTGAAATACTCGCCCTTGGGTTTCTAATGAATTTCAACTCTTGCTTTGTAGTGTTGTTACGAGGGTAGGTCAATAAGTCCTTAGAAACGCCTACGATGGCGGTCGTAGCATCGCTAATGGTCTGTTCAATCATTCCTCACTAGGATTCTGTCAATTTTCAATTTGTTTCATGTTTCAATTTTGCATGATAAATTGGGAATGAAGATGGCGAGGTGGGTGCCGTGTTTGCTCTCAGCTGAGGACTTTTAGATGAGTTTCTGCGCAAATTAGTAACTGCAGATGAAACATGGATACACCACCACACTCTCGAAACGAAAGAACAGTCAAAACAGAGAATTACTAAAGGCGAGCGGGTTCCAAAGACGGTGAAATCAGCTGGAAAGGTTATGGCTACTGTGTTTTGGGATGCACGTGGTATTATCTCCATTGGGTATTTGGAAAAGGGACAGATGATAACTGGACAGTATTCTGCGCCATTAATAGGCCAGCTAACTCAGAAAATAAAAAAAATCGTCCTCATTTTATAAAGACTTATTGACCTGCCCTCATAGCTTTCGAACACACGCAATGCGCTTCTGGATGTGACTACACATTGGAAATGAATTCTAATCTAAGATGCTTTTCATCATCATCATCATCGGCACTACAATCGGGGACCGGTCTTGGCCTTATTTAGCAAGTCCTAGGGCTTGTTAAATTTTCCATAATGATTTATTTTTTCTGGGCAAGGTCATTAGTCTTGTGCCAGAGGCTCCCCGACGGGGAATCGAACCCCGGTCTCCCGGGTGACAGGCGGGTATACTAACCACTATACTATCGAGGAGCCTAAGATGCTTTTAGGGTTGGATTTCTTGCTACTATTACGAAACTTCATACATTTGGCCACAATTCTAGTAACTTTTCAAATAACTCCCTGATCAAAAAGTTCCCGGAACTATCACCGTGAATTTTCTGTTGTTTTTTGTGTTGCCACATCTGTCATTGATATTTCCACAATTTTATCGCCATAAATTGATATTTTTAAAAGTTACGAGACACATCTGCCTCCGTGCTTCTTTTCGGTTTTATACAATTTCGAAAACGGAATTAAATTTCCCACAACGAGTTTGTATCACATTTCACATTATAAATGGATGAATGTTGGACGTGTTTTGGCAACTATACTTTAAAAGTATCGTTTACCAGTGGGATGAAGTTTCAAAAGTGCTCGTGGCTAGATGGAGGATGACGAACCCATTGGTGAGCTGTCAACATAAAAACCGACGAACACATAGTAAAGTGCAGGAAACATTGATCAACAACCGCAAATTATTCATCAGAGAGCTAACAAAGAACTTGAACGTCGCTTATATATCCACCAAAAAATTTTCCAACCTGCAACAGCATCCATTCCCTTGGTTAATGCTTGAGGTTTTCGGTGTATTAAAACAATTTTGGTACTGAACGACTTGGAATTCTTGCAAAAGGGAATTGCGTTAACGCCACAAAGGACTTGATTCCCTGAGCTAAATCCAACTCAAGATTCATCAAAGGCGTCATTACTGGTGATGTGTGTTGTGCATCACATTGCTACAAAGTTTGGCAGTGAACAAGGAATATTATTTAGGCATCATGAGACAATTGTGTAAAATGGTTCGCCAAAAAATAGCGAGTTATTGTGGGCAAAGAACTCCCTATCCATTGCTTTTTGATCTAGTTCGGAATGGATCATCTACATCTTGAGTTAACCTGTCTTGGCCCCATTCAGTGTTTTTTTTTGTTCGATGGAGTCGAAAACCCCCTAGGTGGTAGCCGTTTTAGGTGTCGAGAAAAGATAAAAATTGAAAATGACTCTAATGGTAATACCGAACACCGAGTATAACAAATGTTTCGAGGATTGGATTGAACACCAGTATAACTGCGTTGTAGTCGATGAGGAGTACTGTGAGGTGGTAACAGCGGCAGCAAAACAAAACCTTGAGGAACACCAGCATTAACTTGATGGAATCGCATTTGATTCATTTCAGATCATCAACTCTGTAGTGAAGCAATTTCTATTGCAAAGCTGGGTTTCGAACTATACCGAACGCCCATGAGGTACCTAGTACGCCAACCTTTCTTTTGCATCTTCCGGTATGCACAGCCGTTATGTGGAACCGTTGCTATGAAAACGCATATTGTCGATCACTAAGGAGAAATTGAGAGTCGAAATAACTCAAGTGGCAGGAATTGATAGTTCTTTGGCTTCCACCACACAAGCGCTTTTACTGACAGTATATGTAATCATCATCATCATCGGCACTACAACCGGGATCCGGTCTTGGCCTTATTTATCAAGTCTCTTCACCGGTATCCGGTCCTTATTCGAGACTTGTTAAATTGTCCATAATAATTGATTAAAATAGTATATGTACATTGGGATTTATCTTTGACAACAAAAGGCTCGGAATGCAATAGGCATGCATTGCCGTTTGGTAATGAGGTTAGAGGGAGTTGGTGAAGCATGTACAATTAGTACGAGAAAGTTAAGCAAAGCCGAGATGCATTGTGAGTAATGGACAATATAAAAAATGGTAACAGTTGTGTGAGAGTACCAAACTCTTTGAAAGCTAAGCATTATATGACGGAAGACGGATTTGACATGACTCAAAAGCAATTGGATTCGGCGATTAGAAATATATTCGATGAATCAGGGTGTTCTGAACTCCCCAGAGAAACATTTTCTACAACCGGACCGGGTGTCAAATTATGTCGAATGCTTTCGAGATAAGGTTTTGGAGGGAACCAATTTTTCTGCAACTGGCTCCATCCTATCATGGCATGGATCCGTGTTCTACAAAATGTGTACTGATGATTACTAAGGAGGTCGATTGGTCGAGATATTTCGAACTAAAAGAATTAATCAATAAAACTATACCCTTTCCAAAATATGAGTTAACGCGGCCGAAGGAGTTGGGTGTAGGAAGGGAGGTTAGAAGGAATAGACGTTGCTGGATAAGGAGGCGGTGGGTGGAAGAGAGAAAAGAGGACCAGGAAGACGAGGAGGAGATAGTTAGGAATATGGGGTATGGGAGTAGGAATGGGAGTAGGGGTAGGAGTAGGTGGGGTAGGAGTAGGAGGAGTAGGAGGAGTAGGAGTAAGAGGAGTAGGAGTAAGAGGAGTAGAAGTAAGAGGACTAGAAGTAAGAGGAATATCATTAGGAGGAGCAGGATTAGGGGTTACGCACTCAGTAAGTTATAATATAAGATACTTAGGTTAGAATTTAAGCATTTTTTGTCTAGCATGTAATTTAGAAACTAAGAATATAAAAAGAAAATAAAAAAATGTTGTAAAAATGAAAATGAAAATGAGCAGGAGTAGGGAGCCGGGGGGATGATTTTGACCGCTTGTAGTATATTCGGCGACTTCTATTTATTTGAGAATTTATCAATTGCATAACATCGATGAAAATGCCTTTGGTGGGAAATGACTTGTGCAGAACATCTCTTCAAAAGTATTGAAGGGACATCATCCAGATGAAGGGATTTGTTAATGTTCATCTCTTAGATTTCATTTTACGGCGATGACGGAAAAATCACCAACAATGAGAAATGAAACAGATGGGGGGATTGTTTTTAATGATCTCAATATTTTAACCTTATCTACAACAAGGGAGATGCACTCAAAGGCATTAATATGAGCAAAATCTGTACAATTAAAAAAAATTATTTTCTATATATTTCGAAAATATTTTATATTATATTGAAAGTATTGGAAAAAAGAAAACCCAAAATATGCGAACGATCTACGGCAGCATATACACGAGGGCGCCAGAACCGCATAACGTATACCATCGCCTTAAACAATTATCGAAAACTCCATTATTCGCCTAAACGGTGAAATAGCATCTCCAAATCATGAAGATTTACCTAGCCAGGTGCAATTTATTTGAAAGACGGTTGAGTGGCGTGATCCAAAATGCTAACACTACTTTCGACGCAACAGTTTGACGATTAATTCCAAAGCACCCGGATTTTTGAATAAAATTCATTGAAAACCAAGCCTACATTTCCGCTGGGGTTTTTATTGAGGTTAAACCTCTATTCTGAGAATCATGAAACCGTTAAAAGCAACAACGTTTTCGCCGAAAACATCAATGGTACGCGGGTAGTGAAGCAGAACCAGATGAATCTTTTCGAAAAAAAGAGCTCGAAAATAATAGCAGATCGAAGATCATCGGGTTTTCAAGGAAGGGTTATTAAATGTATTGCAATTTTAAGCGCACTTACATCAAACCTGAGTTATAAAAAACTAGTGATACTGTAGCTCAAAAAGTTATTGATCGATCTGACTGAAGTTTTAGAAAGTTTGTATCTCTATAGTATCATCGGAAGGAAGGCACTTAAAGCGTTTAAGGGTATCTCGAAATTAAATTACTTTTTCGGGATAAAAATTGTCGAAAATTTGAACATTTGATTAAAAGGCTTAAAGAACTTTTTATTATAAAAAAAAAAAAAAAAAAAAAAAAAGTAGTGGGAATAATGAGGTCGCGAAGATTAATATAGGCCGGACATGTGGCGAGAATGGGCAACGATAGGATCGTGCGTAGAATTCTTGATAGACCACCAACAGGAAAGAGACTGGTAGGACGGCCGCGACGGAGATGGGAGGTCAATGTAGGGTTTGACCTCGAGGAGATTGGATCAGATGGTCAAGCGTGGAAGAAAAGTGCACAGGACAGGGAGCGATTGAACTCCCGATAAATAAATAAATAATAAAACAATAAATTTATGGGAATAGGCTTTACCTACAATTTTTACTTGTTTTCTGGTTAGGATCAATAGGAAACATATGGCGAATGCATCTATTTCCGAACAACGCCCAAGAGAATATCGTTCCCGCTTTGTGTTGAAAATAAATAAATAAAATAAAAATAAATATATAAATTAAAAATAAATAAATAAAATAAAAAGAAATAAATAAAATAAAAATAAACAAATAAAATAAAAATAAAAATAAAATAACAGTAAGTAAACAAAATAAATAACATTGCAAAAAAAAATAAAAATAAAAAAAAAATAATAAAAGCTAAAGTAATGCAATGGAGACTTCCAAAACATAAAAGTTATAATAAAATATTGTAAACATTTTAAAACGACGCGATTATTTTATCGCCTTTAAAAAAAAATTCATAGAAACCACCTTTCGAGCAATCGAATGGTTTGCTCTGCTGTAATTCGACAATGTTGAATACCGTATCTTGGGCCATAGCCAATTATTAAAACAAATTAAAGATTTTAAAAATACTTGTAAGTATGTCAGACAAACTTTTGATTTAAACAGGAAATCTTTTTGGAACCATGGATATCCCGCTATAAAAGATCTCGAAGCAATGCACACTGTTTCATAAATTTTTTTTTAGAGGAAATTGTAGTTTAATTTAATATGAAACATTTATTGAGAAGTAGCTAATAGTTTGATCGGCTACGTAAACATTGAATATTACAATAGTAGTTACAGTTTGGGGCAGAGGAACACGCTAATTTGAAATTAGCGCTATGAAGCGAAGACTCTCGGAAGTGTGGGTGCAAAAAGTTTTCATTCCACCAACATGGAATAAATGAAAGTGGAGCAGCGACGAGTATTTCTCTAGCGGTTGCTGAAATATGACATAGGTCAACACGGTCGCTTGATTTAGCCCCCTACCACATTTTTTTCCACGAGGCTATTTCAAATTACTTGTTTACAACGATCGTCCCAAGAGGGATTTAGCCCCCTACCACATTTTTTTCCACGAGGCTATTTCAAATTACTTGTTTACAACGATCGTCCCAAGACTCTGAGACATCTGAAGCACAATATTCTTTAGGTTGTGGTTCTAAAAACCTCCAAAGCCCTTTTTGTGCGCGGTAGTCTAAAGAAAAAAAATGCCTATGAATATGTTGGATAGAGTTGAAGGATACTTCCGAGTTCGAATAACGCAGCGTATTGAAAACAATAAGCGATAGGTGCCTGACATTTTCTTTAAATTAAATGAAATAAACCTAATTTACTACTATTATTGTTAATTATTGGCCTGTAGGAACCCGAGAGTTCATGACCTGACTGACTCGTCTACGTCTTTCAATTTCTCATCAATGTCTTCGTGACATTGCATGTTTTTTCGCTGTGCCCTTTACTTAACTTCGTTAGAGTTTTCCCCAAGGATGTTGTGAAACCTAAGACTTATGTGAATTAAAGTCGATAGATCTTCTCCTTTGAGTTATTTTGAAACCAACAATTTCTATCAACGTCATCGGATTTAACGCCAGTTGACCGTTTCTCTCGAGTCGAAGGATTACGCCAATATCAAACAATTGATTGTTATAAGACCATTTTCTATAGCGTTCTTTGAAGTTTCAGGCTTATGCCCGTGTCTACGGATAGCCTGAAGGAACAAATTGAAAGATGTATCCTGATATTCAGTAGCATTTATGGAAGATGGTCATGGACAACTTTGACACAACAGTTCGCATGCGGCAGAAAAATAGGGAAGGCTGTTTTCCCGACATGCTACTCCATACATAACCCTATGCTCTACCTTTGTATTTTATTTAAACACGAACGCCCTCTAAAATGGGTTTTTGAAGCCTTAGTGAATTCAGAAAAAGAATTTTACAAATTACAATTCTGTGTTTTCTATGAAAATTACTTCTTGCACTTTGGGACACCCTTTATTGGACGAACTTTGGATATTAATTACCTTTGGATTTTGAAGTCTTCTTAGTAAATTAACAAACATTTTACAAATTACAATGCAAGACTTGTGTTTTCTATGAAAATTACTGCTTGCACTTTGGCACACCCTTTATTGTGAGAACTTTGGATATTAACTGAGTGATGTACTTGGTCTTGGCATTTATTAAATGATATTTACACCGAGAAACGTAGGGCACAAAATGCTTGGAGATTATATTAAATAATTAATTACTTAATTACTTAAATTCATGAATCAATAAAAAAAAAAAATTACAATTTATAATTATAATTATCATGAACACACACAAAAAAGGAGATTATATTAAATAATTAATTACTTAATTACTTATATTCATGAATCAATAAAAAAAATTACAATTTTTAATTACAATTAATGACTTAAATTCATGAACCCATACAAAAAAAGAGGAGATTATATTAAATAATTAATTACTTAATTACTTACGTTCATGAATCAATAAAAAAATTACAATTTATAATTATAATTAATTACTTAAATTCATGAACCCATACAAAAAAAGAGGAGATTATATTAAATAATTAATTACTTAATTACTTACGTTCATGAATCAATAAAAAAATTACAATTTATAATTATAATTAATTACTTAAATTCATGAACGCATACAAAAAAAATTACACCCTACAATTCAAAACTTGTGTTTTCTATGAAAATTACTCCTTGCACTTTGGAACGCCCTTTATTCTGTAAATTTTAGGACACCGTTTATTGTGTGGACTGTGGATATTAATTAAGTAATGTACTTGCTCTTGGCATTTATTAAAATTATATTTACACCGAGAATCGTACGACTCAAAATGTTTGGAGATTACGTAAGTAAAATTCATGAACCAACAAGAGAATTTTACAATTTATAATACAATTCAAAACATGTGTTTTCTATGAAAATTACTTCTTGCACTTTGGGACACCGTTTATTGTGTGGATTTTGAGACACCCTATATTGTGTGAGTGTTGGGACACCGTTCGTTACGTGAATTTCAGGACACCCTTGTTTGAATGATGGACTTGCCCCTGACAATCATTACATTATATTTACATCGAGATTCGTGAGACATAAAGTGCTTGGACATTACATAAGTTAATTTTTTTTATTTTACTTCTCCCAGGAAAGGCGAACCTATAGCGCTGAGTGAGCGCCCTGAGATCGTTTTTTTTTCTCGACCGGATCATATCAGCCAAGCTCCGAAAGATGGTCAAGGATTTCTCCCAACCATTTCACGAAGCCTATACCTTAATGGATGGCGCAAAGCTAATAACCTTGCCCGGAAAAATAAATGATTATGGAAAATTTAACAAGCTTCATACTTGTTAAATAAGGCAAAGATCGGATTCCGGTTGTAGTGCAGATGATGATGATACCTCATGTAAAATGAAATTTTTTAGCCATTTTTTGTTTTTGCCTAAATTGATAGGAAATTTCCTCAAAAATACGAGAAAAAAAGTTAGAAAGTGATCCGAGACCTCCTTGTACTATTTTTCAAGAGAAAGTAAACAGTCTAATTGGGCGGATGCCACCAAAGAGGCTCGTACTTTTCGACAACAGAAAAAAATTGCTCAATTAGAACAGTTTGAAGAAGAGGAACGTCTACTCTATGGCCCTGGAATCGCAGATTAGCAAAAAAAAAACTGCGGTAAGTTAGAACGAATTACGGATTTTTTTCACGATTTTTCTATTACTGAAACTTTAAACGCGTTTTACTCGAAACGCGAAATTTCGCACGCCGTGCAACGTAGCTCATAAACCAATCATTCGATCTTTATGAAGTTTGGTATAGAAATTCTATAGATATTTGGCCTCAGCTCCAATTTTTATTGTTTTTTATTTAAAACATTGTTATTAACAATTGTTTATAAAAGAAAATCCTTTTTTTCAAAACTTTGCCATTTTTGCAAATTTGCAAACTGTAATAAAAGGGGAACGTCATGCTGAGCGTTTTCGCATAAACTAAAGAACCCATTTTGTATTTTTTGTTTCAGATCATTTTTGTGACCTGTATGCTGCACGGCGCATTTTCAAGCCGCGATTGCACCGTTTTATTGTTAACGATTTGTCTTAAAAAAATATTTTCTTCAATATTATAACGTAAATAAATTGTGCCTTAAATTGCAAATTTATCTACGCATTACATTTTTAAAAAAAAAAATCCTGAAAAACAGGCTATTTACATGAGGTTCCTCCCTTAATGGGGTGGTATTTCACCGAGCGGCTGGGCTTTGGGACCCTGTCTACCACTCAGTGATTGTGCCGAACTGCACAATAACAAGAGTCATCAGTTGAACCTAGGTTTGCAGAATCTAACGCAAAATACAACCTACTTACCAACCCAACCATTGAGGCGGCAAAATTCATGAATCAACAAAAAGAAAAATAAACTAAATTAAATAATAATCGCCAAATGTTCTACTTGATAGTAGAACAAGAATTAAATCGACTTATAAGCAACTGAATATATAAATAAATAAATAATTAACCTCTAAATGTTAAACTTGATGGAGGGAAAGGAATTAGATCGATGTCTACATCTTGTTTAATTGAATTTCTAAATTTCCCCTGCCTCACCCCGTATATCTGATCAATTATGCAAATAATGATTTGAGCATATTTTAGGTCCTTGACGAGCCTTTAACGATCTTACTGATGAACATTAACTTGGACTAGATGGTTAATTTAAACAAATATATCTGTTCTTCGGTTTACTGCTGCTGGCGTTACGATATATCTGAAGTCTAAATATAATGGCAAAACTTATTATTAACGTGATCGTTATTTTGAGTACATGATCATTGGTTCCATGTTATGGCCGCTTTTATATCGGGTGGGCTTTAAATTTTTGCAAATGGCAACACTTGATTTCTTAAAAACCGTTAGGCGGAGAGGCGCGCGAGTGTCGGGGAATTTTGCGTCGGTTCATGCAATTTTAGTCGCGATGGATCGCTTCACGGGACAACAGTGTGCTTTTTGTGTAAAACAATTTTACAAAACCAATGTTTCCTACGTGACTGTATGACGCCTATTTAGAATTGAATATGGATTACGCCGTGTAAGTGAGTGGCCAAATGTTAATTTATTCAAAGCTTGAGTCAAGAAGTTCGAGTAAAGGCGATCGACAACGAATATTAAACAAACAGGGCGGCCACGTTCAAGAAGAAGCGATGAGAACATTCGGAAGGTTAAAATTTCCGTAAGGAACGATCCAAAATCAGCGAGTTTTCCAAAGTTTCCGTAGTCGATTGCAGGAGTGCCAACGACGAGACGGTGCACATCTCGACGATGTCATTTGAAAATAATAAATTTCAATAAACGTTCATTACGTTAAAAAAATGATCAACAAAATAACATTTGTAGTTTTATTTCTATTCATGTTTCAAATGTGCAAACATTTATGGCCCACCCTATATAAATCGATTTCATCAACAAAATATTATGCATCTAAAACCAGTTACTGTGGAAATGTTGGACCGACATGCTCAGAAGGAGAAATCTCTTTAACAACAGCTTCGAGGGATAACATAAGGCAACAAATTATTTAAAGAGCAAAAAACATAACATAACAGAGGATGTTAATAAAAAAGATCAGGTTGTTTTTACGTTAATACCGACTATATCGATGTGTATATCCCACGCATGTCACGATCAGTAGAACATTAACAGTACCTACACTTTGGATGCAATATTTTCTTTGCCTCCTGATTTCTGATCAAACATATATTAGAGTACACGGTATTCGACTTGTGTTCTGTGTGCGACGTTCACTCTTGCCACTTTGCTACTTTCTACAATCAGATGAGAATACTTATCGGCTTTATGTACCCTACAGTAAAATTTAGAGATTGAGGAAACTACAAAACGCACAAGAAACGTTATTACAATTGAGTGGTCTGCCAGGATAAGATAACTTGGGCGAAACTGTTACCCAGCATTTATATGATTTGTTTAAGCACAGCATACGATGGTAGCTAATCACGTATTCAATTCGTGTGTTACACCCTGCTCTTTTTGTTTTCCTATATTTATTTATAATTTCGTTGCTTTGGTTAGTCTCAATTTGCTTTGTTTTTAACGGATCAGATAACTCGCACGTTGACTTGAAAAACTGGTTAAGACGAAATTGTGATTGCGACGATCATCTGATTCGATAGCACATGTGTTTTTCTTTTTCTTTTGTTCATTTCATTTATTTTGTAATTTTATATTCCACACTGATAACACTTCAATACTGCTGATGGAGAATTAGAATGTAGCAGTTTCATTAACCTCCAAACACATTCGACTTGTGACACCAAACACGAAATAATAACTATAACCAGCAAAATGATGCTTATGAAATGAGGATCGTTGAGTACGTAGTACCTTATGGCGTACTTTCACTAATGGATTTTATTTTTTAACAAATTTTGAGATCGACACCGAAAACGATTCGAAACTATTTTGCGGATATTATCTGGTTTTGAAACACCGAGTCTGCGCGTCGGAAATTCTTTTACCGTTAACTCAACTTTATTTGTTTTTGCATTAAAGCTTCTTATCAAAATTGCCAATGACGAACAAGAAATCCGGTCGACTTCGCGCACTCGAAAACATTCGGGCCAACTCGAAATATATTTTCACGTTGGTTTCAAAATTATCGTTACTTCTATTTTCAAATTACTAGACATCCATCCGCTTTAAAGCAATCGCATCGACTGAATTTAATTCCAATCGAATGGCTACTTCCAGCCTTAGTTGGCAAGAGCTTGTCACACAGCCGTGGGCTGCCTCCGACGAGCTGCTGAACGAGCATTTCTGACTTTCGTCTTATCGTGCCTTCGTTTTCCTTCTTTTCTCGTCTTCTTCAGACTCGATTGTTTGGTTTCTTCGTTCGTTTCTTTTCGGGGCTTGGTATTATTATTTTGTTTTTAGTTTACTATTATTACTCTGTCTTGGATGCCGCAAGTAGTTCTTCGACTTTTGGGATACTTGTCATGCACTCAGCGGCCTTACGATATTGGAGGAAAGAATATTACGATCCTTCTTGCATTGATCACGGTTGACTAGGTACCCATAGGTGTTAAGGTGCCCCGTTCCTTCCTTTGTGGCTGTTTAGATGTGCTGTGGATTGATTTATGGCGAGCCGGAGTAAAGGTCATTGAGGGTTTTCGGAAAAATTCTCAATTTTTACAGTAAATCGAATGGAGTTTTTTATAGCAAATTCAACGAGTGTTTTTTAAAACGACCATCAATTTCATAATTGGTGCTAGCCTGATTTAAAAACTGAGGAAATATACAAAGTCTTTTTAGAAAGAAACTGTGCTATACTTCACATGCACAACAGCGTTTTGAGTGCCCTTATGTAGGACATAAAAACCCATGCGCAAGTTATGGAAAGTGAAGAGGCTAACATTCAGGGCGAAGATGGATGTATCGATTTTTTTTGGGTCTGCCCACAGAAGAAGATTTTGAATGCCTTTAAAATATCAGTATATGGACAGGAGGAAAAGATAAAAAAAAATTCGATCTTCACTCATTTGGAACATATAACAATTTCAACTGCGATGAAAATGCGAGGGTCTTTTGATATGCACACTGGTTGTGAAAATAAAACATTGGTGGCAAAAGTGATCGCAGAGGGCGTTCAAATAAATACACATTCGCTTCGAACATCTGGACATTATAACGCCGGAGACAAAAGAATCACCGGTTGTCTTTTATTTCATGTCGCATTTGCTTTTATTTTTGGTCGGTGTTTTTATCGTATTTGCCAATTGGTAAGGCAGCGGTTAATATAAAATTATTTTAAGTTCTTTTAGTCAGAGGAATATTTTGTCGTTTACCTGGTAAAAGTGATCATCTTACATTACATTAAATTGCACTTGGTAATTTTTACATTAAAATGAATGTAACTGAAAATATTAAGATGATGGACGATAACGAGGAGGATCTGGAGAAAGATAACTCACAAAAAAAGGAGATGAAATGTCAGTAAGTCCGAAAGTATAAAGACAGGTAATGTTGATGTCCATTGATTCGATTTGTCGGTGGCAATATCCCTGTTTATTCAGCTTTATGAACAAGCTGTACGTTTTCTGAATACTAGCTTAAAACGGATGGATGATTAAGTATAAGATGGGTATGCAAAGGATGGATAGTTAAAAGAAATTATTTAGGAAACAAAGGAGACGTGGAATTATTAAGATTAAAATCAAAAAAGGTCCACTCTAAGTTGCCACGCTGTAGCATTTGACAGATGGGTTCATTAGGACCATACAAAGTGTAGTAGACAGAAATTCCGTAAGTTGCGGAGTTAGTATTGAACTATCATCATCATCGGCACTACAACCAGGAACCGGTCTTGGCCTTATTTAGCAAGTTCTGAGGCTTGTTAAACTTTCCATAATGATTTATTTTTTCTGGGCAAGGTCATTAGTCTTGCGCCAGAGGCTCCCCGACGGGGAATCGAACCCCGGTCTCCCGGGTGACAGGCGGGTATACTAACCACTATACTATCGAGGAGCCAAGTATTGAACTATATAAAGTCGAAAATATTTCTGCACTCGTTCGAGCCTGGGAGTAGATGGTGAAAGAAGAGATCATCCCAGTGAATGCATTTTTTTAGTTTGTTAGAGTATATTGTAGCGAGCTTAGGGTTCGTTGGATTAATTATTTTTAATAAATAAGAGCCGTTAAATCGATTTTGAATTAATCTAACACTTTATTAGTCCGTTAATAACAACCGTTACTTTTACTGTACACTTAACGATTTCTTTACTTATCGCGTCTTTGACTGCTTACTTCTTACTTCTTCGTGCGACGTATTTATACCGTTTCCTCATTCTGATTCGGCGTTTCGTTTCCGTCCGCTACATAGCCCCGAATTTTCTACTGTTCATAGCATCCAGTTTTCCAGTACTTTCTAGAATATTCTTGTACTCTGTTTTGGACTTTCTAGAATATTCTAGTACTGATTGCCAAATGCGTCACAATATATACGCAGGCTATATATATGTAGAAGGCAGGATAAAAAGTTTTCCCCACCTCAACTCACGGAGTGCAAGTCGTACGAAGAGGTTTTCAATGATTTTGATTGGGAATGTGAGGCCTGTGATGAAAGTATGAAATTGGCTGACATATCTAGCAGAGGGCAGAGAAAAGTAATGTAGAACAATCGGTTCCCGTAGAGATTACAATGGGCAGCATTTTTTTTTTTAAATTAGCGCGTACAAAAGGGGATTATGGAGTACCTTTGAATGTTAGAGCACATTGGGAGCGGAAGACGTAGGAAAAAAAAAAGCTAAAGAAAACGCTGCATTGTATGAGGTGTTGTGTGGGTTCTCTATATTACGCGGAGAACCAACCCACAATTACAACCCCTTTTTCGCCCGCTAGCCGCGCACCTCGTCAACCCCAATCCCATTTGACAGCCTATTCACTCGTAAAAGGTACCCTCCCAAAGGACGCATAACCTGAATTCATTCGTCTATGCAGATAATGCATACCCAAATTCAGCCCTTTCATGCCATACGGCAACATTATTTCATAAATCACATGAGATCTCGACCGCAAATCAAATATCTCATGTCTACTTAGCAACAGCAAAGTGTGGGCAAGCGACGCTGTTGCTGCATAGCGAAACCGCTTTGGTTTTATCGAATTCTTTTAGTTTTGTTCCTACGCTAATATTTTGGTAAGTCATCGCGCGTCCTTTAACCTGCGCCAGACACGTTATTCGCCGGGGATCAATAAACTCAGTAGTCAGGTGAATAGCAAAAAAATACTTTTCATTCCATCCCATTTCCCCTTCTCGAAGTGCATTGCACCTTGAGATTAATCCAACTGGGTCATGCGGTCACCATTGGTTTTGCTTTCGTTGCACGCGAAAGCAAATCAACCCCGAGATCATCACGCTCTCCGTTTCAGTTCTCACATTCTCTCTAAGTCCATTGACTATTGGATAAATTCGCAAGAGTTTATTCACCTAGATGGGCGGGGAAATGAGAGAATGCGGACGAGTGTGCGATCGAGATTGGTTGATCGCGTGGGTAGAGAGAGTCACCAGTTAAGCTGCCAAGTCAATTTTCATCCGCGGAGGTGGGCAAGCCCAAATTAAACACAGTCTCTACTTAATTCCAAGTTTATTCGGACGGCCATAGTATTATTTACAGTTCGAAAAGGCAGTTTAATTTCTATATTTTTTTGCACAATGAGAATTCGAATGTAGCTATTAGTTCTGGACGGGATTCATTTGTACCATAGCTGATCATTGCGAAACTGCAGACAAAAACTAAAGAAATTATGTAAACATTCTTAGAACATTTAAATATCAATTAGGATTCGTATCGAACGGTGTCGAAGTGCTTGTAGTTAAATGTATACATTTATTGGGAAGTTTTTAGTGAGAAGTTTGGATTGTTAATTGAACGTACTTAAATGTGCGAAGCTCACCAGTGAAATTAACCAGTTTGTAAACAAAATAAAACAGAATAAGAAAAATAAGAAAACTCGTTTCAACGAAAAATAAAATAAAAAACTATTTCCAACAAAAAAAAAAAAAAAACGATGTTCAACAAAGCCAGTGCGTTTTATTCTCTTTTTCTACCTTGTTGGTGAACGTTTAGCAGTTCTATTTGCCCAGTGTCGTGTTGGGGGTATAGTGAAACTGTGCCCGTGCTGGCACACTCTACTTTAACCCCCACACTGTCACTAGAATATCGCCGGAGAATGCGTTCACAATTACAGCTCTCAAGCCTAAGAGAATGGCAACGAAGGTGGGTTTTTTCCGCCAAAGGAAGATGTACCTGTGGCGTTCCTAATAGATACATCATAATGTCAGATCGAATCCCATGATCTTCACTATCGTCGCAATACGCGATACACCCACACCGTGATGTAGAAACCTGGATGAAAAAAAAAACATGGCGAGCTGAATTGCCACTTGACTCAGCTAATATCAGGACATGGATGTGTGGTGGTCCTGCGACCCTTACAAATCACTGTGGGGTTAAATACGTTTCGCCCAGCTAAAGGAGTCATACACACTGGTGTCCTCAACCCCATGTATCCACCGACACGTGAGCCGAATTCCTCATGCCTGCACGGTTATCGAAGGACACTACACCAGAAACGAGGTTGTTTGACGACGCTTTAGCTGGGCAATCACAAGTGGCCGGCGCGGCAGCGCCAGACACCGACAGCCACCAAAATGACATGTGATAAAAGTATGGCCGCGAAATAAACACACTTATGACCTTTTCTTGAGCTAACTGCAATTTGGTTTTTCTTTATCGAAAGGACTATTGTGGGAACAGAAGGTAAACAATAAACGAACCGACACTGTTCCTACAAGGAGACAAAAACCTTGTAAAAATATCGCAGCCCGAAAATAATAACGGATAAATTACACCAAGGGATACCGCAGATGTGTGAAAAGCCTAACGGTCCTCGGCATATCTCCGGCCTCATGGACAGCAACGTTCGCGTCTGTGTGTGGGCGTGCATCCACACAGAATCTCTACGAATGAATAGGAATCGTAGAACAAGATAGATCTCTTGGAAAGGAGAAATCCCTTGGAAAAAAAGAATACCGAGGGAAGGTGTTTTTAAGAGAGTAGAAGGAACAGCCGGGTGAGTTTCCTGTCCTTCTGGAAAATTCAATTAGTCAGTCCAGCCATAACATTCGCCGCGTGAGAATCCGCGATAGAACAAGACACGGTCAAGAGTGTGTCGGCGCGAGTGTTCCAATAATAAAAACAGAAAAATTAAATTAAATAAAAATCAGAGAAAACACAATTAAAAGTGACTATTATTTCGTGCACAGTGTTCAGCGGAACACATCGACCAAAACCGCCGAATTGGTGATGTCGACGTGATCTGTATACACAATACACAATCTCTCATAGATAAACAGGATTTTTATACTACGATCACTTCCGCATAGAGCATTGGCTCACTCGCTCGTTCCTCGCTCCGTCGTTCGCACCCGAAGTTGATCATAACAAAGTTACTGAGGAGGGAGTAGTGTGGGGTTTCTAACAGATACAAACACAGTATACAAGCAAATAGTGAAGAGCAATACCGAAAGAAAAATCGAATAAGCGAAACATCAGAGCCGTATACCATAGCAGTTCACATCCATCGAGTGTACTTGAGAATAACGATTCAATACGCGCACGCGGCAGTGGGCTGATGTGATTCTAACCGCTATAGCATCAGTTCGAATCACATTATTCACTATCGTCGCAAATGCTATAGATTCTTTTAGCCATACTTGCACAAGTATAAGCATGTTAATCATCCATACTGCTTGTATCGCGAAGGCACAGAGTGCGTGAGATTCGAGATCGCACGAACGATTTTGGAGAGACATATGAGACGGACAGTTACTCCGGCAGGTGTAATATAATACTTGCTGAGTCCCAAACAGGCATGTTCCGTAGCAAATCATATTCTATGTGACATTATGCTGCAGTAGCCACAAGACTTCGTTCCGCCCCCCCGAGAGGAAATATCTAAAAGAAAATTCCGCAGGGATTAACGAGAATATGTGTGGTGATCTTAGTCGGTAAAAATTCAGCATGCCTCTGGATCGGCCCAGATGTATCTTTTGAAGATGTCCACCTTCCTCCCAACACAAAAAAAAAAAAAAAAAAAAAAAAAAAAAAAAAAACGCTTTCGAGTGTGTATGTTTAGTGCAGTACGATGAAAATCTACGTTGGGGATAAGGAAAAGAGGTCTCAATGTACATTGGTGTAAGGTTATATAATTATTAAGTTTTGGTTTACCCTTACCTTCTAGGGTGGACGTCTGTTCCAGATGGGGGTGTGAGGGCGGCGTAATGGATGTGCCCGACCTCTTTAGTGGGAGCCTCCCCGATGAGCCGATCTCCTAACGCAAGTTCCTTCCGCTTACTTGTTTCCGGAGTTAGTCCACCATGGGGGATCGGCTTCCTTGTTAGCAGAGGTGCCGACAGCGTTGGCCGTCTTGGAGAAATGGATCAAAAGTTGATGGGTGAGCGTACTCGCAATCGTTTTTTATTTCACAAATAAAAGGTCTTTTGGGATTTATTTAATTTGACTTTGTTTATTTGGTTTAACTTTATTTTATAATATTCGGCAGTAACTTGGACCTTCTGGATTCGAACTGATCACGAATCCGAAATGTGCTGCCCTTTTATACTCTCTGACGACAGAGATTAGTTAAAAATTTTATTTAAAAACTCCAAGAAGCACAAACAAGATTTTGTGTGCTTCAATTGGAATCGGATTCTGGGAAGCGGATAGGAATTTGGTTGAACAAATTCCCGGAAGGAGAAATTATGAAATGCATTTAGTGTTAGGCATTTCATAATGTTAATGGTTATAGGGAATTGAATCAATGCACGACAAATGGACTTTCGGTTAAATTTGTCGTGCATATGATTCAATTAGGGAACATGATTGGGATTATGGTTGACGAATTTCGCGAAAGACACAACCATGAAATGCATTTGAAGATACGCATTTCATTATGTTATCATTCCAGGGAATTCCTCAACGCACAGTATGAACTTAAGGTTCGTACTTTGATGCATCATTTGGGGAAAAGGAATTAGGTCGAGGCTTATTAGGAATTGGGTGCGGGTGGTGATTTAGGATCACTACATTGGTCTTAAATGCTGGACATTGCAACGACGACGACACACATGGTCAGACAGAGTATTCCACATTTGTGTTGTTCGGCTAAAGAATAAATGTGTTTATTTATGTGCTTGAAAATGATTATCAACGTGAAGTGATGCGTATTCTCAGATTGATGGGTAACACGGGAAATGTCTGGAGAGGACACATTCAGCAAGTTCAGTTGAGCCACGACCGTACTAATGCCTATAGAAAAGGGATAGGCATGGTAGGTTGGGCCTATGTTCTAACGACGGAAATGAACGGCTTATGGCTGGGTTCCCAATAAGTTTCAGTGTTCGTTTTTGGATCGTATCGAGCACGTCGATCGCAGTTTTGGATGCACATGACCAAATATGGGAGCTAAACCCCATTTTGGGGCGAATGTAATCCTTATAAATAGTAGTTGGATAGAATGAAGTCGTTATTGCACCTCTTAAGAAACATTTGGCCGCATTTTTCGGGGCTTCAAATATGTGGTCATTCCAATCAAGAGTAGAATTGATTGAATTCGAGTGCCGAGGATTGATAGTTCCCTGGCAGCGTCGTCGATGCATGTGACGTTCGTTGACAGTATATTTGTTTTGGAGTTCGCCTTTGACGACAAGAGTACTGAATTTTAAGGCGTTGAATTGTACTCGATTAGATAACCCCCATTGATATATCTTGTTGAGGTTGGAATTCAGTGTATTAAGCATAACCTGCTGATTGGTAATGAGGTTGGAAGAGTTTGGTGGGGAATGTTCGTATGAGAAACTCAATATGCTATTATCAGCAAATAAGTGACTTGGACAATGGACAAGAGATTATTTATGAAGATGAGGAAGAGAGTGGAAGTGCAGAACCCCGGGGAACACCTACATTAGTTTGGTGCGAGGCAGATTTAACACAATCAGAACCACTGCGAATGAACAGCATGGGACATAAACTCCTACCCATCGGATTAGTGAATTGTCCGCTCCATAAGAGTGTAATTTCGACAACGGGACTGGATGTCAAACTTTGCTGAACGCTTTTGAAATATCCAATATGAAAACCTTGCTTTCTCCGAGGTGGTGGGTGGAATGGCTCCACTTTTCGGCAAGATACGCCATCAGATTTCCTGTCGACCTGTGGCTGCGAATGCCAAATTGGCGGTTATTGAGAGAGTGGTTTGATTCCAGATAATTCGAAAGTTGACGGTTAATCACTGATTTCATCACCTTCGAGAGAATAGAGGTGAGTTGATAGGAAGAGAGGACTGTTTTGTCGCTCTTTTTTTCGAATTTTTTGAATGTTCACTGACTTCTATCTATTTGGAAAATGGCCAGTCGAATAGGAAACATGGAACAGTTCAGGCAGTGAATTAATCAATGGAGAAGAACATCTCGTAAAGAGAATTGGGGGAATGCCATCCTGACCAGTGGATTTGTTTGCCCTCACCAAACAGCAGTAGTTGAGTGTTCGGGGAACAATACGCGTTCAAAAGTGAATACGGCTTATAGTATGCTGCTTATACTCAAGTTGAGGTGGAACAACTGATGCGGTATCAGGCAATGTTGAGTTGGCTACAAAATGTGCAAGAAGTAGATTCGTGTTCTCTATATCACACTGGTGAGTGGTCCGTCAACGGCTATAAGCGAAGCAATGAGGAGGAGACTGAGTTTCGGATGTTTTTCACCCGAATGACCAAAAATTCCTACTTCCTGTAGGAGAGTGGAGTATTTTTTGTCTCACTCTCTCAAAATGGTTTGAACAAGTCTTAAAGGTATTATGCCTAGTCAGAAACAAAAATGTGACGGTTTTTTTGGAATTCTTTGTTATGATTTTGCGAATGATTCGATCAATGTAAAATTTTAAAGGGTTACACTTATTTTAAGGTGAAAAAAAAATCCAGTTTTTGTTTTAATTTTTTTTGTGACGTTCCGTGGCCAGCACTACTAGTCTCTAACAAACATATTTGTAATAATTAAAAAAGTTTTCGTTACCTGCTGGTAACACGTGGATATTAAGAAATGTTGATTTCAATGTTTCACTTTTGTTTCTACCGTACATAGAATTCTTGACGGGAGATCAACGGGAGTGAGATTGATGGGGAAGGTTGAGACGGATATAGGCGGACAATGTTAGGCGCGACCTTGATGAGATCATATCAAAGGTCGGTGTGTGAAAGGAAAGTGCACAGGGTTGAGAACGATGACACAGGCAATTCGGTGAGGTCGTGAACATGCGAGTTCCTACAGGTCAATAAATAGTATATCAAAATAGTGTGTGCGAGAGTTTGAAAATAGGACACTTGTTACTGACATCACTTTTAGATTCGTTTTCAAGCATATGTCGAACGAAAGATGTTTGCGAATGTAAGCGAATTCATCATATGAAAGAAATAGTTTGAAGATTATCGAGAGGGGGAAAGTTTGGACGAACATTTTTAGAAATATACGTTGAACAAACTAATTTTAAATCGGGTGTGGTATGAAAAATGAGAAATAAATTGATGATGGTAGAAGTTTGGTAAATATTTGAGTAGTTGATGAATCAGAGCAAAACCTTCATCGATTAAGGATTTAAAAAAAAAAGAAGTTGTGCAGGAGGACGTTTAGGTCCTTAGAAAATCATTTTCTTACAAGGATTTTTTTATATATGTATTCGCTCAACCGATACAATAAGGATGCGCAATACTCTCCTGTTGTTTTTCTTTTTTCCTAGTAATCGATATAGACTGTGGGGTACGGGTTGATGTGCCAACGTATGACACGCGGTTCAGTCGTATCCCCATCGAGTTGTTCCGACGAAATATTGTCACCAAAAGGAAACACGAAATTCACTGTTGTGTAGTGTTGATATTAAAGTTTCTTTTTTTTTTTTTTAATTTTAAATGATATCCATATCTATAGGTAGTGAATGAGATTTATATTATTTGGATTTATTAAATGTTTTAGTATTTCTTTTATTTGTTTTAACTTTGTGCCACAGACCCATCAGTTTGAGGTAGTGAATTGTCTCCTGTAAACTCTTCTTGAAATACATTTCTAATTATACACTTGTAACTTTTTTGTAATTCAGCAACAATACGATTCTTCAGCCGAGAATATTTTTCTCGTTGCTCTATAAGCAACGAATTTAAAGAGCACATTTCGATTTAGCTAGTGCACTACGAAGTTCTTGATTATTAAGTATTAACTCACGATTGATTTCACTGTACGTCTCCATTCGTAAATAATGTTTTAATTGTTAACCAGATTTTCTCCAAAACTTGTGGCTACAGCGTGTGCACCAGCGTGCACACGCCGCGGTTGTTGAATAACGACTGACTTGAATTAGGGATGAAGGTGGGTAATTTAATTTTTGCACACAGGACAACCAATAGAGATCATATTTCTGCTCTCTCATTGCCACGCCCGTCGATGTGAGGTGAATACATCGGTTAATTCGATGGTCGACGAACATGGGAGAACGGGAGCAGAAACACAATGTGCAATGATCTCGGGGTGGGTTTGGTTGTATGTGCATGAATCAATACAGCTCTGAGGATAACCCATTGACCTAATTCGGTGAATATGGTGATCTCAGAGTGCATTGAACTGTAGGAAGACAGAACTGTGAAGGAGAGGAAAATTTAGCTGGTGCTATTCACCTGCGACAAGAGAGCATTGATCCGCAGAGAATGGAGTGTCTGGAGAAAGTGAATAGGGCGCCGAATTGGCTAGGGAAATCTGATCATGGGAACTAAATTAAATGCTTTGATAATTTCCCCAGCGGTTACATGATTATGCAACCGCGTCGTTTGATCAGACTATGCCGTTGCTAACCGACATGATGCGATTTCCGGTGGAACTCTCATGGGTTAGCGAAATGGGGTTGCCGTATGGCGAAAAGATAGCTAAATTCAATTATGCATTATCTGCATAGGATAATGAGTTTAGCTATGCGTCCGTTTAACATGATTTACAGGTGGAATAGCTTATAAGAGGAATAAGGGTAGAAATGACGCGCTGAAAGCGGTCGAAATAAGGTATGAAATTGTGGGTTGGTTCTCCATGTGGTATAAAGAACCCCCACAAGACGATTCCGCGTGCATCACAAAATACAGTTGCTATCACTTTGGCGCTCAATTTCACCGTCTGCGCCGTTTTCGGAGTCTGTTCGCTTTCAAAAACCCACTGTTTTGCTGTTCCTTTGCCTCTGGAGTAAATAGTAATGCATCGACAATTCGTTCACTGTTATCGGGGCAGAAACTCGTTAGAATTCCGACAGGAAAGCACCAAAACAGCCCCAGAGAATAAACCGCTTGATTCGATTTATTCTCTGTCCTCCGTACACATAAGGTTTAGAAATTTAAGGACATTAATAGAGCTCTTTTGTGCGTCCGTGATATATACAGTGCCACATTATTCACATTTATGGACATAGCTAATATCGTGGTTCAAGAACATTAAGAACGGAATCCCATTGATCTAATCCGCCAGTTAACAGTCTAGAGTTCCAGAACGGTAAAAAAAAACCACGTATAACTTGTTTTACTTTTCTTTATTTATTTTTTGTTGCTTTCACAATGTATACATTTTACGACCTTCTTAGATTTGGTACTAAACACTATGACGATCAAAAGCGGAGGTCGTCAATATTCTGAGAGCCAAAGAGACATTGTAAAACTCCTTATGACTGCAAATTAGTTTTCTTTACATAGACAAATGTATACCAGAAGCATATATAGAAATGTTTGAACTACCTTAAGTAATGAAAAGCTTGGGAACAAAGCTCCGCCATTATTAGTTTATCTCAGGGCATACTATAAATGTGGATCGTTTAGTGTCGCTACTAATATAAAATATTCAATAGTGACTAATATCATTAATATGCAAACTTTCCTACTCTACAAATTCATCTAAAATTTCCCCAAAGTGGATCTTAACTCGATTCCGTAATCGGTTAATGTACCTCAACATTAATATGCTACAAGCGCTCAAATCTCAGAGAAGGAAATCGCCCCCACTACCTATAACAGGTATAATGTGTGAACATGTGAACAAGCTCTCTATCGGTTGACGGGGCATCCCTTATTGCTGTTCGATTCATCGTGGTGTCTCATATGCAAGGTTAACCTACATTGTCGTCGCCAAGGGGCTTCTTTGCATTTATGCAGATGATTAATTATTTATGCCAAGTTTTATGTGCCTATGTGTCTCTCCTTTCGTTCCCTTTACAATGTAAACTAGTTTCACGTGGACTTTCTTGCTGTTATTGATTTGATTCGCTTCGTATTGATTATTGACAAGCCGACTGATGTTTGTTTCAAACTGGTACGTGTAAACGATATCCGATGAAACTAGATAATAGTTCGAGTTTCCACTGAATTATGTTCCATGACTAAGCTGCAACTATAGATACACCGGAACGGTGGATAAACGGAGTACCATTGAGTAGTCTTGACATGTTTTTTTTTTTTTATTTCTCCGGTGAACAACTTCCGGAAAAGAGAAAGTTTTTAAATGAGAAAACGAAGAATAACCGATGTCAAGGCCTCCATAGGCAGTTGATATTTTGGTTTGTTTGTTTGTTAATTAAATTGAATAACTGTGGGCGGATAGTTAAGATAACAGCTTTCTGGTATATGCCAATTCATATCAAAGGGTAAGGTCGATAATTTCATCGTAAAGAAAGTTGGAAATTTATTAAATGGATTACGGTGTTACATATGCGAGTGCATTTATTTCTTCAAAGGAGAGAAGGTAATGTGCTAAGAGGAATAAATCACTTTGAAACCATATCAGAACAGACTAGCGAAGACACTCCTTTTTGCCGGTATTGTGGGCGAAATAATAATATAACATTTTACTAGCGAACTTGCCAGGTGGTTGGCATTTACAGCATTTAAATCGCGATGGTTATTAAAATGGGAATATTGTAGTATGAAAACTCCTAAGTGGATCACTGACCGACGAAAATGGCAAGATACTTTGACCGCACAGTCACGAAAGAACCTAATGTCCCAAGTGTCCATCAGTTACAAACTTGGGGTTTACCTTGTTATAAATTTAATAGCTTCACACTGAGTGTCGAGGTTAAACTTTTCGGCAATATACAGTATGTTTTCGATGTAAATGCCTCGAACACAGTAACCTTTCCATAAAAACTTTATTGTACTTCCTCGTTGCGGAGTAATCTAATTTACCTCAATCAAAACTGGTAACAGTCCCTCGTACAAGCCTCAAGCTTAACACTGCGAATTACTATCTAAAAAAACTGATCGCGAAAGTATTGCTGCGGTGTATGAATGACATCATTGAGTTGCAACCGGGTCAATAAGGATTTTATTGGACTAAAATATCTAGTAGGCGTTCGTTACTTGCCGAAATAAAAAGTCAATCTTAAGTCAGAGATACTTTATTTTTGTACCGGTCATTTTTTTTCTTTTTGATTTTTATCTCGTATTTGCTTTTCGGTGCCGTGAAATAAGTGACAATCATATGAAGATATTTTTGCATTACACAATGCTGCAGGCGGACAGTAAGTACAGAACAGATACTTACAGTCGAATCAAATAAATATAAGAATCAAAGTTTTATTTGTATTGTAGAGAAATTTTGTAATTCTCATTTGTTCATTTTTGAAAAGTTGCTTCAGGCTGCTGGTTGAACGAACTTTCAATGGGTGCACAGATGTATTAGAGAATACCGCGTACGGAGTTCGATGCGATAATTTCCGGACTTATACTAATCCGTGAAGGAAATTGTTTGATATTGATTTTAATATTTCGAAGGGAATTTGAAGAATGTAGGTCGAAATGTTGGATGGAAAAATTTTGAAACTTATGGAGAGATGGAACACAACATGTCACAATAAATGTTTATTCTGTTCTATTTGAAATAAAGTCGAACATGTTTGGAATTTATATATTTTTTTACTTTGATGAATCACGCGGCTTAAATTTCAAGGCAGAATGCGAATAAAAGAGAACAGAGGCGATAGCAAAGGTTAGTGCATTTTTGGCGGAGTGTTTAGTCTAAGAGTTGTGAGTGTTCCGCTGAACACTGTTCCAAATGAAAAGCGACACACGGAGCGAAGACAGCGACAATTAAAACACAAATTCTTTTTTTGAGAACGCTCTTTATTTCATTGTTTGTTACTTTTGACTTAGTGTATACTTTTGAGAATATGCTGTCCAAAGGAAATTTTAAAATTCCAATAATCGGCGAGGTTACAGCAGCTTTAGCAATATTATGTCACTTGAAGCTACTATACCCTAACATTTTTCAACGCGTTGTTCTCGAAACTGTCTTTTTTAAAACAATACCCACGATTTTTCAAGTTCTACTGAACCGATTTACTTCAAATTTAGTATATGTCTTCTTTATAGGTTTTTCTATTTCTACTATCCTCATCCCCAAATTTCAATGTTAACTGTTTTTAAAAAATTCGAAAAACTAAAAAAAAAAGTGGAACAAAAACAAATTTTTTTTTCAAGCAGTCGCCATTTTGTTAAAAAAAAATGTTTTCCAACTTTTTTTAGTTCCAACGATAGAGACATTTCTGTAAATTAATAACCTTTTTTTTTTTCAGATTGCTAGGAGGGTTGAATCGTGGGTATGGTCGCGTGCCAACTTTTTGAGATTGACTATAAGTAAACTTTTAAATTATTGTAACCTATTTTTCTAGTATTACGAACTTCTGGATTTTTGTAACTTTTGATATAAGATTAACTTCTTTGAACGCCATTGTAATTGAACGAAAATCCAAGTCGGTAATTAATCCTAATCTAAGCAATAGTTAACAGAAAATTATTCTCTTCAAGGATAATTTTCTTTCTCGAAGAAGGGTGGGATGTTGTATTCCAGAATACTACCCTTATTCGCTGTAACACTAACTCATGTCCTTTCAAACACAACCCTTAAAACTACATCCTCACATATCTTACATTCTCATTTAATACAATTCATAAATAAACAGACACAATATTCTATATCCAGTCACTTACAGCACATTTCATAAATATGCCCCTTTTCATAACAAGCACATTTTTCATTTCAAAACATGGCCACTTTGATTTTCGTTCAAAGTTTATTCAAAATTCTAAGTCACAGAGACTTCTAGATTGTTTTCTTCATAGCTCCATAACTTCATAGCTGCTAACTTTTTGAATTTTGAATTTTTTGCTTTCATTTTCTTTACTGTATTCTTGAAATATTAATAAACATCCTATAAAAAAATGAATAGTAAAAATATTGGTTGCTTTTTTTTACAGCACTTCAAAAATTCCGTTAAATTCATGCGTCTACACCAGAATACCCCCTTAAAGATCTAATACACAAATTTTACTTTTATTTTATTAGGTGTACAACTTTGCGTTTTTTCCGAAATTCGAGGCTTTATTGTAGAAAACTGGTTATACATTTATGATTCAAAGTATTGTCCATCGCTGGCCACTACTTTCTCCCATCTTTCGGGCAGCATACGAATTCCGCGTTGAAAAAACTGGTTATCTTTTGAAACCTCCCGCAAATGACGAGAATTTGGCTCGTAAGCTGACTTGTTTAATCGAGAATAACTTCATGATGCAGACACAAATCGACTAATATTTCGATGGCGTTATGTTTACAAATACCTAAGCTTATTGTATTACATCTATGATCTATTTATTTCAACAACAACAACAACAACAGCAACAAAAAGGCGGAATCAAAGTTGTATACCTAATATTATAGTAGTTCAGGAGATATACACAGAAACGACAAACTTCCACCACACATTGCATTGTCTTAAATTTCGAAATAACCTAGTTTATCCTTGTTTATCGCATATTAGCCTTTCACTATTGTTTTCAACCGAAAAGTGGCAATATATAAAAACGACACACGTTCAGGTATCACGAAATGTCATGACGAGGGTAATTGTGTCGGTCTCCGTATGGACTGTCCGCACTTAAGTTAATTACTTTCGAACACAGTGTAATTAGAATTAACAAATGTCCTCCGGTTAACTCGCGTATTTCACTAGGCTTTAACACTGCGGTCGAATGTTACTTAATTTTTTGTGTAAAACTCCGGTCGAACGTTACTTATTTTACTATGTTTAAACTGGTCGAACGTTACTTCCCCGTTTTACCGTCCTGCGGGGACTACCTTCTCGTCGGGGTTCTCTAACTGGACTGTGGTAACTTCCCTGGGGATGATTCCATTCACCCCGTAGTTTCTTTTCCCTTTCTCTCAATCGAGAATCTCTCCACCAGGGACGATCGTTCTCACACATACAGATGCGGAGGTTATTGCCTGGTTGCTGTGGAGCATTCTCTGATCAGAATTTCACACATCTGATGCATCGGTTATGCACACTATCGAATTTATGATTTACATTAGACGATCGTGGGATAATGTTTACTTTGCCCTATGGAAACAGCATTTTCGTTTATTGCTGTTGCTCCGCGATGGCCTTTGTTTAGGCGAAGTACATTGCGGCGGGGACAAAAGTTTTATCGACGGATTGGTTTTCCAGCAATATCGCCGGAGATGTGATGTTTGTCGACATCTGGCGCAGCTGTGCCAACCGTTTGTGTACATCCAGTTTATGGATCGATACACAATTTCTATGCTGGGTCATGTCCTTCGATCGCCGTGCAGGCGTAGGAAAAATTGTTCGGACTTGTGACCCATGAACCTGTGGATACGTGGGGTTGTTGACTCCAGGATGAATGTTACCTTTTATTTCAGGTGGAAAGGAGGACTTTTGAGGACACGTGTCTGTGGGCACATGTAGATTGGATATAGGTGAGTATGTTCCTTGGTGGAACGACGACATCTCGAACTATAGTGGTGTGTGTGGTTCGTGGAACCGCCACACGTTGCTCCTGAATAATTAAAGTGGGAAATGGGAATTTCTATTTTGATCATTAACAAAATATACAAGCATACGTACAAAGCAAGTAATGTTAGATAACTACATACAGATTCAATATGTAGATATTGAAATCACCTACGATCATTAGATGTTTAAACTTATCACTATATAAGAGAACAGACAACTTTTGAATAAAACTCCCAACATTAGTCGTATGAAGTCTATAGACGTAAAAGAACATGAATACAACACTGCAGAAAACCATAAAACGTTAGCATTCGACATCTTAGCATAGGAGAAATCAAGAATATGGTATTGTAGTCCTCTCTTACAAAATAAACAACACCACTCGCAGCAAATCCTTCGTATAGTCACACATCTCGGAGTAATAAATCCAAACTTTTAAAACAAATACTATATCAGGGACGCAAGGAAAAGACTTTAGGTGAGTGGCCAGAGATGGGAAATTTGTTCTCATACTTCTTGGTACCAATGGACTATTTTTCGGGGCTACTTAGAATTCAGGGTATACAGCAACAGACCTCGTTCCCTGAATCAATTAAAAGCAATTATCCGTGCTAAAATGACAGCACTAACGAAAAAAATAGAAGTCTTGCGTTATGTTTAGGCCAGTGGCAGAAAAATGACGCAATAAATTTAGGCGCCCGAACTTTTTACGTAATCAATGGCCACGAATCGTACTTTGATAATATAAAATTTGATCCATTACACTTTGTGTTTAAAAAACAAAAACATTTTTGGAAGAACTTGTATTTTCTTGTTACGTAGCGAGGTTGACATATGCATGATATTGAGTAGTAGGGAACTTGTGCTATTGAGGAAGATACGAATGAAAATACGAGTTATTTATTCCTAGTAAGTTGTGGAACCTGGGATTACTCCTAGCGCCATTTGATCAAGGCCAGTACTATTATGCCACTGATTGAATGTGTAAATGATGTTAGATAGATCATATGCAATAATTTATGAATATTAAAAACATATCAGAAAACTCGCATATAATTATCTGATAATTAAAAAACCTTTGATATTCACAAGGCATGTCTAAATCTTGTTACGAAGCAATTATTACTAGATGTAACAGAAAGTAAAGCAAAATTGCTTTACATGTAAAGTCGCCAGTTTGTAATTAAATGCGTCACCCTAATAGAATCAAATAAAACCTAACCACACACATTGCTCATGCAAATTCAAATACTAGATCGTAAAGCTTTATTCGAAAATTATACTCCAAGAAATAACATATGGACTGCACAGTCGAGTCAGTTTGTAAGGCAAAGCCTGGTTTCTGCTGGCAATGTAAAAATACCAGTCTTTCAACAACACGAACCTGATAGTGGGTGTTATACAGAGTATATATACACTTCAAATGATCACCAGATCACAAATAAAAGAAGGAAAAGTCTGTAATAAAACTCTTCTCCGTCTTGGGGTAAACGCAGTAAAAAATAAATCCAGGTTTTTCTATTCGCGTGCACTACAGCTTAATTACTCTTTTGCAACGTTTTGTATTCCATTCGACGAACCCTCTGCTTATCAGTTTGAGACACAAAGTGTAGGAGACGTCGCCGCAATATTAATGCGATGTGACAACGATTGTCCGGTTTTATTTTGTTTTAATGAATGTGTCAACATCAGAATGATATGCACAAGCGGCTTGAGACCCAGTCTAACGAATTTGCATGACTTCGGGATGAGATAAACGAACTGTTCTAGTAGAGAAGCGAGGGGTTAGTCTCGTGCCTATTGTATTAAACACGTTAGTTGATTTTGATTAGTCTGACTTCCTGACAGCTAAAAATGAACAAAACCCAGCGGTTGTGAGAATATTTGTTTTAATTTATGATATAATATGAACAGATTCCAGCATCTGCTATTTGAATGGCCACTACACTTTTCGAGAGTTTATTATTATTATTATTATTTATTGGCCTGTAGGAACCCGGAAGTTCATGACCTCACCGACTCGCCTTCGCCATCGTTCCCTGTCCTGGGCACTCTCCTTCCACGCTTGACCATTCGATCCGATCTCCTCAACGTCAAACCTAACATTGTCCTCTCATCTCCGTCGGGGCCTTCCTACCGGTCTCTTTCCCGTTGGTCTACCGTCAAGAATTGTATGCACGGTCCTATCGTTCCCCATTCGCGCCACGTGTTCGGCCCATCTTAATTTTCGCGACTTGATTACTCTCACTATTGTAGGTTTGCGGTATAGCTCTTCCAATTCGTGGTTGTGGAGTTTCCCCCATTGTCCTGCTTCCTCGTCATATTTACCGCCAAAGATACTCCGTAAAACTTTATTGTCGAATACGCGGAATTTGTTTTCTTACCGTTTTATGAAAGCCCATGTTTCGCATCCGTATAGAACAATCGGCATAATTATGGTTCTATAGACACGGAGCTTTATGTTACGTGATAGCAGTTTGGATTTTAGCAGTTTACTGACTGCGTGCCAACTAGCGTTGCCGGAGGGTAGTCTTTTGTTAATTTCCTTCATTTCGTTACTGGCTCTCAGTATTATTTCCAGATATTTAAATTCTTTAACTTTTTCAAATATCTTGCCTCTGACGTTTATATGTGTTCCCTGAGTTCCACCTGAGTTCCGCCGTAATCATGTATTTCGTTTTGTCTTCATTTATTTCTAGGCCCACCTCTTTTGCCGCTTGCATGATGATTTCACAGTTTTTACTTACAGTTTGTAGATTATCGCCCAGAACAGCGATGTCATCCGCATATGCGAGCACTTGTGTGACCCCGTTCAGGGATGATCCGGTCATGTTGTCGTCTTGTACCCTTCTGATGACATACTCGAGCACAAGGTTAAAAAGAGACGGTGATAGACCATCTCCCTGTTTTAGTCCGTCCCGGATTTCAAACGGTTCTGAGAGGTGGTTTTCTATTCTAACTCGCCCTTTGTTTTCGTTCATGCAAATTTGAATGAGGGCGGCATATTTTTTTTTTTTTGGGATTCCCAGCTCAACTACAATATGGTAGAGTCTTTCCCTTGCGACTGAGTCGTAGGTTTTTTTTGAAGTCAACGAACAGTTGGTGAACCGTCTCTCCGTATTCCCACTTCTTTTCCAACAGTTGCCTTGCTGTGAACATTTGGTCACTTGTTAACCGATTCCTACGGAATCCGCACTGGTAGTCTTCCAGTATTTCTTCTGCGTACAGCGTGATTCTCGCCAGTATGACATTTGTTAGTATTTTGTGTGTGGTTGGGAGCAATGATATTCTTCTGTAGTTTTCGCAGTCAGATCTGTCACCTTTTTTGAGAATGAGGACGACTATTGAGGTTTTCCATTCTTTCGGAATGACTTCCTTATCCCATATTGTTTTAATCAGTTGGTGGATCTTTCGAGCGGTTGCCTCTCCTCCATGCATCACAAGCTCTGCCGGTATGCAGTCGATTCCGGGAGCGTTGCTATTTTTCAATCGGTTTATTGCATCTACAACTTCGTTGAAAGATGGCTCTGGGGTCTGAGGCTCGGTTGTATGTACGTCTGGTGCGTTTATTTGTGGTTGATGGGTGTGCACATTGAGGAAGTTTTCAAGGTACTGCTTCCACCTTGTCACGATATTGTTTATTTCTGTGACCAGACAGCCGTTTGCGTCTCGAATTATTTTGACTCTCCTTCGGTAGCCATTTCTAATTGAGTTTATGCCGACATACACACCTCTGATGTTCTTTGCTCTGGCATTTTCTAGAATTTTTTCGAAACGAATCTTCTCCATTCGCGTTATTTGCGTTTGAAAAGACTTTGACGACTGGTGACGAATGGAATACATACAATTTTCACACGCATTGTCGGATATCACGACATTATTCTGTTAGATATGGATACTTTGAACTCGATTTGGCATTCAGCAATGAGTAACACCGTTATCGAAAATTGTGGGTTGAGCTGAACGATTTTATGCTTGGTAAACCTGAGCCCCCTAAATCTTAAACTTGCTTCTCTTTTAAATATGAGTGGATGAAACCCAATTTAAGATTGCATGTGATTTGAAGGTTGAAAAGAGAATGTTTTCTCTAACTTCCTTGTTTAATAAAGAAAAAAATCCTATTTTGTTCTATCTATTCATCTGTAAGAGCTCCACAGTTCTTAACGCCACTAACCCGGCTACGCCACCGTTATTAGTTCTGCACACTTTCAGTTTCGAGTATGTATTGTAAATAGAAGAACATTTCAGCAATATTCTATGAAATGTTCTACCAAAAATTTTGAAAACTCGACCAAAATAAGCAAAATTCATACACACATGCAGATAATATGTGGGCAAGTAGAAACTCGGCTCTGGAGTTGGTTGCATTAAACGCTTACTTGAATACATCCAATTCGATCGCGATATTGGGTTGTACTACATGAAATGTCCGATTTTCGCTCAGTCGGACTTAAGAACTTCTCGAGTGAACATATGTTCCAGAATATTAAATTTTCTTTTTTTTTTATAAGGTTAAGTGGTATGTGTGCTCGACGTATGAGAATTTTAGGGTTCTTTACAAGTAGTTATTTTTTTTTCCAGGAATTGTTTACCTTGTCGGCAGTTCAAATTCGAACCCTCTTCCTTTATGAATTTAAAATGGGACATAATGCGGCATTGGCAATGAAGAACATTAATGACGCATTTGAGAATGTAGCGGTAAATGTAAAATTGGAAAGTTCCATTCGGGAGATTTCAGCCTCGAAAATGAATCACGTGGGAAGGCGGATATGTTAGTTGACGACGATGTTTTAAGAGCAACGGTGGATGCGGACCCAACGAAATCGGTGCGGGACACCACAAAGCATGGGAGTATCCCCAATGACAATAAGTCGACACCTTTCTGACATAGGATAGGTAAAGAAACTCGATAAGTGGGTACCCCATGAACTAAACGAGTCCCTAAAACGACGGCGCCTGGAAATCTGCGCATCGCTAAGATTAAGAAACCAAACTGAACCGTTTTTGCACCGGATAGTCACCTGTGATGAAAAGTGGATTCTGTATGATAACCGTAAACGACCTGGGCACTGGTTGGATCTGGGTGAACAACCAAAACACAACTCCAAGCACGATCTTCACTCAAAAAAGGTTATAGTGACAATTAGGTGGACATCGAAAGGCCCAACCCACTTTTCATTCTACAACCAGGAGAAACGATAAACGCTATCAAATATTGTGAGGAAATCGACATATTGCATGCCAAATTTGCTGAAAAGCCACCTGCGTTGGTCAATAGGCACGGCCCGATCTTTTTCATGACAATGCTAGACCCCACATCTCACAAGTAACGGTGCAAAAATTGTTGCAGTTGGGATTTGAAATTCTTCCGCATCCACTGTACTCTCCTGACATTTCCCCAACGGACTACCATCTTTTCCGCAATGGGGATTCGTTTTGCCGGGAGAAGGTTTTCCGGAACCGAGCAGAGGCCATAAAGCCGTTGAGGATTTCATTGCCCCTAAAAGTCAACGAAAAAGGAATATTTGACCTTTTATCACGTTGGAAGAATGTGATAGATGATAACGGATCCTACTTTGATTGAATAAAAAGTTACGGAAAAATATTGGCTTTTAAATTTTTACTATAAAATCGGACAATCTAGTGTACAAGGGGAGAGGGTTAACACAACACCTGACCTATGGAATAGCCTCCCACTCTAAAAGATACAAGATTTCCGCGACATTATTAATTTGTTCATAACAATCGCAGATTTGATGGCATACATTCCGCAGCTATTTCTAGTGTGCAATAACAAGTGATATATATATACCTCAAAAAGCACAGTACCAGAAACCACAACTCCAAGTGACCTCTGCTGAGATTCAGCAGAGTTTAAAGGTTGTCGACCAAGATAAATGAACACCTCTAGGAAACCATTCTTCTGTCTGAATAAAAGCAAAACTCCAAATTGTCTATCCTTTGGAACACAGTATCCGAATGAATCATACCCCGGCGCAAATCGATTCTACCATCGCATTCGTCTCTCTGGATTTCATCACGGTCTTGTCTGCAACACTATTGTAACCCAGCAAACAGCTCGTGCAATTTCTTGAACAAAGTTCAAAAAGGAAATTTATTACGTTAATAAATGACTCAATTATGCCGAACAACACAGAGATACATCTTAAGCGCTGAAGTTTTATCCGGTACAGAAATGAAAGTGCTGCTTGGAATCATCATGGGCGACTCGGTCCTATCGTTAGATAACAAGTTATATGCTTCCACTTTGACCTCCTTCAGATGTTTGGAGAATCTGCGCTAACACAGAGTGATCGTTTGTATGTATCTCGCAAGGCTCATATTGCTTTATTTAATTTGTATACTAAAATATGCATCTACAATATCTATTTATATTTTGAAACCACATTTGTTTTCCTTGAGGGAACAACATCGGTGGTAAATTTATTGGTGCCATTGGTTTGTTTTATATGACCAAAAGAGATACATGGAAACTCAGAATTTGAGGCGAACTGGTCTATTAACCTATTGGTCTACAGGTCTATTAATTAATTTCTGTAGATATAACCGTAGGATCTCAAGGTAAATGAGGTGTTGTCGAAAGCAGGGATATATTAATTCAGGGAAAAAGAAATCTATTCATTGGATGGTTATAGTGATATATAGCTCTTTAAATATTGATCAAACAAATTCACTCATGTGTGGAAAAGTGACATTCCCCTATATTCCTTTGACAGCCTTTTATAGCTCGATTAAGCTGTCAGTTACAGGATATAAAATATGGAACAAAGATATATTTTAAATTTTGTTTCGATAACGGTGAAAATGCAAGTCAGACGGCTGAAATGTTTTTTTTTCTTTTTGCACAAACGTGCGCACAAAAGGGGATTTTGGAGTACGCTTAAATGTCAGAGCCCCATGCGAGTGAATGGCGTTTGTGGTCTTGATAATGCCACAATCAATTTGGTTTCATGGGTTTTGTTCCGATATTTTTGATGTTGAAGATGTACCTCGTATAGATCAGCTCTATATATACCCCATAAAATTATAGAATTGTTCGATATAGACAGTCGTGGCATCGCCCACGAGCTAAAAATCGCCCACAAAACCATCTTCCTGGAGCAGGATGGAAAAAAACAAAAAAACAATCGATTTTTGGGTGCCACACAAGTTGGCAGAAAAAGTTCTCTGCTTCGAATTCTATCCCTTGGCTCAAGGAAACGAAATCAATCCATTTCTTAAACGGATTGTGACTGGGAATAAGAAATACACCATATACGAAGATGATTTTGGTCAAACCGCGATAAAGCGGCTCAAACGGTGCCCAAACCAAAGCTCACTGTCAGCAATAGCTTGCTGTGTATTAGGTGAAACTAGAATGGCATTATTTACTATAAGCTGCTTTCATATGGCCAAACATTAAGTTCGGACCTTTTCTGTCAAGAATTGGATCATTTGAAAGTACGATTGATCAGAAAAGGCCAGAATTGACCAACAGGGGAAGTATTGTGATTCGCCAGATATTTCGCGAGTTTGGTTGCAAAGTTTTGATGCATCTGCATCACAAAGACAAAGTTCCAACGTGCACCAAAGAAAAGCACAAACAGGAGAAATAAAACTGTTCGCCAAGACAACGCGGAAAATTTAAACACAGGATTCCTTTTGTTTAGTTTTATTTATATATTAAAAGAAAAACACTATTTATGGAATAACTTGCCTGAACCCATGGATTATTGTTCCGTTTCATTTTCGTATTGGTGTAGTGCTCTACAAAGCCCTACCAAATCCTTTCCCCACACATACACCCTAATTTCCAGTAATCCCCATACCAAAACAAACACACGGTAAGTTGAACCAGATGTTCAATTACCATACTCATATTTCCAGAACTTCCTAAAAACTAAACACCACAATGCATATCTTCGTATGCAAGCAAACTCATGTTCCTACAAATCCTTATCTTTATCTCCATTCTTGCCAGATGTGTATATTCTAAAAATAGATATCACATTCCTTTTCTCCAGTACTCGACTCCAGTCGAAGTACATTTCGAAATTCTGCTTGCATCTCGATGCATCCGCGATACAAAATCCCGATAAGATTTTGTATAAAAGGGCGATGAATTTTGTATTCGAGGATCAGTCTCAATTGGCGTCCGAAGCGGTAGGACGCCAGTAAATTAAATTAAAGCAAATAAATTAAAACTCAAAGGACAAAAATTGCCTTTTTAATTAAACCTGGCCGATTTCCGGGCCTCTTTTATAAACAATCGGTTGTCACTCTTCCCGGAGGCTCCGAAAGCACGGTGGCGACCGGAAGGGGTCCCGTCAGGAGCGGTCTATGGAGATCCCTCATCCTTTTCAGGACAAGGAGACGCTCCCTGAGAGAAGGACCACAACATTGGATACTAACATTTTACGGTAGCACTGTTTAAAATACATGAACTATTTCGAACACTGATGGTACGGACTTGCTTTTGATTATAATTAATACTACTAGCCACGACTCGGGGTACAACACGAACACGACACCGATATATATATGCGCGTCTCCGCAGTGACGGAGAGCGGGAGTGACGCGTGACCATGGCGGTCAGTGGATGGAAAACGACTCAGCGATAATCATCTCGTGCAGAGATGATTCGCTTATGGGGTGAGTTTGTAGGTGTCGTGGTAGGTATCCTCTCCACTAAGGATATCGTTTTTACCTACCACCAGAGAAACGTAAAGTCTCTCTTGGTGGAATAGAGAACCAGATCTCGTAATAGAGATAATGGTGGTATGTGTGTGATCGTACTCATCACCGTGTTATCGTTGCGTTTAGCAAAGGATAAACGAAACCTGAAACGAGAAAAAAAAGAACAAAGGGACCTAAGGCATCGGCCAGTAATGAGGGTCGGCTAAATAAATAAGCTGCAACTCATTAATGGGAAATACATTTGGGATACGTCAAACAATTTAAATTGTTTATCAAATCGCCAGAATGCCTGCGGTAGAACAGAATTCTTTTGTTTGCACATGATGTGTGCTAAAGAATTTGGTTTTAGCGGCTATTGCGCTAATTGTATGCAGCGTTTCAATAGCCTGCTAGGAGTTGCTTTGTCGTTGGACAAAAGAGTCGCCAGCCAATGTGTATGTGGGGAACATTGTTGTACACATGGTGAGGCTGGGAAAAGCCGACTCAATGATCATTATCCCTGACTATGATGGTTGCATGGTACTGTAAACCGATATGTTTTCTATCAGGGATACGAGGTTTTTCTTTACGGAATTCCTCTAGGAAAGCAAATATGATGCATAGAATTATAAATGCTTGAGAATCCTTTTAGGAAATTTCCTGTGATGCGTTAAAAGCATTAATGTCATTGTACAAGGAAATGTTTCAGGTATGCTGGGTGGAGATTGCGGTGCAGGTGTGGGAAAGTTGAAATTTGCCTGGGGGTCTTGAAAAGGTAGAAAGAACTTCTTACAGGGAATTTGTTTGCGAAAGGATGCATGAAGGTAAGTTTTCTTTTCCAGGGACTTTTTAGATTAAGGATTTGATCTCATTAATGCGTGAAGCAGTTAGGGTGCTAATGCGTTTGCATTAGCGAAATTATGTGATTGGATAGAGTTATAGGTGTTTTTTTAGGAAGGCGTGGGGTTTGGCGGAACCGCCACACATCCACCTTAACTTAACTTCTCCCTTTTTGTGTTACAGTAAAACGTCCTTTGAGGTAATAAATTGCTATCAAGAGAAGAATTTGTAAGCCACGATTACTATCGTCTGTCTTTTGTTATTATTTCAATACGTAATAAATTGGTATCAGGAGAAGATTATGGAAATCGAGAAGTCCAGCTTTTATCCAAAGGGATCAGGGCTTCCACGAGATAGGCATAATGTTTCCTTTCAACTGACAACAAGACGGTAATAGAGTCTTGAAGTAACTATAAAAATAACATTTTTCCCCCAAGTTATTATTCCTATGCTAATATGCAAAGGGTGATAAAAGTCATCTAATCTATTGTGGTGTTAAAAGTAATCTAGGAGATGTAAAAAATAATAGAAGGTTCACGAAGTTTTAATACCATTCCGGAGCGTAGTTTGAATTCTGGTGCAAGCGTTTTTGGCAAGACATTTGGAGTACAAATTAGTTCAGTCCGTTTTCAGAAAGTGACCGTGGTTGTCAATGATTCTTGGCATTGTTCCACGCAATTCGGTCTATATGCGCTCCACAAGACAATCCGACGGATCGCACCCGTTTGTGGTTCATCTCCCGACAGCGCGAACATCCCCGTATCAGAACTCGTTCCGTTACAGAGCGGGGAAGCTGTGGAACTCCCTTCCCACGCGAGTGTTCCCGGAGCGTTACAACCTGCAACTGTTCAAAAATAACTGCAACAGTTATTTGATGGCATCTCGGGGCGCCCACTCGACGCTATAGGTTCGCCTCTTCCGAGAGAAGTCTAATATAAAAAAAAAAAAAAAAAAAAAAAAAAAAAAAAAAAAAGTTTCATAATGACGATTGATTTCGGTGGTTTCGAAGAGTTTGAACATCTGTCACAATAATATTCAATTTATATTGCTTGAGTTTCATATAAAACTTTGTTTTTTTTACTGTCTTAAATGCATCAAGTTCGGTGTCAACTAAGCAGCATTTGCAGGAGATCTTAGTCTCTTGCTTTAATTGGAAGAAAAGTACAGAGTGCATTGAGTTCTTGTGGAAGTTTATGGTCACAATGCTCCAACTGATAAATCATGTAGTTTTGACGTTTCAAAAATAGTGATTTCGGCGTTGAAGATACGCTTCGCTCTGTACAGCTAAGAAAATTCGAAGATAAAGAGTTGTAAGCATTACTCGTTGAAAATCCGGGTCAAACCCAAGAGAGGCTTGCTGAATCATTGAGAGTGGTTCAACAAACAGTTTCCGTACAATTTCAATCCATAGGAATGATTCAAAAGCAAGGCAATTGTAAGCCGTGTGAATGGAAACCAAGAAACGTTGAACAGAAACTTTTAATTTACGAGTAGCTGATTCGAAGGTGGCGAAGGAGGGGTTTCTTTTTACAACCGATTGTGAATCGGTATGAGGAATGGATATGCAACGACAATCCCAAGAAGAAAATAGACCACGCTACGACCTCAACAATAAGTCGACAGCCGAATATTCATGGTTCGAAGGACGTGCTCATATACATTGTTGTATACTATAAGCTATTACAATCAGGCCATCCCAATACGCCCGATCAGTACAGACTACAATTGATTCGTTTGACCAGGCGTTACGAGCAAATTGGCCAGAATACGAGTAAACACATGACAACGTTATTCTTTTGCTTGAGATCGCTAGGCCTCATGCAGGAGAAGTGATTAAAAAAATATTTGGAATTGGTCAGTTGGAATATTTTGCAATCCTCGCCGTATTATCCGGACACTATTTCTTCTGATTACTGGATTTTTCGACGGATGCAGCACGGTTTGGCAAGTCACCGGTTCACTTCTTTCACAGAATTCAAAAATTGGCCCCCCTCTTGGATCGCCTTAAAAGATGAGACATTTTTTCGAGATGGAATTCAAAAAATACCAGAGAAGGGTGCAAAAGTAGTAGACAGCGAACTACAGTGCTTTGAATAATTCACTCATTAATTTGTTCTGAAATAGATGTGTTTTTGACCTTAAAAAATACATAAAAATGTGTATTCCCAATAGTTAAAATTAAAATGCAGTTACAAAAACACTGCGCCTAAAAGTAAGTGCAAGTTTCGAGTTAAATTGCGCGAGTATATTAAATATTAGACATTGTTTTTTAAAAAATTACTGGTAGCACTGTACCAAATATCTGTATTGAAATTCCGGTTAATATTTTGATTTGTGAAATAGTTATGATTGTGAAAGTGAAATAGGCTACTACCACAATGTCTTCATTTATTGAGTAAAAAATCTGGATTAATTTGGTCTTCCTAATTAAATTTTTACTTTAGAGACATCGAAAATATTGCAGGAATCCTTTGGTTACTCCAAAGACATTGGCATAAAATGTTCAAATAGGGTCGAAAGCGCATTGAAGATGAACCGCATCCGCGACGATCACAAGCACTAACTGATGCACGGCACGTCAAGGAAATTAACGATTTGGTACTTACAGATAGTCGATCGACAATAAAAAACGTTACTGACAGTATTCACATTTCATTCGGGTCAGAAAACGCCATTGTCGGAGATGTTATGCGCCCAGAAAGTGGTCAAATCTCGGTTTCGAAAACATTGACTTTGTTTAAAAAATTTGGCCGTTGTTCAGGAGTTTTTCCCTAAAAATTCGACCAATATCGTTCAACATTCACTGATTTAGCGTTATGTGACTTCTGATTATTTCCGAAACTCCGCTCCGAGAACACCGTTTTGATTCGATTAAAGAAACCCAAGCTAAATTGCTGCGCGTTTTAAAAGCCATTTCGTAAATAGACTAGAACAGCTGTTTGAACATTGAAGGAGAAAAAAAAAAAAAACGGCATCAGAGTAGTTTGAAATGGATTACGCGGGTTGCCTCTTATGATTCGGGATTTGGCAACCCTAGCTCTGTCGTAAAGTTGGACATTTTTGAGGTTATACGCACTCAGAGCGTTTTGACATACGAGCGCTATTTGTGTTGTTTACAGTAACTTAAAAGATTCATTTAGGCCCAAAAATGGAATTAAATCGTCAACATTTTCGTGCGATTTTTTTTTTACAACTTTCGGCGTGGATTAACTCAGCAACAGTGCATGGATGAACTTAATTCAATTTTTGGCGATGAAGCTCCATCAAGGACCAGTGTTTATCAATGGTATGGTGAATTCAATCGTGGTCGTAGTTCACTCCAAGATGAATTTCGTGAAGGTCGTCCAAAATCAGTTGTTGTTCCGAAAACCATTGATGCTGTGCGCGAACTGATATTGGAAGATCGTCATGTGACCTATCGTGAGATTGAGACAACCTTAGGCGTTAGTGGGACCAGCATACATTCAATATTGCATAAACACTTGACTGTCAAAAAACTTTGTTCGCGTTGGATCCCACACAATTTGTCAATCGCCCAAAAAAAGGCTCGTGTCAATTGGTCGAAAGAAATGCTCAAAAAATACGGTCGCGGTGTTTCGAAACACGTCTATGACATCGTGACAGGTGATGAATCGTGGATTTACGCGTATGAGCCCGAAAGTAAACAGCAGTCGACTGTCTGGGTGTTTCAAGATGAGCTAAATCCAACAAAAGTTGTTCGCGCACGAAGCACTTCCAAGCAAATGGTCGCCTGATTTTTCGGAAAAACTGGACATGTCGCAATCGTACCACTAGAACAACACAGAACAGTCAATTCTGAGTGGTACACAACCATTTGTTTGCCAGTTGTCTTCCAAGAAATCAGGAAAACCAACCGCCGAAGACGGATCACTCTTCACCACGACAATGCGAGCTCTCACACATCGGCTCCGACAACAGCATTTTTGAGCACCCAAAACATCCATTTGATGGGTCATCCGCCCTATAGTCCTGACTTGGCACCGAATGACTTCTTTTTATTCCCGTACGTAAAAAACAAACTGAGAGGTCAACGTTTTACGACACCTGAAGAAGCGGTTGCTGCATTCAGAATGCATGTGTTGGAGATACCTCAATCAGAGTGGCAAAAGTGCCTCGACAATTGGTTCAAACGCATGCAAAAGTGTATAGATCTTCATGGGGAATATTTTGAAAAACAATAAAGTAATTTTCGATGATCAATATTTGTTTTTGTTCTCTAATCCCGAAATATAAAAGGCAACCCTCGTACTTTGAAGGCAGTGAAAATTGATTTTGTTCGGAGAGTTCAGGATCTAATATATAGACGTCCATGAAGAACAGCGTTCTGGCCGGCTGTCAGTTTTGGAGGTAGTAATTTCGCAAGCGGAGAAAAAATTGGTTGAAGATCGGCGTGTGAGGGGTCTCGAGTTGTGCGAAGAGATTTCGACAGAAAATTTACATTATTTCAAGGTGTGTGCGAGGTGCGTCCGCAAAATGTTTATCAAAGATCAGAAAGAGCAACGTGATCAAGCGGCCCTGCAACCCTCGGAGCGCTACGCACAACAGGGTAAGGCATTTTTGGACTCAATTCAAGAAAATGCAAAGAACAGCATACCATCTGCAGTCCAAAGGGCCATTATGGAGAGCTCACATGCTGTTTGTGGAGTACGTACAGTGGTCGATGAGAGTCCGAATATCTGTAAGAAATACCTTCGAACAACCACGTTCGTGTAGAATCCCAACACGCACGATTGAACCAAATTAACTGTCTTTATGGTGTCTTTCTGCCCGGCGATCCCTCTAATTTACAACGCGAACCTGAGACCATTTATAACCAAGAAAGTTACTACCAACTTATCCGATACAAATTACAAAAGACGTATGCAATAATAGATAAATGCAAACTATCAGAAAGCAAGCAAAGGTCGAAAACTTATTATCCACCTGGGTGACCAGATCTTGATAACTGCAATAGAAGGGCCGGTCGATACCATCATCAAAGTTGGCCGAAGAGTAGTGATAATCCATAACAAGACTAAAACCATAATTCGAAGGAGGTTAAGCTTGATATTATCCTCCATTCCATTACTAACCTCAAACGTCGACTTGCGACCTACTTGTACCATTCCTCTTCGGAAAAAAAAAAAAAAAAAAAAAAAAATTTTCTAACGGGGAAAGAATTGTTCCGTCTCGTCTTCATAACTTTAATATGAAAATTGTGGAGTATATGTGTAGGCGTCGCTTGTCTCGGTTTTTCATTATACTGATGATCGTTAAGTGTGAGCAAAAGGTTCAGATCAAACCAGTAGCGCTCGCATTCGCAATGCTGCAATAGCAGATTCATCCTTTCACTGTGCAACGTATTATCATTAAATTAGTTGCTTGTGCAGGCTTGGTCTATCGATCCTTCTTGGAGTTTTTAGCAGGACGTGTCAGAAAAGTTATCAGATAGATGGCTTGTGGCGGACAAACGCTAACATTCAGTTAACATTTTGAAAAGGTTGACTGGCAAATCAGGTATCTAACACTGCCAAGGACTCGTGTGTTTAACTGGCATACGGAATTAAGGTGAGATTCTCATCAAGAAGTTTTAAAAAACCAATTTTTTTTCACTTTTTGATAGCTTATAGTGTGTAGAATAAAGAATAAGTCCCCAAAAACGTTTTTGCGAAAATAATTTTAGAAAAAAGCTACAGCATACTGAGGTCAAGCGAGGTCGTTTATTTTTCACTTCTAGGCGACTTGTTCAGTAGGCTCTCAAAGTTATACTAACAGTGCAACCGACCTAAAAAATTATATATAAACTAATGAGACATAGTAATTAGACCTGCTGGTGCCATCTGTAGGTTAGGCCGGAAACTTTTCACCCTACTTTCGTATACTTTACACGCGTTTTTCTCGAAACCAGGTTTTTCACATTGGTCTCTACGATATCTCAAAAACTACTCGACGCGTCGGCTTTTTTTTATTTTAAAGTAAATTAAATTTATTGGAGTCTCTATATAAATCTAGATGATTTTTTTCATTTTTTCAAAAAAAAAAAAAAAAAAAAAAAAAAAAAAAAAAAAAAAAAAGGGAAATGGGTACTCCTACTTTGCATGCCCACCAATTTGTTAAATTTCAACTTTCATGGATGTTTCTAGTAGGGGCCCCAACGACGCTTATATAGTTTATGAAAATTCTTCTGTTATTGATTTTTGATCATTTTTGCAGGTGCTAGAGTGGCCAACAGTACGGTACCTTTTTTTGAGACGGTAACATTACAAGGCGTGTCAACAATTATTGTCACTACATTTTTTAATGAAAAACGTTTTATTTTGTACTTTAGAACATATTAAACAAGTGACAAAAATATTGAGTTCTTTATTTATTTTCTTTTATGAGAAAAAAATTCGAGAACACGACCTGTTTTTGATGCTGAGGTAAATATGAGAAACAGGGGAATGGGAGCGAACATACAGGGCAAAGTCTCTGATTGCTTTCAACCCGGGGAATGCCAGGTCGATCCTTGCCCCTGTTCAATCCAACATTTATCATCCTAAATAGGTTAATTTATTTTCAACATCCTAAATTGTTATAATTCCTAAAATAATTTAATTTATTCTTTCTAATAGTCTTTGTAATTGCCTGCATGTTTGGCAGCACTTTTTTGGTTTTCGTTACAAGCACCATTGTTATTTGTTTTCTGTCATTTTTGTAAATACAGGTAGTCCCCGACTTACGACCGTTCGACTTACGACTATTCGCACTTACGACCATTTTTTTTCCAATTTTTTTCATAGAAAATACTTAAAGAAGACAAATATGTATCCCTAAAATATATGAGAAAATTAAAAAAAAAAACAAAGTAAAAAAATTCGATTTACATACATATTTCAGTACAAATAATACATTACATTAGCTAAGTCGGAATTTTTTTATATGAAATTCGACTTGCGACTTAATCGATTTACGAGCGATGACCAGGAACTTATCTCGGTCGTAAGTCGGGGAATACCTGTATGTAAATGAGAGTTTTCAGTTAGATTTAAAGATCAGTATTGTTGCTTTATTTTTTTTCGTTCGTAATTACTATCGTTCGGTCGCTTATTGTATCGTGTCGTGCGACTTTCTCATGTGTGTAATTGAATATTGTCGTTTCAATTACCACATATGTAATAAAAAGAGAATTTTTTGTGATGAACTTTATGTGTCGTTTTTTTTAAATCTTGAATCGTCGTTCGTTTCGCATTTCGAATTGCACGGTAAATGCACCGTGCTGAAACACCCCTGGAAAGCTAGTTTGGCACCCGTCAAGTACTGAACCAATGCATGCAGCGACATCCTGAGAAAGGTTGGCACAAGGCTAAAAACCTTGCCCGGAAAAACAAATTATTATGGAAAATTTAACAAGCCTCAGAATTATTAAACAAGGCCAAGACTGGATCCCAGTTGTGGTGCTGATGATGATGATGATGATGAAATATGAGAAACATGGCCACCTTTCTCGATCCAGCGCTACGGAAGAAAACACTCACACAATTGAACTGGCAAAATCAAGCACTGTAAACAAACTAAATGGCAGATCGCGCTCAAACTTCAGATGGAGGACTGTTACCGAATTTTGACAATCCTTTTAAACGGATTTTTTTAAATGATTAATTCTAGATATGTTTTCAATTGAATGTATTACTCCTCTAAGCTTTTGAGGTTGAGATTGTGGCCAAACGATGCGAGACTTCAAAATTGGATGACATGAGATGGACTCCGCTTGAACATCGAGCCTATAGCCTGCCTTATCACCTTGCGATTTAAGATTGCGACTGCTATATTATGGATCTATATAAACCGATTTCGAATGTCATTCTGAAACCCCAGACGTTGATCATTCGAATTTCAACCTGTTACAAACGCTGGAAATAAATTTTATTGGAACGAAAGTTTAGCCTTAAGAACAACAATGAATAGACTCCAAAACTACTATAAATGTCTCGTTCATATAACACACAACATTCCTCTTCATCTCAATAAAAACGAGTAATTAAATATTTTGCCAACGATTTTTTCCCATCTTGTCATCAATCACCTAGCGTCGGTCACTCAGTTGATTTCAAACGATTTTTAACTTCAATATCAATCCTAACTAGAGGTCACGTTTGATTCATTCAATACTAAAACATCTGTCGTTACAATTTTCCCAAAAACTAATCTTCTGATGTCTTGAAATGAGAAAAGTTACATGCATCCACACAAATTACCTAGTCTCGTTATTTATTGCCAAATCACGTATAAACACATGGAATCATTTTCAGGTGATTCACATGAGCGTGGAATGCTCTGCCTAACAACAATAAACCTGGTCAATGTGCCTTAATAGCTCCATTTTATTTTCTTCCTCTTCGTCGGGTTACGAAAAGACGTTTAATCAACTACATACATTTTATTAATTCGGAGAAATGAAGGCGGTAATTGAAAACTATATAAATTATTAAAAATAACTCGCACAACCACATCAAAGATATCAACCCCTTTAGATTTTAAACCATTTTAGGACTGTTCCATAATTACAGAACTTGCTACAATCTACTATAGCCGATGTAACATTAATATTTAAAAAACCAACAACTCAGTTTGAAAATATTAGATAGGTGGGAACCAATCTTTTATGATTCTTCACCGCTTTGATCTTGCGGGTTAATGAATGGAATACAAAAATCTGTCTTAAATATACACGAAAATGGAATAGAAGGCGAAAAAGTCAAATGGCCCCACATATCAGAAAAGCCTTCAACTTCTGTGGCTACATCTTACTACGGTTGACAACGAGAAAAGAAATGACACGCACTATATCTGATGGGTCCAATGACTCCCTTATGAGTATGCAGACTTGATATCAATTTAAATCGATTTGTGAAAATTAATACTGCTGCAACTACATCTCATGTCCACATGAATGACTGGGTTAGCCTCTAATGCTTGTCACGTATAACAATCTATGTGTTAGATTGTATGTCGTTATAACACGTGACAACCGCCATCCATCTAATCTCCAACACTTGTGACCACACCCACTCAAATGTGAAAAATATGCAGCCTGTCTGCGCACACTTGGCGTGTAGTTCTTATACTCGTAAAGTGGTCTCGTTAGGCGCACACGGCTTTATCCGGACACAAATCGCCATTCGGATTCCGGATAAAAACAGTTGACTCTAGTAGACGTGGCCGACCGGCCAATTGAAATTCTGAAATGTGTTCTCGATTAACATGAGAAAGTACGATTGTATATGCAGAATCAAATTACTTCAATAGTCGTGTTAGGTTCTCTTTGTTGGCAAGAGTGGCAAGCATGGTGTTAATAAGTGCTACATTGTGTTTACATGACGGGACGAAGAAATAATTCCGAACAATAAAAGGACGATGAAGAATGAAGAAGTAAGAGACGTCATGGTCTGGTACTGTAGTTTTACAGATCGCTTTCATTAGACATTTACAATATCGATCGATCTAACAGCGGAATTGCACTAAGTTGCAACATTTTATGAAGATGTAGTCGGTGTTGTATCCACAAGAACCAAGAATTCACAAAAAAAAAAAAAAAAAAACCACAACTTCCAGCTTCATCTCTATATTCATCCTGCATATTTATTATCTAAGTGTGTAATTATATATAATTTCCGACCTGACGAGTTTGATACTACAGGGCAATCTCTTCAGATAAACAATTTTACAACTAACCTATATTATAAATGATACCGAGTAAAACAAGATTATAACATGCATTACACCTGCCATTCAAGGCACCCTGTCATAATCAGCAGAAGCATTAAACTCCCACTTATCGACTTAAGAGCAATTAACGAAAGACTATGGACATTTTACGTCAGGTAAATTAAAACACCTTAGCCATATAAATCTTTAACATTATTATTCCGTGAAGAGTCCCGGGAGACGGTTTTTCGAAAAACGAGAATTCAATGCCTATTACAAGTTCAACTTAGCAATTATTCTGGGTATATAGGAGACGCAATGGCTTCCTCGCTTTGCATGAAAACATCTTATATTAAAATATATCCAATTCAGAATTACTTGTCTTAAGAGGCTACTAAAGGAACTGAATAATAACTTAAAAATCATCGGAGTGGATGAATTCACTTAATGTCCCTATTCAACAACAACCGCATATCAAATGGCTGTTCATATGGATTTCGTAGCGGACAATAAGAAATGTAACACATTTTTGAGCATAGATGGGTCAATAATTGTCTTGAATTCTTGCAATCCTTCCCAGATTATCTAGACGTTTTGAAAACGTCTGTCATTCTTAATGATGCTTCGCAATAACGAAACTGCCCAAGAAGGAAATGAATACGAACATCCTTTCTCCAAAGGGAAAGAATAAATCACTAAATATCCCATCATCTTATATTATATATTACTATATCCTATTCCGGATACAACGGGAAAAATTGAGATTTTAGGGGAACGGGACGGGGTGCTATGCAATCATCTACATGACCAGTAAGTCGCAATCGATAATCGACCCCATCAAAACAATCATTGATATCCCAGCCCAAGCAATAAAAGGAAAAAGATTAAGGAAACGAACAAAGAACAACCATGTCTTAGTAACATTAGACATATAAACGTCTTTATTTCGGCCAATTAGTTGTCCATCAGAAGAGCCCTTGGTCGAATGAGCACTACGTTCTACTTCCTAAAAACCGTCATAGACTACTTCACCAAGGAAAAGCTGACGTACGATACGAACAAGGGGAGAAATTTCGATGATGTTCCGGCAGGAGTTCCCCAAGGCTCAATACTTGGTCCACTCCTGTGGAACATTATGTACGATGGAATTTTACAAAAATTCAACCAGTGAGTACACATTAATATTTGGCGATACGAAATCGCAGTTCTAACAATCGCTACACATATAAAACATACACGAGATGGAAGCAATCAGTACAAGTTTACGCTGGGCCAGTGGGAGCAGAAACTCTACAAACGGAATAGTTGAAAAGTAACATGAGAGCACCACAGAGGCTTTGTGCTTCAGGGCGATCTCAACAGAAAACAATTTGTTATTGCCGGATTACTTCTCAAAGATAACCTTGCTAAGATGTTTTGTATCTATAAAGGAAGTTACACTACGGTGAGTTTTCCAAAATTCCTAACCGTTTTGGATCCTACAATTAGGCACTTTGTCCACAATGCGAACGAAAAGAGGATCCTGAACATGCCATTTTTGTATGTAGCCGTTTTACCCCATGGAGAAACAACTTCGCGGGGCCAAGACACCTCATAGACTAGATGACAGCGTCAGTAAAGCATTAGGCCGAACTGGTAACCTTAGTGGAGCAGTGAACTCGAAAGAGTAAGATGAGAAGTCGCAGAAATCACTAGAAGACCAAACTAATGAGCCTCTTAACCTCGCGAAAACAAAGTCCCATTCTTGCAGGGTGAGTAGTAGGATATGCAAGAGTCTGTCCAGAAACAAGATTATGACATGCATTACACCTGCCATTCAAGGCACTCTGTCATAATCAGCAGACGCATTAAACTCCCACTTATCGGCTTAAGAGCAATTAACTCTACAATTTTGTGAATCGTGGATGATAAAGGCTGGCGTATCTTTAGAAGATTACACATTCATTGAGCCATTTCAAAAAGAAACACACAGAGCCCTTCCGTTGTGAACCCACGGACTAGAAAAGTAAAGAAGAGTCTAACTAAAACAGGGGTTCTCCCTTGTCACGACGACGACAAGCAGCTTGGGCTACAACCCAGTATATTGGTTTAATTAAAAAATTGCTTTGTATGAGCGAAGTGCAACAGGCTACCACGCTTGCAGCAAAAAGGAAGAAAGCTTAACCGGATTCGCCAACAAACGCAAGAAACTTTAGGAATATGGAAGTAAATATAATATGTTCTGCGTCTTATGGGTAATTATCTGGTAGGCCATGAGGCAGGGCACTAATAGCTAAAGGAGTCAATCAAATCAAAGCGCCATCGTCTTACCGGCCGCTGTATTTAGATACAGCAGTTCGAACGAGTAATTGCCACGTGACTGAAACGGTTCACCCAGGCACATACTCCGAAAGGTACTCTCCGAGAGGCAATACGAATTCACAAGAAGTAGACCAACTGTTAAATCCCTATCTGTTGTGTGCGACGTCACCCGGAACGCGAATCCGAAGTGGGATGGCTGGGAGAAGTAAAAAACACTACTGTAAATACTAGATGTCAAAAACGTATTCATGGACATTCTACAAATCTGGCCCTACCTAGTGCGTATAATAGCAAATCATTTCTCTGATACAACGATGCTTACGACAGCCATGGGGGACTACAAAGTATGAAATTATCTATACTGGGACCTCTGCTATGGAGTATCACGTATGACGGTGTGCTCGGAAACAATAGAATAAGGAGTAAGAATCACTGGGTATGCAGATGATTTAGCGACAGTGGTTGAAGCAAGGCATCTAAATAACCTGGAGACTAATTGCGCCCATACAAGCCAGACCATTATAAGCTGGGTAGATATGACCAGACTGGAGCACATAAGACATATGACGAAGGTACTGTTAATAAGCAGCAGCAAAAAAGTTGAACGTCGTGATATAGAAATACAGGAATATGTCATCAGACCTAGTCCTTCCATAAAATATGTGGGTGTTACCCTAGACAACAGGTTAACCTTTGTTACGCGCAAAACCCTCCACCCCTTAATACTTTGGAGCCAGTTTATAGCGTTTGCGATGATAGTGAAGAATGTGTGATTCCAACTGCCGCTATCACAGTTAGAATCACTAAAAATTGAACCAATGCTTAACACATCACGCCACTGCCGCGTGTACGAATTAGATTTCTAAACTCAGGTACACTCAACTGATGTGGAATTGCTATGTCATTGCTTGGTATACGGCTCTGATGCGTTTTCTTATTCGATTTTCTTTCGGTGTTCTTCACTATTTGCTTGTGTATTGTGTGTATCTGTTAGAAACGCCACAAGTTCGCACCAATAATCGCGGTACACGGAAAACCATCCCTTTAAAGGATGAAGCACGAAGCACTCCGCAAGTCCTACCATTGCCCTCATACATTGAATATCGTTTTATCAATTCAAATTGAACTAAACATTCAATTTGCTCATATTGAGTTCAAGTTAAAAAACCATAACGTGATAAACGAACCATGTGTTCAACCACCAAAATCCCCTGGATCCAAATCTGCGGATCAGATGTCTAACTTTCAAGCAAAGTTGCTGAGAATCATGAAATGCGCGTCTACAATTTTATGATCATTTAAAGGGTTGTTTACCCAAACCATTTCCCAGGAGCAACATCCTTTTCCATTCTCCCTACCCAAGTCAACACACAAATTTTGCGCCATAAAACAAACCACATGTTCGTTTTATCGCCCACCGACATTGAGGATCGTAAATGTACATTAGCAAGATCCTTCTAAGGTTCTAGAATTTTGACCGAGACGGTCTTCAAGTGGTTCGCGGTGTGAGTGAGTGTCAAAAAGTATTGGATAATTTGTTCAATTTGTACTCTGAAGAGTTTTACCGAGAAAAAGTCGTGTTAAAGTTAAATGATGTCATTTGTCAATTATTTAGACCAAGGTATATATATGAAACTATGAACTAATTTAAGTGACTTCTGTGTGTGTTGACCGAGGAATATATGTGAAGCTATCAACTAAATTAAGTGACCAGAAGTCATGTGTATTTTGGTTAGTAATAAAAATTAGTTTGAAGTGTTAAGTGTGTACTGGTGTACAAAGAATTACATTTCAAAAAACATAATACCTCCAACGAACACCTGTGGAAACGTGTGACGATACGGCAAGATTATGCAATGTGCGGCTAGACTGCTATCCAATGTTAGAGGCAAGTTAGGGAACTTTCAACAAGCGATAACACCTCTATTGTAATGTACGCAGGTCATACATGGCCAGGAGTGGCCCGTATAAGTCGTACATGCGAAGACTGAATTCAGCACATGTACTACATGGGCTAAAAAGTCTCGGGATTTTTCAATAGGTGGCGCCACTGGGAAGTGAACATGACTCATTTCGAGAGGCTCATCTGTCACTAGCTTATGTATGAAGTTTCGTGACATTTCGTCCATTTGTTACAAGCTACAGTCGTTTGAGTAACGCTACTTTCGCCTCCGTAAAAAAAAAAAAAAAAAAATGGAAAAACAGGAATATCGCATCTTGGTCATTGTTTTTGATAAATGAAGAATTTCTGAAGAATCATTGCAATGGTTGCAGAAATGTTATCCCAAATTTGTTCCTTCGAGAGCAACAGTTTATCGGTGGAAGCATCGAGGACGCCCCTAGCTCTGGAAGGCCAAAAGAGGCTACGAACACGGGAATCATGAAGCAACTGCATCGAATTGTTTTGAGTGATCATAAAGTGAATTTGCGCGAGTTAGCTGAGGCCGCGGGCATCTCAAAAGAAAGAGTGGGATACATTTTGCAGGATCTTTTGGAGATGAAAAAGATATTGGCGCGATGGGTGCCACGTTTGCTGACCGTTGTTATACGCAAAACCGTACACTCCCTAATACTTGCCCTTTTGAAGCCATTCTCCACAATTAATCGGATTCATTTCCGTATGAACGCCCATATGTTGATTAACCTTAATCAGCTTAGTCAATACATTACATTACATTAATGGGTCCCTGCAAGAAATGCATATGCAGGCGGATCATAGAAAATTCCACATCTGGAAATTCTATATAACGGCACAAAAGCCAACATAATGCAAAAAGTGCTACCCAAAGGATAGTGATGAATTCTTTGGGAACGATACACTGGTCGTTGACCATAAAGGAACACTTGTGTAAATACAAGGTTCTAAAATTATATTGCGCACATCCACATAATGGGATCGCCGACCGTAAACATTATCAAGAATAAACAAACGGAAAATGTAGAGCGAGACACGCATCTGTTGTGTAATAGAAACGCATCTATTGTGTATTTTTAAACAGAGGAGTAGTGCAAACAAAGGATGTATATGCAAGATTGAAGGAGAGAGTTGATTGTTGGTTCTGGACATTTGGCCGAGACGGTCAGGGAGTGTTGTGAGTTCGCGTACGTCGAGGTGTCGGGTTAAGTTGTTAATATTCTTTAGACTTTGGTTTTTAATTTCAATTTAGTCTTTTTTTTTAAATAATTGAACGCATCCCCTGGAGAATTGTGAAAAATAATCGAGTTGTAAATCATCGTCTGTATTAATAAAGATTAGTTTTAATTAAAAAAAGAAAAAGAAAAACAAAGCGTGTTTGTTTTAAATGTGTCAAGTGTGCGTGGTGTTCGAAGATATAACACCGTTGACCAAAAACAGCAGCGCGTTGATAATTCAACTGCCGGCCTGGTGCTGTTGCAGCCTAATCGAGTGGACTTTTTTCGACGTTTTGAGACGGTGAATGAAACGTGGGTTCATTACCATATGCCCGAGTTCAAGAGGCAGTCTGCAGAGTGGCTGGAAAACCACGAAAGCCGACCAAAGTAGTCGAAAGACCAAGACTATGGCGGGAAGGTTAGGACCCCCGTTATCTTTTTTGGATGCACATGGCATAATATTCATCGATTACCTGCAGAAGGGAAAAACGGTTACAGGAAAGTATTATGTTGCGTTATTTGACAAACTGAACGACGAAATCAAGAAAAAACGGCCCCATATGGCAAAGGAAAAGTTCCGCGGTATCCCAATAGTTAAGGCATCGTTACACTCGTCCTTAAAAGCGATAGCAAAATTGGACCAATTATGATTTCAATTAGTTGCTCACCCAGTCGAAGCACAGAGCAACGACCAAGATCGCGGGAGCCGTGCCGAAGGGGTGACGGAACAGCGCATAGAGGCCCAGTTCGCCGCACATGAGAAGATGTGCGCCTTCCGGAATTTGGAGATGATAGGGCTACCAACGCTGGCCACGGTGGAAACACACGAGCGTAGTCTACATGCAAGATGTGAAGCCATACGGAATCGGCACGAAGTCTTCCTTAGCTCAGAAACTACAAGGACGCCCATCGGCCATCGATACTTTGACGAAGGGTTCATCGCTCAGGCAGAGGAGACGTATTTGGAGGAGGCCACCAAGTTCGCCGAGGCAAGACACGCCCTCATCGCCGAACGTCCGACCACGTCCAGGGCTGCGACAGGCACTTTCAGTGGGCCACATGTCAGAAAACTCCCCCCGGTGCAGATGCCAACGTTTTCAGGGAAATGTTGGAATGGCGACCCTTTAAAGATCTATTTCTAGCGGTACTGGCAGACCACCCCGAACTTGTGGATGTAGAGACACTATATTATTTGAAGTCCAGCCTCCGAGACGAGGCCGCCAGAGCCATCCAGAATATTTCCGTGACAGAGGAAAGTTACCACCGCCTTGGTCCACTCTGCCTTGACGACGCTCCTCAACGTACCTGCCCTTGCTAAGGAGTCAGCCGCAGGCCTGCGCACACTCCGCGAAACCACCAACGACACGATTGACAGCCTGGATGCCCTTGGTCGCCCCGTCCCCGCCTGGGATGATATCTTGGTCTGCTTGGCCACCCAGCACGTGGACCCCCGAACAAGTCGTGATTGGCAGACGTCACAGGGTAGCACAACGGAACCAACGACCTACAAACAGCTGGACGCGTTCTTAAAAACAAGGATTGGGGCGTTGGAGTTCGTGGAGCTGCCCCGAAACTCCATCGTGCACCCTAATCGACTTAAGAGCGATCACCAAACCAACATCCAAAGGCCGCGGCTCTCGGTTCACACTGTTTCACCCCCGATCGAGGGCACCCGGTTCACTTGTCCTATTTGCAACTCCTCTCATTACTTAGGCTCATGTGAGAGATTCAAGGCGCTCAATGTGGATTAGCGAAATGCCCAGGTTGGCTCCTCGATATTATAGTGGTCAGTACACCCGCCTGTCACGCAGGAGACCGGGGTTCGATTCCCCGTCAGGGAGCCTCTGGCGCAAGGCAAATGACCTTGCCCGGAAAAAACAAATCATTATGGAAACATTTAACAAGCCCCAGGACTTGCTAAATAAGGCCAAGACCGGTTCCCGGTTGTAGTGCCGATGATGATGATGAAATGCCCAGGTTAACCAACGAAAGAACTGTTTCAACCGCCTGGGTGGACATTTGATGCGTGATTGCCCCTCCACCAGACGATGCCGACAGTGTCAAGGACGACACAATCTTACACGCCGGATCAGTGACATTACTGCCACCTCCAGATATGGGAACCAGACTTCACCAAGGAAACCTCTCAACCAAGAAGCCATGTCCGAGCGCTAACCCAAGAATCATCGCTGAGTTGACACCAATGCAGCTTGACTCGGCCCTTAAGCGATGGATCGCCTACGTACAGAAAACACATTTTCATAGGAAGATAGCGTCACTCACCAGAAACTCACCCGATCAGGACGGCCTATTACTACGTCTCAACCCCTTCATCGACCCCGAGGACTTCTTGTGGGCTGGAGGAAGACTGCGCCATTCATTACTACATCCTGATGAAAAGCACGTTCTCATCCTCCCGTCCGGCCCCTTTCTCTCGATGTTGATCGCCTGCGATGCTCATGAAAAAACCCTACATGGTGGCACGCAGTTGCCCCTTAATTACATCCGGCAACGATTTTGGATCCTACGCGGACGACAGCTGGTCAAGGGAGTTATGTTCCGTTGCCTTCGCTGCTGGCGACATTCACCCCCCCCCCCCCCCCCCTTCCGACGGATCTACCGGTCACTCGAGTCCGGCGGGGTAGGCCAGTTCTACATACCGGTGTTGACCGGTTCCCGGACCCCACGCACATTTAAAGGATACATCAACATATTCATATGCCTCGCCACACGTGCGGTGCACTTGGAAGCCGCGTCTGGATACTCCGCCGAGAATTTCATTCGAGTCTACCGCCGATTCGCGGCTCGAAGAGGGATTTGCGCCACATTAACCAGCGATTGCGGGGCCAACTTCGTCGGTGGTGATCGGGAATTACGCACACTCTTCACTCAGGCAACACCGCACATTGCTGAGATTGCCCGCATCCTCGCAAATGAAGGCACCGAATGGCGATTTAACCCCCCGGCAGCCCCCATTTTGGAGGAATATGGGAGACCGCTGTGAAAAGTACCAAGTTCCATATCAAGCGCGTCATCGGAGAAACACTCCCAAACTTTGAAGAGCTATCCACCCTGTTAGCCCAAGTGCAGGCATGTTTGAACTCTCGCCCCCTACAGCCGTTGCGGGAAAGTGAAACATGAAAAACGACTACCGAAATCATATCACCTTAGAAACAATTCAAATCCTCTACATTACAGACGACTTGCGCCTAAAACTTATTAAGAGGTAATTAGTAAAACGCGCGAAGCTCTTGCGAGGAGAGTGGGAAGTTAGGCTGATCTTGTGTACGGCGCCAAAGCATTGAATCCCCTTAAACTGACAAATGAATATTAAACTCTATTTAGGAGCTGTACACGGCTTCAGTAAATCCATATACGTTTTTACTTTAAATCTTTAAGAATAACTAAAAAATAGTATTAAATTATCTTTGTTAAGATTATATTAAAGACCACTCTAATTATTTAATACATAAATTAAAACTTCGCTTTAGGGGTACAAGTAAACACAGAGAATCGTTCTTCAGTCGAACCACACAAATGTAGAATGTTCTCCATGTTAATTTGGTTCCTCGTCATTATAACCTCCAGAGGTTCAAGAGCAATGTAGATAGATATATTATTTCCCAATTCTATTTCCTGCAGTTGCATAGTGCTTTCATATTGAAGGATACCCAAAAAATATTCCCCCTTGACTAAATACCGTTATCAATTCGTTAAATTTGAATTCTTGATTGACTGTGATTCACCCAACAGTAACCCAATGATCTGCAACCTAAATTCTATACAAAGAGATGGATTTGTTTGTGCATACGTTTCGTATAAAACAAAGTACAAGTGTGATTTAATATTAGAAATTATAAACTTCAACTTCAAAACTATAATTGATTAAAAGAAACTAAAAAGTGTAATACAACATTAAAACTAAAGCAGATTGTTTTGAAAATCATGAGTAAGGTTTAAGCCTAGTCCGGTTGACATCGGACTAAAATATTTATACTCGTATAAGAACAGCCTTAATAACTTCAGATCACCAATATCTTCCCCCGAATTGCCTAATCCATATTTTGGCAAATTATCTCTTGCACCTTTCTCACGTGTATGAGTAATTTCATTTAATTATCAGTAGTGAAGGCGTTCGACATTTAATTTTGTGAAAGCCTTTCAATTAGTTCCGCTCAAAAGTATTGGCGGTGCATGGAAATTATAAGCAAAAGTCTTTCAAATGAAACTATAATTGAATATAATTTGAGGAGTTTTTTGATCATTCGCTTTGTGACGACGAAAGTCGTTTACAATTTTCGTTAACGAATTAACGCCTATGCTTAATATTGCAAAGAACGGGGACGGGTCAGATGTGACTTTCTCGACCGAAAGTCATATAATTACTGGTTTTTCTTGGTCGAAAATTCACATATCGCTTCAGGGTTTATTCATAAAAGGCGCCTTTGCTCATTAACACCTTCGTGAGACCTGCTCCTCTAACGGATTTTAGGTCAAAAATGTATTCCACAATACTTTGTTTTATTTTCTGCCTGAAGGAGAGAATATCTCCAACTTCTGCAGTGGTTTCAGTAATATTAGTTACACGATTTTCTTGCTTGAATGTACTTGAGTTTAATTGTTCAAATATAGCCTTCAGAAAACGCTCAGTACTAGCCTAGAGTAAGTTACTTATTAGCTCATTCTCAATTGTTTCTTCGCTATTTAGACGTTCAAGTTAGGAAGCCTTAGTCAGCTACCACTGCGTGATAGTTGCTCCAGGCGGCAAAATACTTGAAGGTGATCTTCAAGACTAAGGCATACCCACATAACAAAATACTCGACCTACATCAATATTATGTAAAAGAAGTTCTGTGCCATGAATCTATTTTGACAGAGACAAATTCTGAAGTAAATATTCCCACAGTAGGAGTTTTCCAAATCCGCCAAAGTCACCCCTTGGCTAAACACCGTCCTCAATTCGTTAAATTTGAGTTCTTGATTGACCGTGATTCACCCAAGAGTAACCCATCTGCAACCTAAATTTTGTACAAAGAGATTAATTTCGCCATCAGAACGGAGTGGACGGCGAAAAAAGGGGAATAGATGGAAATGAACCTCCAGAGATCAGTTTGTTGGCTTGGGTATCATTTGCAAAATGATTTAGCGTCTGGACTGAATTTGAGGAGTTAATTGGTTCTTTGGTATGCGGGAATTTGAGGTGGGAAATCTTACCGAAGAAATCCGTTCGTGAGCAGTGAACTTCTTTTTCAATAGAACTGATATTAAATCTTGTCCCGTTTTTGGCTACTGGTTTTAGACTCGTTTCGTATTTGTACGATCTACTCTATGCGCCGTAATAATAAGTATACATCTGTATGTGGATCAGTTCCAATCATTTAACTGAGAAGTAATTAGAAGGGTTAGAGTATTTTAGAGTCTCTGTAACAGAGACATTACTTCACATGTATAGTTTGCATTTTCCTTTCTGGATGATGTCCATAATCAGAAAATTTAATGATAAAGATTCGGAGTAGAAGTGAGAAGAAAAAGTAAAATAAAGTGCATTTTTTTTTTATTAGACTTCTCTCGGGAGAGGCGAACCTATAGCGTCGAGTGGGCGCCCCGAGATGCCATCAAATAACTGTTGCAGTTCTTTTTGAACAGTTGCAGGTTGTAACGCTCCGGGAACACTCGCGTGTGAAGGGAGTTCCACAGCTTCCCCGCTCTGTAACGGAACGAGTTCTGATACAGGGATGTTCGCGCCGTCGGGAGATGAACCACAAACGGGTGCGATCCGTCGGATTGTCTTGTGGAGCGCATATAAACCGAATTGCGTGGAACAATGCCAAGAATCTCCGAAGAACAGCACCCGTGATAATACCTGTAAAACAGACAGAGGTCGGCTACGCGCCTTCGATGTGATAGCGACTGTAGTCCCGACGTCAGCGCCAAGTCCCCGATCAGGCGGATCGCTCGTCTCTGTACGCTCTCAACTAGGTCGAGGGTATGTTTAGAAGCCGAGATCCAAACATGAGAGCAATATTCTAGCGGGGGTCTAATTTGGGATTTATATAGGAGAAGAAGTTGGGCCGGAATAAAATATTTCTTGGCTCTAAAAAGATAACTCAGTTTTCCTGAGGCTGACCTGGCGATACCCGATACGTGTTTATGCCATGATACATTTCCACAGACCGTGACGCCGAGCAATTTCAAACTTTCCCCAGCCTCGAGGGCCCGGCCATTCATAATCAGCTGTGGAACCGATGATCCACTTTTCTTTGTGAATGTTGTATACTGGGTCTTTGTTGCGTTGAAGTCGACAAGATTGGCATTTCCCCACTGCAGGACCCTATCCAGATCCTGATTCAGAGAGTCAATCTGTCTACATCTCAGCTGGTGCGACGTTGATGCACCAATCGGCCGATCACTCGAAAAGGAGGAAACAAGCGTGCTATCATCCACAAAACTGAATACTTTGTTATCCGTTGTCTCCAACAAATCATTTATGTGAAGCAAGAACAAGGTTGGAGCCAAAATAGAACCTTGGGGCACCCCCGAATTAACAGGATACAGATCCGAACACTCACCGTCCACAACAACCCGGATCGGTCGATTCTCGAGGAAGCTCCTCGTCCAATCGCTAAGCTGTTGGGAAAGTCCATATGAACGAAGTTTGCTCAGCAATGCCCCGTGCCAGACGCGGTCAAAAGCCTTGGAGATATCCAATGCGACCGCCCTTGACTCACCATGCCGTTCAATCGCAGATGTCCATATATCGCTTATAAGTGTCAAAAGGTCTCCCGTGGACCGCCTGCCACGGAATCCGTATTGACGATCATTCAGAAGTCCGTTGCATTCCAAATACTTAACCAACTCTGTATTGATGACTTTTTCCATTACCTTAGATAAAATAGATAGTAATGCTATCGGTCGGAAATTTTGTGGGAGACACTTTTTTCCCGTCTTTGGGATTGGCTGAACTCGAGCGATTTTCCAGCAGGTAGGAAAGGTCCTCCGTGCATAAGATAAGCGGAAAAGTCTGCCAAGAACCGGCGATATTTCTGCAGCTTAGTTCTTAAGGACTATTGCTGGTATTCCGTCCGGGCCGGTTGCCTTCTTAAAATCCTTCACGTAGCATGCGTTGAATAGTGCGCGGACGAAATCTCACATCCCACATGGAAGACTGTACCGGCGAGATCACAGGTCGCTCGAAAAGGGCGGGATCGAGGTTTGAATTCGCGGAAAATAAATTTGCGAACACATTAGCTTTATCCTTTAGATTCATGACTAACGTCCTGCTGTCTGTCACCAACGGAGGGAAAGAGGAGGATGCGAATATACCACTGACAGCCTTTGCCATTGACCAGAAGGAGCGCGAACCAGTTGGGCACCGAAGGAGTTTATTGATCACCCTGTCGTTGTAAGCCCTCTTTGTGGTATCAATCGCGTGGTTGCACGCGTTTCTGATTCTAACAAAATTCGTTCTGTTGACATCGGTGGGATTGGAGCGCCATTGCTTAAAAGCTCTATTTTTTGCCGTAGTAACCAGCTCGCATTTTTTGTCAAACCAAGCTTTATCAGACGAACTTCGTTTGATGGAATGTGGAATATACATCTCCATCCCCAGAAGAATAATCTCTGATACAGACTCCGCGCAAGCGTTAACATTGGAGTTTCCGAAGCACACCTCCGACCATGGAAAGGATGCGAAGAAATCTCGCATATCGTCCCAGTTAGCAGCCCCATACTTCCATACATGGCGAAGCTGCCTAAGCCGGTTATTCGTTTGATATGCAAGTGCTTGCGCGACAGATAGCAAGCAGTGATCTGAGTTTCCCAATGGCGCAGTATAAATACTCGGTTCGGATGTCAAAAACAGATCCAGGGTGTTCGCATAATCGCCTCGGGCATCCGGCACGCGCGTTGGCTCCCCCACGAGTTGAGTCAAGTTGTGGCTTACAGCAAACATCTCCGCCAGCGTCCCAGCCTCGTCGGTTCTGTTAGAATGTAACAACCAGGCAGAATTGTGCACATTAAAATCGCCAAGGACAACAATTTCAGAAGATGGGTGGTTGATCTGTATCCAGTCGACGGTATATAAAAGATGTTCGAAAAATGTCGCCGGTCGATCGTGATTCGGGGAGCGGTAAAGACAACAAAGAAATTTAACGGAATTCCTCGGCACGACCCTCAACCATATGATGCCCATATTATTGGGCTCCAACGCCTCCATCCTCTGGCAAGCCAGATTGGACCGCGCGAAAATTCAGACGCCGCCCTTAAAACGGAATCTCGAATGCAAGTCGTATCCTGAGCAACGAAGATATGTCGAATCAGTTGACGAATTGTCCTGGGTCTCAGTTAGGGCAAGGATATCAGGTTTCGTTGTTTGCAAATATTGGTGGACGGCGTTTACATTGGTATTGGTGAAACCGATGCCCCTGATGTTACAAAATGCCGTCACCAGTCGAGCGTGGGCCGAGCCTCGAGAGCGAGCCCGGTTATGCGATGAAGAACCTCTCAAAGTTCCATTATTTATCATGATATCTGCATGATGTTCCCCCTGACATAGTCCCCCACGGAGATCCGAATGGGAGACTAGTTTACCTCCGAAATTCTTTATATCAGAAGGCACAATCATGACTTATCTCCGGGTCAGTCCGGGCCATCAGCCACACATCCGAAACGCCGTCGAATATTTCTCTCGGCGATATCGCGGAATGTACAACGTGACGGGGTGGTATCTCACCTTGGGACCGACTACCACCTAACCAACCTTTTCTCGAACCGAAAGATGGCCAGGGATTTCTCCCGACCATTTCACGGAGCCTAAAGCTTGATGGGGTGGTATTTCACCGGGCGCACAGGGAGAAGAGTGGGACTGGATGGTATCCCTAACGCTGTAGTGAAGACTGCTCTGAATAAATAAAATACGACAAAGGCAGGAAAAAAAAAACACGTATAAATACCAGGTTGGTTTCCTTTTCTTCTTGGTTTTTTTCACGAAGTAAGCGATCAAAATTTGAACCCACGTTGCGGAAACTAAAATGTGCGTGTCAGACCACGGGCCCATGTACACGAAGATGTGTATTCTCGCTATTTAAGGTGTATAATAATATTACATTCAATGTTATGGCTTTCATGGCTTGTTTTTCGATATGTGTTGCGATTTTCAGTACGGGTTACTAGTCGCCTATATCTGTTGGAAGGCGACACAAAAAAACGGGATTTTAGGGTGCTCTTAAATGTAAAACCACATGCTTTTCAGGTGCCGGTGTACGTTGGTCTTGTCTATCCGAAAATTAAACGTGATCAAGCAGCTGCAAGTCGGACAAAGGATGTTTATCTGTATTTATTTGTCTGAGATTAGTTTAGTAAACTGACGCGCTTTTTTGAATTGATGGTTATTCCGGAAACATATTTGGAAGTGGAATGAAAGTGCAGTTTATGACGAATTTATATATAGTGACCATATGTGATGGACATATATATTTTTTTTATACTTTTTTCATAATTAAAAGCCGAATTAATTCGCTTGTTAAGGTGAAAAATGCAACTGCCGCCCATTGGCGAGGAGTGAATATTCGATGTTTCCGACAACAGGCAACGAGTTCTATCCGGTCAAGTAGTCTTCTTTGGTTTATTTTATTGAGGTCGATATCAAGATGAGCACACACAAGGAGTTTGGAGAACTTCGTCGTGCTCGTCAGAACGGCGCATTACTTTTGTTGCAAGATTATGTTGAATCAAATAATATATTTATAAACATGGAAAGTGTTCACGATTTCTCTGCTACTTGGCGGTGCTTCTCTGTATTCTTCTTGTTCTTATTATTATTATCGTTTTTATCGCTTTCGTGGGTATTAATAAACACTTTGTTCGTTTTACTTCTTTAATACAGTTTGTTCTCAAATATATATACACATATATAAGGGCCAGAGGAGAAGGAAGAGCGATTTGAGGTTGGAGGGTGAAGAGGCTCCAAAATGTGATACTGGGAAGACCAATATTATGAAAAGAAGGAGACCACACCCGGACGCTATAATAATATCCAAAACCGGGGAAAAAAGATATGCGGATATACTGGAGTTTATGAAGGCCAAGCCCGAACTAAGCGAACTCGGAAATAGTGTAAATAAAGTTCGAAAGACAGCAAAAGGGGAATTGCTGCTATAACTGAAACGCCGCTTCGAGGCCACCACCGAGACACTGAAAGCACAGGTACAACAAGTACTAAAGGAAGATGCTAATATCAAAACAGTGTCACAGGAAATCACGGTTGAGTGTCGTGATTTAGATGAGGTGACCACTGTGGAGGAAATGCTGACAGCGATCGCTATAGAGTTTCCTGCGCTGAACGCGATCCCAAAGGAAGCGGCAAAGAGCTTAAGAAGAAAACCAGATGGCACGCAGGCTGCCATGATCCGCTTACCAAGAGAAAAGGCTAGCACGTTGCTGGCTACAGGTTTCGTACGGGTTGGATGGGTGAGATGCAGACTTCGAGAACACATCGCACCCACACGATGTTTCAGATGTTGACAATACGGTCATGTGGCGAAATCCTGCAAATCCGAAGAAGATCGTTCGGAAAACTGTTTGAAATGTGGAGAAAAAGGCCACAAAGCAATGTGTTGTAAAGCACAACCCAAATGCATGTTTTGCGAATTAGGATGCGAAGGCATCCACTCAGCAGGGAGTTACAAATGCCGAGCATTTAAAAACGCGATGTCCAATCTTCTCAATAAAAATGGACAGGTTTAAGTGCATTCAAATCAACTTAAACCATTGTGGAGCCGCACAAGATCTCCTTTCCCAAACGGTTAGGGAATATGGTGCCGACAGAGTAACATCAATGAGCAGTACAGGATGCCTGTTACTGTTACATGGGAGGAAGACAGCAGCGGTACAGCGGCCATCTGGACAACTGGAAATTCCCCCATGGAATGCAGAAGTGTCCAGCGGCTGGAAGGAATTGCCTATGCTTAGATCAAAGGAATTCATTATATTCATACTGTTGTTACGCTCCGCCAAGCTGGGAAATAGAATATTTCCAATGCTTTTTGGACAGAATAACACAAGAAGCTAGAGATAAGAGCCCTCTTATAGTTGCTGGAGATTTCAACGCTTGGGCAGTAGTATGGGGAAGCACAAGGGCCGACAGTAGAGGCCAGGTACTACTTGAAGCCTTCGCAGTCCTAGATGTGGTGTTACTTGATGATGGTATCGATGACACCTTCATAAACGAGAGGCCGGTCCAAAATCGACATCACATTGGCACCGACACGCATAGTGACCACCAAGCCGTGATGTACGAAATCTTACCGTACAGGGGATTCATCACTGGCAAATTGGCGAAGAAAGCCCAAAAGAATGGGTGGAAAGAGAAGGACCTCGATGCGGAACTGCTCGAGGCCGGTGCGAATAGGCAGGCTGGAAAAGTCATGAAGTGGCTAACATGTGATGCTTCTATGCCACGAAAACGACAACCAGCAGGGGCTATCAAACCAGTGTATTGGTGGAACTCAGAAATCGCCCATGTGCGATCGGAGTGCAACAGGTTAAGACGCTTGCAACAAAGAGCAAGAAACCGTAACACTTACCCACAGTTGCATGCGGAATTCGTCAACAAACGGAAAGAGTTGAGGAATGTGACCCGTAAAAGTAAATATGACGCGTTCTGCTCCCTAAGGGATGAATTAAATAACAACCCATGGGGCAGCGCTTACAGGATAGTCATGAAAAGACTACAGAGTAGCAGTAGCCAAATGCAAAAAAGAAACAGTGACATGGCCAGAATCGTTGCTGTTCTCTTCCCGCAGTGTGATGAGGTAGTGAGAGTGCAAGAGCAGTGGAGGATCACTGAAGGAGAGATACCTCCCGTGACCACCGAAGAGGTACACTTGGCTGCAAGGGTTATAAAAAAAAACAAGACCCCGGGACTGGATGGTATCCCTAACGCTGTAGTGAAGACTGCTCTAACAAAAAAGCCGGAAGTCTTCAGGATGGAAAAAACAGCGGCTTGTGCTTATACTAAAAGGTGTCAAGAATCCAGAAGAGCCGTCGTCTTATCGCCCGTTGTGCATGTCGGACACAACAGGAAAACTGCTTGAGCGAGTAATTGCCACTCGCCTGGAAGAATTCACTGAGGGAACATCGGGGCTCTCTGAATCGCGGTATGGGTTCCGGAAAAGCACTATCTGTGGTGTGCGACATCGCTCGCAATGCAATAGCTGGAGCACGATGGCTAGGTGGTACTAAAAAATATTGCGCGGTGGTGACGCTTAATGTTAAAAATGCTTTTAACTCGGTTAATTGGAATCGGATTCTAGAAGGGTTGGGCGATCTACCAGTCTCCCCCTACTTGGTGCATATATTAGCAAATTATCTCTCGGATAGAAAACTGCTCTATGACACAGATGAGGGACCACAGGAACATGATATTCCATAACAGCGGACCTAATACAGATCCATGAGGTACACCCGCTGTTATGGAATATCATGTATGATGGTGTGCTCAGAGTCAATGTACCAGAAAGGGTTAGAATCATTGGGTACGCCGATGATTTGGCAATAGTAGCCGTAGCTAAACATCTAGATGACCTGGAGAATATTTGCTCCCAAGCAATCCATAGCATTAAATGCTGGCTAGATATGGCCGGACTGCAACTAGCTGGACATATTACGGAGGCAGTTTTAATAAGCAGCCGTAAGAAAGTTGAACACCTTGATTTGGAAATAGAAGGGCAAATAATCAGATCCAGTCCCTATATTAAATATCTTGGTGTTATACTCGACAACAGGTTGAGCTTCAAGGAACACCTGAGGAAAACGAGTGAAAAAACGGCAAGAGTATGCAAAGTTTTAGCGAGACTGCTACCCAATGTTGGAGGACCCCGGCCACACATAACGAAACTCATAACCAGTGTCAACACCTCCACTATAATGTATGCGGCTCACATATGGGCAGAAGCTGCACAGTATAAGTCATACATGAGAGTATGTGTGCTGTGCATTTCGAACGGTATCCGAAGATGCCATAAATGTTTTGGCCCGGAGTACACCACTTGACATTGCAGCTAAAGAAAACGCCGCATTGCATAAGGTCTCCCAAGAGAATCGTCGGAGAATGCGGCCACAGTTAGAGCTCTCAAACCTAAGAGAATGGCAGCGAAGGTGGGATTCTTCCACCAAAGGAAGATGGACCCACACCATGATACCTGATATAGAAACATGGGGGAAAATAAAACATGGCAAGCTGAATTATTACTTAACTCAGCTAATATCAGGACATGGATGCTTCCGGCAATACTTGCACAAGTATAAGCATGTGAATCACCCATACTGCTTGTATTGTGAAGGCAAAATAGAAAATGCGGAACACGTACTCACAGAGTGCGTGAGATTCGAGACCACACGAACGGTTTTGGAGAGAGATACGAGACGGACAGTTACTCCAGGAGGAGTAATAGAATACATGCTTAGTTCAAAATAGGCATGGTCCGTAACAAATGGTATTCTCTGTGAAATGATGCAGCAGTTGCGACGCGGCGAGCGGAGTAACAGGTAAACTCGGTCCCGCCCGGCGATGGAATATCTAAAGGAAGTCCCTTTTATTGTTTTGATTCGTGATCAGTCGAAATCCAGGAGGGCGAAGTCACGGGCCAGGAGCTGCTGGTGTTATAAATAAAGTAAAAAATAAATATAAAGAACCAAACACAATAGTTCGCTTTTCATTGTAAACACCCCGCCAGAGACTTGGAAGGAAGCCACGGAGGTAAGCAAAAAAACGTACTAAAAAAATATAACCCTACACGTGTTATTGAGTGAGCTATAGACTTAACACAGCTGAGGAAAATAACGACCAACTCACTTCCCAAAAGGTCTTCTCATAGAAACATATTATTCTATGCGAGTCCTTGCTCTTGGTTTGAGGAAATCTAGCCGATGCAACACAGCGATCCGAAGGGCGAAGAAACTTTACTTTGCAAACTTTTTCGTTTACAATGCTTATGGTGAGAGGAGATTTCATTGACCCAGCACGAAGAAACTACAATTGTGTATTTATTAAGGGTGTCGGGTGTGAGGAGTAAAACCAATGCGTTGACGGCTAACTGCCCATTTCTGGTACCCATGCAAACCCACACTTATTTACGAATTTAATTCGATTGGCGAAGGCCTGAATATACTGTTCAAGAGTCGTCAGTCTAGAATGGCGAAACTATTAGGAATTCTGTCATTAATTTCACTTTGCGAACATAGGTTCGAGATCTTATCAAAAAAGTTGAATAGAGCGTCGAATTTGTTTAAAGATTAGTTTCTATCCAAGTTGGGGTTTTTGTGTATGAAACAACTTTACTCACGAGAAGTTAAATTGTGGATTGGAACCAAAACCATATTGTGGTAAAAGCTGATAAACAATATTACTTCGAAAGTAAATACGGTATCCGTTACTAGCTTGACATAGTAAAGAAATTCCTGTTCTTAGTTCTATGTATGGGCAGACACAGAAGAGAGATTGCACTTTACGCCACGGATGTTGCATTGGCGGACGAGGTAATCTCGGGTCATTGCAACTTCTCGGCACCAAAGAGCAATGCTGCCACTGGATGGGATTGAGGCTGCGGTCTGAAATATATTAGTAAAGAAGATCACATCGTTGCAATCCCAGTCAGGGTATCCAAAATAGGAAAGTATACTAAACTGGAAAACCAGTTGAAGACCATGTATAATGCAGAATTCTGTCAAAATTGTAGCTATTATGATTTCGACGATAGCTATTAAGATTTTTGTTTAACCGGTGATTAGAAAAATTTACGCGTGGAACTGGAAAAAATGCAAAGGTCTATCAGCAATTTAGTGCGACGCTTTTTAAAACTTACTTTATAATAACTACAAAGTACCCCAATTTTTTTTTTTTTGAGAAAATTGTATAGGTCTGGCTGTACTTAAATCCAGTTCGACGCTACTTTAAACCTACATTAAGTAAGAACAATCTACAACTACAATTGAGATTAATCCCGAGAAAGTCGGGGATAAGAGGATCCAAATCACACTACAGAGATTGAGAAGCACAACAACTCTATAATTATGTTATTCATTATTATTATATTTTATGGACTTGTAAATACCTATTCTCTAATAACATAATATGACGATATTACATGTAACCTATAATCCATCTTAAACTCAATAACCTTTTTAAAATCATATCGTAAATCCAGCCACAACGCTTCAACTCCGCCAAAGAGGAAGGTTATAAGTTAACTTTAAGTTTTCAAAAGTCATAGAAGTGTGATTTGGAGTTTTAACAAAATTCATTAATGCGTGGGATTTACCAAGAGAGCCCCAGGTGATTCAGACTGATATAACGTTTTATTTTTTAGGCCACTCCCGAGAACCTGCCCTATTTGGTATAACTGGCGGTTATGACTCATTGAGACATGTTTGAAATAACGTCTGAAAGGGGCACGTCTTAAATTATAAAAGTCCTTGCACTTTTCCCACTGCACTTTAATTCCAATCAACAAAGACTGTTGCTTATCTTTGCTGTGAGCGGAAGCTTAATAATGGACAATTTCTGTCTTCCTGCAATATTTAAATTGTTACATTTGTGAAAATATACCAGGAAAGTCACTGAATCCAATAAATTCCAGTTAAAAAACCGAATATCGTAATCGAGTCATTACGATCATGTCGGTGACAGTGGTAAGTTTGCGGAATGCGAATGATGTGATGAAATCGATGGTAACTGCTACAAAAGTATTACCCCACATTCATTACGCTAGGCATAGAATTACGGGGAGAACAAATCATTTGTACAGACTAGGCGATCGAGGTTAAACGTGGAATTGATTATGTTAATTAAATCACAACTAATATACATATCAGCATCGGCGACAGGTTGGGCTGTTTTCCCACTCCCTTCACACACTTCACTGGCTGTGATTAAATATGTGGAATTATTTGTATCATTTGTCAAGATTTTAAGTGAAGGAATATGTTAAACATTTTCTGCGCAATAATAATGGTATGGGTGAACTACGACACATCATCCCAGCGAAAGAGATGGTGTACTTGGATATTAAGTGTGTTACTTTGTCACATTACAAAGACGCTACGGAAAAGTTACCATGCAAATTGAATCCTGAAAAATAACCTACATAAACAACTGCGTAAGTATGTAACCTGCCTAGGTAACTCATGTACGCTCTTCTCCAATAATACAATAGACAGAAGGGCGCAATTACAAAGTTTAATTAATAACTCGGAATTAGTGAGAGAGGGGTAAGACACTTACTAAAGATTCAAGTAGAGCAGACAATTTCATTATTCAAAATATGTACATGAAACCGATTTCGAGGTACTTATGAATTTAGGGATATTGCCTAGTGATGATGACAACATACAACATATATTTAAATAAGATCAAATGCCAACACCCAACTAATATGCAGTATGCCATCTTTGCACCAGATGTTGAAAACTGTCTTATGTCTCAGTTGTCATGTTTCATTTATGATGTCAGCACAAATATGGTGAACTTCCTTTGTCATAGCAGACCACGGAGTGTGAGTGTTTATTTTTACTGCCTCTTACTGTCTTCTCAAGGACTCAGTTTTCTATCACTTCTGTTCTTAATATCTGCTATTCCTCCGTTTTTGTATGCGTGTGTTCTTTTTGTTAGAAACACTTTCTCTACTAGTAGATTACCCGCATGTAAACATTACAAACACATTGCAAGATTAAAATAGTTAGCGCACACTTGGTTATCAGAGATCCATTAGAAAAGAGGTGATCAGGATAACTTATGACACAGCTTTGTATACAGTCAAATACTAAGTATGTATCCATTACTAGAAAAGTGCTGCAAGCTGGCTTGAAGGAAGGATTAAAGAATTATTGCAATTTACATTCTTGACAGAGTTGTACATAAAAAAAATCAACTTCCAGTCGTTATTTACAAAAGTTATTAGAGAGTTTGGATAGTCCCATCTCGAAAAACTCTGTGAATGTACCCATAAAATAAGTAAATACGAAGAAATAATGCGAATAACATGTGCTAAAACTTTTTTGTATGGTGGACCACAAATGGACTCTTGTTGTAAACACAAGTCGCTTAGTACAGTAGTGTCACACACATCACAAGTAATAAAGAGAAATCGCAATGTAAACATTCGTTCCGAATTTTGGTAAACGTTGTGGTGATTGTATTTGAAAGGATGTTTAGATCCGAAGATAATGTGCCCTAATCGTAATGACCTATACATCAAAGGTAAAAAGAACGTGAACAATTAAATATATTGTCGACATCAATGACCAGACCATGCGATTTTTGTTTTACAATGGAAAATGGCGGAATGTTGTCTCTTAGATAGGTAGCACATGTATTATTTCTTGAAGATCTTTGATATTATACCATAGAAACCGGTTTATAACGCCCCAAGAAAAAATTATGTAGAGGTGATACAAAGTCAATAATATTTAGAAGTTATGTTATCACGTGTTCAAATTCACAATATTACGTTTGACATTTGACAATTTCTACATTATTTTCTGATGGGGGCAACTTTTGTCAAACGGCGGAAACTTATTTTTACAAATGATTTTTTATTTGTTTAAAATAATCTGTCCCAAGTGAAAAACATTAATTTGGTAGTTTGACAAATAACTTTTGTATTTCGTGATTGGGATGTTGTTGAGAATGGCGTTCCTCGCCTGGGGTTTTTTTTTCTACTCAGCATTCTGACGTTTTGGTTCGTATTGAAAGCACCACGTTTCAACACCAGTGACAATGATTTTTAAGAATTTTTTTTTACTTCTCACGAACGACAAATCTATACCGCTGTTTTTTTTTTTTCCTCGACCGAGTCTATCAGCCAAACTCCGAAAGATGCTCAAGGATTTCTCCCAACCATTCCACGAAGTCTATACCTTAATGAAGTGGTAACGGGTCAATTGAAAAGTCCCCGGCCTTCCATAGTAAAACACATTTTTTTTGGCAAAATTCGTTTTTTTTTTTTATTCAACATAATTCCCTTCGAGGGTGATACACTGATTATAGCGACCCTCCAACTTTTCGATACCTTTTTTGTAGTACGATTTGTCCTTTGCTTCAAAATAGGCGTCAGTTTCGGCGGTCACCTCTTCATTCGACGAAAATTTCCTCGCAGCGAGCATTCTTTTGAGATCTGAGAACAGGAAATAGTCGCTGGGGGCCAGATCTGGAGAATACGGTGGATGCGGAAGCAATTCGAAGCCTAATTCATGGACTTTTGCCATCGTTTTCACTGACTTGTGACACGGTGCATTGTCTTGGTGAAGCAGCACTTTCTTTTTCTTCAAATGCGGTCGTTTTTCGGCGATTTCGTCCTTCAAACGGTCCAATAACGCTATGTAATAGTCGCTGTTAATGGTCCTTCCATTTTCAAGATAGTCAATGAAAATTATTCCGCACGCATCCCAAAATACAGACGCCATAACCTTGCCAGCCGACTGTTGCGTTTTTCCACGCTTTGGGGCGGGTTCATCGTTCATCATTCACTCGGATGACTGTCGATTGGACTTGGGAGTGAAATGATGGAGCCATGTTTCATCCATTGTCACATATCGACGCAAAAACTCGGGTTTATTACGCTTGAGCATCTCCAAATACTGCTCCGAATCATCAACTCGTCGTTGTTTTTGGTGAAAAGTGAGCTCGCGCGGCACCCACTTTGCACAGAGCTTTCTCATACCCAAATATTCGTGAATGATATGATGTACACGTTCAGTTGATATCTTTAGAGTGCCTGCTATTTCATTCAATTTCAATTTATGGTCATTCAAAATTATTTTGTGGATTTTTCTAATGTTTTCGTTGGTAACAACCTCTTTTGGGCGTCCACTGCGTTCACCGTCTTCGGTGCTCGTTTTACCACGTCTAAACTTAGCATACCAATCCTTGATGGTTGATTTTCCTGGGGCGGTGTCTGGAAACTCGCCATCAAGCTAAGTTTTTGCTTCAACTGTATTTTTTCCCTTCAAAAAGCAATATTTTATCAACACGCGAAATTCCTTTTTATCAATTTTTTTTTACAATAACAGAAGTTGCTTCACTCAAAATACTATAATTCACAAACTAATGACCCGACATCTGTCAAATTTATACACGCGTCTTTTGACGGTTAGGGCTAACTAAAAATCATATGGATTTAATTCTAGTGCCGCAATCTATGTGTCGGGCCGGGGACTTTTCAATTGACCTGCTATTTCACCGGGCGACTGGGCCTTTATACCCTACCTACCGCTCAGTGATTGTGCCCAACTGCACAATAGAAAGAATCGTCAGTTGAACCTTTGTTTGCACAATCTCATTACCAACTCAGCCATTGAAGCGGCGATATAGCTGCAATGTCAAAATATTTTGAATAGTATGACACGAGTTCAATGAACATTTTAATGATGTCTTAACGTTCAATTGGGGCACCATTGAATTGATGTCGAACAAACTATGAATTCAATCTCCCTAGACCAAGTTGTTCAGTTGAAATGCTATGAATTGTAGTTTTTGGTATGTTAGCTCCATTTTTATTAATCTCACTGAAGTTTTCTTGAAAATTCTCAGTAAATCTCGTTCTTTAACAATATTTTCTTTTTGTAATGACATCATGTGGTCAGTCTCTACGTTTAAAGTTATACATATTTTTTTTTCAGTTTTCCTTGATTCTTCGAAATCACTCAAGCACATGTGTTTTGTAAAAACAATTATCGTCATTAGCTTTTTTTCAGTGTCCCAAATATTTCCGAAGCTCTTTTACAAAATTTAAAATCGACTCTTGGTATTTTTACATTGTTGACGGATGCTCAAAAACTTCTGTCATTTAATGCGTTGTTTTCCGGCTTCCATTGAACGAAATGTTCCCGAACTTTGATGATTCGTTAAAATAGAGTGACACTATATAAATCAATGAACGATGGTAACGATTCCATCTGTAGAATTTCCGATTTATTTTGGGACACTGCATGTATATCCGTTATGAGCACGGGATACTCGATAGCTACTAATGCAACTTGTCGCAGCAGTGCCGTCAGAAACGCCTGCTATCACTTGTGGCGAACAGATTTTGGGGGAGTAGATGACCAGAATACTGGCTTGATTTCCCATACGCAGCGTCCGTCTATAGGTCCGTGGCCCCTATCTGGATGAGCATGCTATAGCACGACGTCTCCAGTATTTCATTTGTGTTTATCATCACGACGACGATTAGCTAATATCGTCGTTCGTCAATTAGTTGTCATGGTAACGCGTCGGTCATATTTCACTTGTTTATTTGTGTTCATCATGACATGTCGCTAACCAATTATGTTAGAAAACGGAACTGTTTTGCGAATAATCCAATATATTAATGTTTGTACTTAAAGTATGTTTGTCTATTTCAACAGACTTGGACTGAGTTGAGACGACAATTAACAGGCCATGTGTAAAAGTTTGGTATGTTGAATAAGCCGTTTTATCGTACATGCATAACACTTCTTAGTAATATTTCCTTAATCTTAAAAAGAGACCATGCCTAACCTAACGACCCTTCTCCTACCATTCTCCTCTCCAGTCTGACTTTGGGTTTTCCTTCGCGGATGCGGTTAGATTTTTATGTTGGCGTCCTAATACTTGCCCCGTCTTTCGAGTTCCCGTAGCTTATTCTACACTAAACTTATTAGAGTGCAGATTTCTTTTTTTAAGAATACTTTCAATTTCAGTTTAGTTTGTTGGGCTTCGGTCCACATTGGTGTGGCATCTTTAGTACTGATATAACTACCATTAAGGGGCGGTTCTCATCTGAGAGCCTCAAGAAAAGGTCATATTCTCGAATTTTTTTCTCATAGAAGGTAATAAATAAAGAACTCAAACTGTTTGCCACTTTAAACAAGTTCCAAAGTACAAAAACAATTTTTTTTTATTAAAAAAATATAGTGACAATAATTGTTGACACCCATTGTAATGTGACCTTTTCAAAAAAGGTACCTTGCTGTGGGCCACTCTAGCACCCGCAAAAATCAATGATCGAAGAATTTTCATAAAGTATATGAGTGTAGTTGGAGTCCCTACTAGAATCAACCATGAAAGTCGAAATTTAACAAAATGGCGAACATTTGAATTTTTAAATGCGGTTTCACACCATGTTTTCACTCTTTAAACTACTGTACAAATATTGTGCATATATCATCTTGATTGTAGTAGAGGCTCCAATGACTCAAATCCGTCAAATTGTTTTTAAGAAATCTTGGCCAACGGTTTGAAAAACATAAATTTTCAAGAAACGCGATTAAGGTTTTTTTAACGATTCTGCTGTGTTAACATTAAAATAATATACTGTGTATAGAGTCGTGTCCTCGAATTTTTTTGGGGTCATAGGAAACATGCGACATCTGGTGTTACTTTTGGTATCTCTGCCTACCATATTATGGACATATGGACGCTCGATTTCAATGTTCAACTAAAAAGGTGGGTCTCGTTTTTGTTTCATAACTTTAAAAAATCTTGTTTAAACAAACAGTTTTGGGAATATATTCTACATATAATTTGTTACAAAAAAAAAAAAAAAAAAAAAAAAAAAACATTTTTTGGTCGGGCCTGATGGGAACCTCCCCTTATAACAGAATAATTTTCTTACTATATCCCAGTCCACCTATGTTTAGCAGTTTTCCGACCTGTAAGTCTGTGGCCTATTTACTCACATAATCTACGTATGACTTAAATCTTAGTCAGTTGTTCGACTGTAGCACCCAAGTAATGTTCCACACGCTTTCGATGCAAAAAATTTGCGACAACTTATGTGAGGAAAATTGTTACAAGGTGACCTTTCATTTTACTTAGCAATGTGCATCTCGAGTTTTTTATATGAGTGTTGGTTATTGTGAAGAACATTTCCGGTGGGGGTAAACAAGACTACTGAAAACTGTTTTCGACATGCTGTGGCTTACTGATTCGAAGCATTTTGGCACAAGTCTCGAAACTGATTTTTTTTTTCGATATTCTTCACACATACCTCTTTTTCCGCACCTGTACTATATTCTTTGACATTAAAAGGGATTTTAAGATTGCTTTTAAAAGCAAGGTATTTAAAAATTGGTCTCGGTTCATTGAAGACTAGAGAATTGATGAATTGGAGGTCCAACTGTGTCAAAATGTGATACAAAATTATCACCAAAAATCGCGGACATATAAGGAAGGTTGTGACCTGTTGCTTGAACAGACTCCAGTCGAGGATTAATAAAAAAGTTATTTACCTTTACCTTGGGAAACCAAAACGAATCTTTCAATTTATCGAGACCACTTGCGGATAGCACAGAAAAATTCAAACACAATCACTGTATTCCAAATGCAGATCAACTTGTTTCTGTTCTTCTGTCCAATTTCTTAAGAATTCAGAACAACTACTTGGCTTTCTTCTAAAAATCATTCGACAATAAACAGATACTCCTACAGTATAAAATTTCCCCACAACTTAAGCAAAAATTCCACCGATTGCGAAATTCGTATCCAATCTGAGTCTCATGGCCGTTGAACTTCCAGGGAATCCCATGACATATTGAAAGATGTATCTTTTCCTTAAACGCACATCCACCACCCACTTGTGCTTCTGTCTGCGCACCACTCTTCCTCAAATAAAGCGAAAAAAGTTGAAAAGGATGTTCTTTTCTACAGCATCGTTTGTACTTATTCCAACAAAGAAGTGAAAAATATCATTTCTCGACAAGACACGGTCCATTTGCATTTTCCATGCCAACTGCATCTTTTCCAGTAGATAAATTAAATGCAATAAACGTACAGTTATTTACATTAAGTGTCGTGCAAACCATTTATGGTGCATTGTAGCCCCCTTTAGCCCGGGGGCTCGGTAGTCTGTCCACATCATACAGTGGGGCTAAGGGATATATGAGTGATTGTGAATAAATTATTTGAAATGTGTGCGTAATTCAAGCCATATTTGGGATAGACACACTGGAACGCTATCCACGACAATATTGGAAGAAGTTAATTACAAAAACTTGTTTAGGTTTCAGGAAGTTAAAAAACAGCGAGTGTACCCGATTCTTGGTACAACGGTGACGTGCTTTCTCTCCCTACAATGAATCAGATGAAATGCTGTTTGTACCGCTGATCGACCTCAAGTAGCTGAGGGCGTTTGAATTATGCGTCGGAAGTACTTTTGGGAGAAAATATTGACCGGACAAAATAATAAGAATATTGTGCACATCAGTTTTTGTCTTCTTGCCTGTCCGATGACCTGAGCGGTTTAATGTTCTCAGAAATACGAGGGTTAATGACTCTCGGTGCTCGCTTGATTAATTTATATGTCATTGTTCATATGGTTGTCGTCAGGTCACGATTTTAATTATTCTCAACTGGGTGTTAATTCGAGAAAAGAATAAACGCCGTCAAATGAAACTTATCTGTTAACAGCGTCTGTAGCATGTGGTTTATATTTTCGTGTTCATGACCCGTGAAATGATTGTAAACATTTCCCACAGAATGTGCGCCAGGGGTGAATAGAAAATAATTCAATAACAGTTGTCTTTTGTGATAGTCATGGGTTCATTTATATGACAAATGAATTTTGTAAAGTTAATGGCTGTGGAAATCCACGTGCGGAAAATCAGTTGAATTTGGTTGAGTAACCGTCATCCTTTCCATTTCTTTAAGGTATGACATTTTTTTCAAACCAATTATGGTTCAGATTTCTGCCAAGGGAGGCTTGTTTAAGTTGCATTATTAGATCACATTGGTTCATTCCGTGGAATGGAGCTTAAGCTGATAAATTCCCAAAAGTGTATTTTTTTTTTTTACACTAACGCGCGCACAAAAGGGGATTTTGAAGTATTAAATGTCAGAGCATTCCATTTGGCACAGTACGAGTGGATGGAGGGGAGGTGGATAGGGGAAGGAAGTGCTGATCTATATTGGTTTGGATTGGTACAAAGATCCCGGTTGTAGTGCCGATGATGATGATAGTTACTTAACCTTTAGTACTCGTTATCCACTGATTTCTATTGTGGGCTTATGGAGCGCACTGCAGTAAATCATGTGCACAGAAACTGTCAGTTACAACTCGGAGCTCCCGTGGTAACTCCTGCTGCTCTATAAATGGGGTGGCGAGAGGCCGACTTTAGGGAGACAAGGACAAATGTGTCCTTCATCTTGTCTCTGGCTTCTGGTCATCTTGCGATAACCAGAATCACCCACATCCGTGAAGATGTTGGGCTCGGTCTCAAGATATCTGAAAAAAAGGGGAAGACCGTATCTAAGGATAGCGTGGACAGGGTTAGTTCAATTGTTCTCTAACTAGTTGGATGGGGGGATGGTGGGAAAGGAATCGTACAAGACCGGTAGGTCTTGAGTGCGGTAGTAAACGTAGATCACGTCTTTGGCGTCTGATAATCTGCGCTTTGGTCGGTGTGTGCGTGCGTGTTTGTAGTGTGTCAGCAGTAGACCCTATGTGATTGCTCCAGGAATCCTCTATTATAAAGGAGAATGTTGTTGGGAGGAGTGCTTTCTTCAGTTTTGTCCTGAAGAAGAAATTGTGGTGGTCTGATCCGAAGAGATCGAAAGAGAGGTCAAGAACGCAAGACTCCCGTACAAGTGGGTTCTCGCTGTTCTGAATGCTTTCGAGGTACTTGTATGATAATTGTAGCAAGTACTCGTCGATAGGGATAATAGAGGCACCTTCGTATAGGTGAGAGTTCGGGTAATGGCGACCGTCAGGCCTTCTAAAGTGGTTGATGCATCTTCTAAGGAGTTTCCTTTCGAAAACTCGAAGTTTTTCCATATGGGCCGAAGATATGCAGGACCATATGAGAAAAGCGTATGATATTCCAGATCGGATTAGCTGCTTATAGCAGAGAAGCTTAACTTTGTTGCTCAGTTGCAGTTGCTTAGACCGACCAAGGCCCCTTTGAAGAATGTGGGTCACATGTTTGATGAAATTCATTTTTGGGGTATAGATGACCCCAAGATATTTCATCCTGTCCTGTGGTCTTATCGTAGTACCTCCTATTTGTATTCGGATATTCTGTGAATATCGAGAAGTAGGTTGGGAGTGTTTACTACTCAGAATTATAGCTACTGCTTTGGATGGGACTCCTGCTGCTCTGCCGATGTGTCCGCCTTATATAGGCCCGCAGATCGTTGTTTCCCAGGAACTTGTGTGCTGGCTCTTGCCTTGTCGTTCCTGGGAATTCGTGTCGACGTGATGCATCGCCAACACAAATGTGAAAATTACTTCTTTATAAGGAGTATAAAAATATCCCAGGCTTTTTGATGATATTTCGGAAGTTATTTCTTGATTAACTGATCTTGACCCATACATTCACCGAAGCCATACACAATATTACCGACCATCTGAGACGAGTTTATATGAATTATATACTGATGATAACCAGGAGTTCTATATTTGGAACTATATTCATATAAATATTCCTGCCACAATAGATTGGTGTACATGCGCTAATTCCAGTAAGTATAGTTTAAAGTTTTTTATGTGCGTTTCGTCGTAAGACATTGTTCGACCACTTCCGGTCCATTCCCCTAATTTCGGTCTTTACTGATTTATCGAGCGACCACATATTTGAAGCTGTGAAAAGTTCGGCCATGTAAAAAATATTTCACTCCGTTCAACCTGACTACTATTTACCTTCATCCCAAAATGGAGTTTAACTCCAATATTTGATCAAAATGGAGTTCAACTCCAATATTTGATGATTATGCATATTTCGAGGGCTTGTGTTCAGAAGAATTAAGTTAAGGATTCCTCGGTGGGATGATCATCTGCACCGTGTCTTGGTTGCATATCGAACTATCTAGCGGTCGCCACACTTGAAGTTCCTGTCTGACTTATCCAAATGGAATGAGTTTGCATTTGCAGTTATGAGGGTAAACGGAGCTTTTATATTATTTAAAAATGTTTATATAATGATTATTATCATTTGAAGGATGACCGGTTATTGTTTTATAAAACAAATATTAATAATTATAAAAGTTATTAAATAAGGCTGAAGAGTTGAGCTTCCGGTTGTATAAATCAAACAATACCGAGGAAATCCGGAAAAGATTAAAAAGAGCTAAAAATGATTGCAATGCGTATATTCAACGCGCAAAGTTCTTGCATGACTAGAGAGTGAGACAAAAAGTACTACGCTCTTTCACAGGTAGTAGAAATTTCTGGGCATTTGTGAAGAACATCCAAAACTCGGTCTCCTCATCCATTCCTTTGCTAATAGTCGATGACAGACCAGTCACCAGTGCAATAGAGAAAGCGAATCTCCTTGCTGCACATTTTACAGCCTACTCAACGGTGCCTGATATCACATCAGTTCCGCCTCAACTTGAGCCAGATTCGCTTCCGAACGCGTACTGTTGCCCGGTCACTCAAGGAGCTAAACGCACACAAATCCGCTGGTCCCGATGGTTTTCCCCCAATTCTCTTAAAGAAATATTCCTCTTCACTCTCTAAACCACTGCGGAAATTCTTCCATTTGTCTTATTCTACTGGCCGTTTCCCAAATAGATGGAAGTCAGCGCACATTCAGCCAATTCCCAAAGAGGGTGACAAATCATACCTCTCTTCTCATCGACCCATTGCACTAACTTCTATTCTCTCTAAGGTAATGGAATCACTTATCAACCGTCAACTTTCGAAATATCTGGAATCAAATGACCTCCTCAATGACCGCCAATATGGCTTTCGTAGCAACAGGTCCACAGGAGATTTGATGGCGTACCTTACCGAAAAGTGGAGCCAATCCATCTACTACTTCGGAGAAAGCAAGGTTGTTGCACTGGATATCTCGAAGGCCTTCGAAAGAGTTTGGCATCCAGGCCTTTTATCAAAATTACATTCATATGGAGTAGAAAATTCCCTGATCCAATGGATAAAAGACTATCTTTCTGGCCGTTCAATCCAAGTGATTCTTGGTGTCAAATCTGCCTCCCACCAAATTAATGCAGGTGCTTCCCAAGGTTTAGTACTCTCACCCACTCTTTTCCTGATCTTTAAAAATGATCTCTTGTTAATTATCGACAACCCAATTAACTCGTTTGCCGATGATAGCACATTGAGTTTCTCATACTCATACGAACATTCCCGGCCAAAATACGCTTATATCAATCAGCAGGTTATGCTTAATACACTGAATTCCGACCCCAACAAGATATATCAATGGGGATTATCTAACCGAGTAGAGTTCAATGCCTTAAAAACTCAGTGCTGCCTCTTGTCAAAGGCGAACCCCAAAGTAAATATACTGTCGATGAATGGCACTTCAATCGACGAAGCCAAGGAACTAACAATCCTCGGCACTCGAATTAATTCGGCTCTTAATTGGAGCGACGAAAAGTGCGGCCAAATGCATGGGGTTCCTATATCTATTCTATTTATTGGCCTGTAGGAACCCGAAAGTTCATGACCTCAGCGACTCGACTCCGCCATTGTTCCCTGTCCTGTGCATTCGCCTTCCACGTTCGACCATCCGATCCGACCTTCTCGAGGTGCAACCTAACATTGTCCTCCCATCTCCGTCACGGCCGTCCTGTCGGTCTTCTTCCCGTTGGCTTACCGTCAAGAATTCTATGCACGGTCCTATCGTTGCACATTCACGCCACGCGTCCGGCCCATCTATGGGGTTCCTTAAGAGATGCAAAAGATACTTCACTCCATCCAACCTAGCCGCTATTTACAAGGCGTATATTCGTACCAAAATGGAGTCCAACACCCATATTTGGTCAGGCGCATTAAAAACTGCACTACACGTGCTCGATAGGATGCAAAAACGAGCAGTGAAACTAATTGGGGACTCTGCCGTAAGTCGATCAATTCCGTCGTTAGAACACAGGCCAAACGTATCATGTCTATCTCTCTTCTACAGGTATTATCACGGTCGTTGCTCAACAGAATTTGGTTGATGTGTTCCGCCTCCTCAGACATTTTCCCGCGATACCCGTCAATCTGAGAATGCGAATCAGTTCACGTTGAAAGTCAACTTCAGGCGCCGAATCACACGGATGTAGAATACTCTACCATGTGTTTCGTCGTCATTGTAATGTCCAGGCATTTAAGACCACACATCGATACCTCCTTTCCTTATCCACTTCCCCCCCTTCCGCTCGCACTGTGCTCTGACATATCTTGGGTACTCCAAGATACTCTTTTGAGCGTGCGTTTACGTAAAAAAAAAAAAAAAAAAAAAAAAAAAAAAAAAAATTCCGACGCCAATTTTTACGATGCTATAAATCTAGTACGTGGCTCCTCGATAGTATAGTGGTTAGTATACCCGCCTGTCACGCGGGAGACCGGGGTTCGATTCCCCGTCGGGGAGCCCCCGGCGCAAGACTAATGACCTTGCCCGGAAAAAACAAATCATTATGGAAAATTTAACAAGCCTCAGGACTTGCTAAATAAGGTGAAGACCGGTTCCCGGTTGTAGTGCCGATGATGATGATGATAAATCTAGTATCAACATTTAATACCCAAGTGAATACAATAGTCCAAGCGGCGAATAAAAAACTGTTGGATAGATTATGCCTAGTGCTTTTTGACTACCCGCGAAGGGGTCAAGTTCACACGAGACTGTTCGTGCAGGAAACGTCGCCAAATATTAACAGCAAAACCTTCTCTCCTTGACACTAGTGGCAACAGGGGTAATATAAGTCTCTGTTGAACTAACATTCTCAGTAGTGTCTTTATTGAACATCCCTCGCTTATGAAAGACCATAATCAGAGCAGCAGCTGCATCATTACACCTTGTTTTCCTAAGCTTATAAAAAGTTCAAACGACTTCGTATATACCATATAAATCTTGAAATAACTTCTTCTTTCTAATAAATAAATACATTTTGCCCTGATCACGACTCTCCAATGAAGTATCTACCAAGCAATTAGCTCGCCATGCCCATAAATTGTACAAGCTAACCTCCGTTCCGCTGGAATATCTCACAATACCATTTAGCACACTTATCCTTATCTTCATCCTAAACAAGCTTCTATTAAACCCAGCGGTGCATACAAAATAATTTCCTTAGGTAGAGAGCAGTTTCCTTTCGTATCGAAGAAACTTCACTTGTTCTGAGCCCGATGGGTAATTTCCCTACCGATTTGTCCGCGAACTAGACACGTTTCTCTTATCGAGTCCGTGTGTGTTGTTGTTGCCTTTCCATTTTATAACTTTGAGATTAATTGGATGTAAAGTGAACGTAGATAAGCAAACTTATATTGTACACACCGTTGCTGACTTTTGTGGTCCACACATCTGGTTCAACTAATTTGCAATTAAAGTGTAAATCGCTCATGCCGTTCACTATGATCGGCAAGTTAGTTGACATCCTCATAAGGATTTACGTGGTGCAGCTATCTAAATATGATCCAACAAAACGCAGCAATTTGTTGACGATAACATCGGTTATTTCCATCATCATTTCTAGTCATACAGCGACCCAAGAGGCGCGCATATCGTTCCGTTTATGGGCAATTTGGAGAGTTTCACCACTTCCCCAGTGTTTCATTTTATGCTTCGTCACGATTGGGCTGGACTTGAGAGACAGTAAGTTTAAGAACATAAGGGCGTCACCTTCCTTTCAATTGAACCCGCCAACGCAACAACTGTCAAGTACAACAATAAGTTGTTTCACCCGCAGCTCTTCAAATAGGAAAACAGTTCGCGAACCATATAGGTAAAGCGACGAGACGTTAGAAAAGTGAAAAGTGTCAAGCACCGAAACTCCTAACGGATGGAGACGTGCCTTTGACGCCTACTGCGTCAGGACTGAATTGCGGTACATTATGAAATATTCCGGGCTCTCCCAGTGAAAGGATTTGGCCAACTCTTGACTCCTACACGATTGTTCTCCGTCAAATAAATGTCTGTTGCGGAGGTAATTAAAAATCATTCATATGACATCTAACACACATCAGATATGGTATGTGAAACAAACTCAGCTGGGCCATTATGTGGGCACATGGGAAAGGCCGTACAAGAGGATTTACCGTGACTCGACCTTGTGTCATTGTTTAGGGTCGATGTCGCGCAAGAGGGAAAGTAACAACTGTAAGCTTGTTTTGCGTTGTATAACGGTTGGAAATTTCTTTTCAGTTAGATCCCGGTAATGATTCACTTGATGTACCTTGTACAATTTACCCCCGCCCACATCCACCTTATTATCGTGACATTGAATTGGAGTTGTATTCAAGCAATAGACATGATTGTGTAAATATTGATACTTGTTGCTTCGTTAAATTATTTGGTTACTGAGTAAGCAGGTTTGAAGAATGTAATAGCAGCGACTTGGGAGTCAAGCTATGTCATTTCTCTCCTTTTTGGAAAGTCATAGTCATATCATTATGCCAAAACCCCTACTGTACTGCACGTATACGCTATCATTATTCACAAAAGCCTTTCAATGCTATCCGCCGATAAAAACTATAATTCATGTACTTTTACCACTAGTTTGGTATGACTAAAACTGGCGCAGTAAACTTGCCTCTCCTGTGAAGTGAATGCTATGTGCTAGTCACTTTTACTGGACGAACGCGTTTCAGTAGTGTCTTTATTTTTACAAGTTGATGTACAGGTGGAGCTTACATGGATGGGCCAGTCCGGTCAATTATGGGTATCAAATAATATATAAACTACCGATTTGGCAAATGAAATAGGGAATCTGTTTAAGAATTGTTTCCCTTTTTCCAAACGTAATAAAATATTATTACAACTATTTGTATTGTTATTAGTAATTCCGTCAAATGCTGAAAGGACTACATCTGTAATTAGAAAACTTTCAGTAACATTTTTTATGTATATGTATAAACTTAAGATCCCTTTTTTTGGTTTAGTTACAAAATTTGATCCAATTCAATTATTTTATTTTCAATTCGAGCTTTCCAACTATGTCAATCAAACAGACATTTAATTGTGTACATCAAACAACTGTCAAACTGTGTAAGTCAAACAACCGTCAATCGGCGTAAACTAAGAAGCTGTCAATAATGATAGGCGCGTAGAATATTAAATATTATTAATGACCGAATGTCGTTGCAAAGAATACAGGGCCCGCGGTATAATTGTGTACAATCTAATCTAATCGAAAATACCAAATATTTCTTTTCAATAGTTTTAAATTAAATATCGGCGATTTGAAGGCTTGTAGCGTTTCTAACAGATACACACATAGTACACAAGCAAATAGTGAAGAACACAAAGAAAGTCGAATAAGTAAAAGCATCTGCCGTATACCAAGCAATAACATGATAATTCCACAAAACTTGAGTGTACTTCAGTTGAGAAATCGAATTCGTACACGCGGCAGTAGCCTGATGTGTTGAGCGTAGGGTCAATCTTCTAGCGATTCTAAGTGTCACAGCTTTGGTTCGAATCATACGTTCTTCCCTATCGTCGCGAATGCCATAGAATTATTGAGTAATCGGGTTCGTGTCGTTGGAGGAAAACACCAAGCGGCTGTTGCGGGCGATTTTAGTGCATGGTCTGGTGAGTTGGATAGAAATCCTGGTAATATAACGGAAAACATCATTCTGAATGACTGCGGCCCTAGACTCGGTTTTGCTTAAAAAGGGCGAAGGCTGCATATGAAACGAGTGATCTCGTGTGTATTTGATTTAACTTTCGCCATGAATTCCCTACTAAGAGCCCTCGAAAGGAGTCTGTCGGACATATAAAACTTTGATGGAAAGGTTCAAAATATATCACAGTGTAATTCCCTTATTCACCTGAATTGACTTTTGCTTGTTTTCTTAGGTTGGCACACTTTCCATAGTTTAAGATTTGTTAAAAGTACTTCGGCTTGAGCACACCTGCCTTTGTACGTCTTTTTTTACATTTCATTTAAATGGAATTGAATTTTCACCAACGAATTTGTTGTTTCTTTTTTCGGCGAAGAAACTCTAAAGAAAACAGATCGTTTCAGAAGTGTTCGCGAGTCTGTCGACGATGGTTAAGATCGACATCGATAAAGTGAAAGAGATGTTGGTCAACAACCACAAATTGAGCATCAGAGAGTTAGCAAAAAGCTTAAACATTACTTACGGATCCGTTCAAGACATATTAATTTGGGTTTTCACCATTTTGCAACAGACTTGATGGCGAACTGAATTTCTTACAAAAATAAGGTGCAAGAGAAGTGATTTCCTAGGCTGATTCCGCCTCAATATTAATCAAACTGGAGGCGTGGGTTCATAAATCAGAAAAACTAAGCACCAGGCGGGTGAATTGCATGCCCCAATGAACTCAAACCCAAGAAACAATCCCGTCTTCAATCAAAAATATAAGCTCATGTATTTAATGATTACTTAGTGTTGTGCATCATAAATTCCTGCCACAAAGTCAGACAGCGAATAGGGCGTATTATTGGCCGTCATTGGCAGATATTTTGGGTGGATAGTACCGAACCCCCTAAATACAAGCAGCTCGACATCTTTCTGAAAACCCAGATCGAAACCTTCGACTTCATCAAACTGCCCAAACTGATCTCGGTCAAGGAGCTCAGAAGCAGACTTATGTCGGTAACTTGAAGTCGCTTGCAGCTGCGTCGCGCATTTTGGTGCATATGTTAGATCTTGGACCATTTTTTGAAGGACTACTTACGCCTGGAACCAGTCAGGACGGAGACCAAAAGTGAGTACGTTCCAATTATTATATTATATAATTTGTGTGCAAAAAAGATATTCGCAGCACATACAACATCACATTCATCTCTGAAGGAACATAATCCCTACTTTGCGGAGCGTCACATTACACCGCCGCCTGCGAAGGTTTTAAGGCTCTCCCGTCTGAAAGTCGAAAATCCATTGCATACCAAAAAGAGCTTGTGCTTCAACTGTTCATGCCGGCACCTACTGCCCCGCTGCCATTCTATCCTAAGGCGTGCAGGCGGTGTCGAGGACGACATTACACCCTGTTGCTCACTGGGGGTGCCTTGAATACAACGCTGCCTTCATACCAGTATCAAGAAGTGAGTACAAGACCTACCTCTCCAAACGAAACGAATTCAGAGGTCTGCTGTTATACTATCCACGCATCACACCTCAACAGCCGCTATTACGCAAGTGTTGGTTCAATCGGAAGTCCAACAGAAGGTTGAAGTTCGTGCTCTGGTAGGCTGATGTTCAGAGGCCACCTGGATCACCGAATCACTCATTCAGTGCCTGCGTCTTCGACGCCAAGTATCGTTACTTACAGTATTCGGTGTAGAAGGTGCTCCCTGTCTAGGGGCAAAGGCGCAAGCGCAATCACCATATTGCCTCATTCAAACACCTCCCAACATTGGAAACTCCACCACCACCGTTGGCGTGGAATCTCCCATTCGTGGGGGATCTGGAACTAGCAGATCTAATCGGTGCAAAGATCACCTGAGTGAATCATGACACCATACGCCAATTTCATTGACTTAGGACGTTGACCACACAACTTCCGTGATACTACAACTTCACAGCCCTTAGCTTCAGATTCCATAATGAACGGCAAAACATCGTAGCATACCCGACTTACAGTCAATCCCCGGAGGGATTAATATTTAGCGCAATGATTCCGCTTAGGCAATAGTCTAAAGAACATGAGTTGTCACTTTTTGGCATACAGTTCAACCGGTATCCCATCATTCATCATTCAAATGGTATCACACATGCGCTCAATATGCAGCATCGAAGTTAAACGTTCTTCTGTCAACTCTCGTGTTAGGAATTCATTATGTTCAGCTTTGAACATGCCATTGGCAACAAATTTGCGTTTTTTCGAAATACTTTAACTCATGTTTATTTTGTATGATTATTCCGATACGTGGTCAGAGTTATATCTATATCACAACGGTCTTCCAATGTCATTACCAATCAGCAGGTTGTGCTTAATACATTGAATTCGGAACTCAACAAGATATATTTAACCAAGAATTCAATGCCTTAAAAACTCAGTGCTGTCTTTTGTTGTCAAAGGCGAACCCCAAAGTAAATACTATGTCGATGAACTTCCATTAACGAACCCAACGAACTATCAATACTTGGCACTCGAATTAATTCGACTCTTAATTGAAACGTCCACATATTTGAAGCTGCGAAAAGTGTGAGCAAATGTACGGGATTTCCTTAAGAGATGCAAAAAAATTCTTCACTCCATAGTGCATTCGTCCCAAACTGGACTTCAACTGCCATATTTGGTCAGGCGCATCCAAAACTGCGCAACACGTGCTCGATAAGATACAAAAACGCGCAGTGAAAATTAGTGGGGACCCAGTCGTAAGTTTCCGTCGTTAGAACATAGGCGCAACGTATCAAGCCAGTCTTTTCTTATGGGTATAAGCATACATTCATTCTTTAGCCGAACCACACATGCGGATAAAGCTTTACCTGATCATATGTTTCCTCGTCGTTGTAATGTCCAGGCATTTAAGACCAATCAATCAATTACATCGACCTCAACCTCCTTACCTTATCCGCTTCCCGTCCTTCCCCTCGCACTGTGCTCCGACATTTAAAGGCATTTCAAAATCTCCTTTTGTGCACGCGTCTGTATGAAAAAAAAGTGTGACAGCAAACTTTATTCCAAAGTTGCTGAATTTCGACCCAACACGACGATATACAGGCATCGTTTAGAAACGGCTGAATAAAGTGTACAGGGGTCGAGATCCTTTTAAAATAATAATAACAAGGTCTAAATACTCCCCGCTTGGTAGAAATCTTGACGTGATGCGGGGGTTTAAAATACAATGAATCCCTCAGGCTATGCTGACGGAAGCATATGCTTCCAGTAGGGCCACCCATGTCAGATAGGCTAGCGAGGAGTAACACACAAAGATCTACCACCCCTAATCCATGGTGTTACGGCTGTATTATAACGGCGCCTCTCTGACACCGGGTCGAATCAGAGCAGACCTTACCATATCAAACCGGGGCTCTGAGATGGCGGACTGTTTAAAACCCCAAGACTCGTGGGAACAAAAATGAATAATCAATATACACAAAACAATCCCACGAAAAACCCGGCAGGCGTAGGTGTGATGAGCCGACACTACCCATAAGGGAACAAATCATGAAGGAAACACCGACTCGGCAAAACGAGACGTAGGGGAAACGGAAAAAGCGGGATATACGCGTCGGCAGGTGGAATGTTCGAACGTTATATAAACCAGGCGCGATACAGACGGTCGTAGAAAACGCAAAACAATATAAAATGGACATCGCCGCGCTTCAGGAAGTCCGACTCCCACATCAAGTAATCGCAACCAACGGAATAGATTTAGCATCCTAGAGAATTGGAGTAATGAGGAAGAGGAAGCCATTAGTGTGGACACTAAATGGGCATCGTTCAGAGACGTAATCAAACAAACAGCCCAAAAGGTATTAGGATTTAAGAAAACAATTAAGTCCAAACCTTGGTTTGACGATGAGTGCAAGGCGAAGATCGAAGAACGTAAACGCCTCAGAGTGATCCACTTAGAAAGATATGATGAAGTCAACGCAGAAAGATACGCGACAATTCGGAAAGAGATAATGAGACTTTTCAAACACAAAAAATGCGAATGGGAGAAGACTCGGTTCGAAAAAATTCTAGAAAATCCAAAGAACATCATAGGTATGTATGCCGGCATAGACTCAATTAGAAATGGCTACTGAGGGAAAAACAAAATAATTCGAGACACAAACGGCTGTCTGGTCATAGAAACAAACAATATCGTGACAAGATGGAAGCAGTACTTTGAAAACCTGCTTAACGTGGGCACCCATTAGCCACAAATAAACGCACCAGACGTACATACAGCGAGCCTCAAATCCCAGAGCCATCTTTCAACGAATTTTCTAGACACAATAAATAGATTGCAAAACAACTAAGCTTCCGGAGTCGACTGCATACCGACAGAGCTTGTGAGGCATGGAGGAGAGGCAACCGCTCGAAAGATCCACCACCTCATCCAAACAATTTGGTATAAGTAAGTCACTCCGGAAGAATGAAAAACCTCAATAGTCGTCCCCATCTCCAAAAAAGGCGACAGATATGACTGCAAAAACTACACAAGAATATCATTGCTCTCAACCACACACAAAATACTAACAAATGTCATACTGGCGAAAATAACGCCGTACGCAGAAGAAATACTAGGAGACTACCAGTGCGGATTCGGTAGGAACCGGTCAAGGATCGACTAAATGTTCACTATAAGGCAACTGCTGGAAAATAAGTGGGCATACGGAGAGACGGCTCACCAACTGTTCGTTGACTTCAAAAAAGCCTACGGCTCAGTCGCAAGGCAAAGACTCTACCATATTGTAGTTGAGCTGGGAATCCCAAAAAAAAAAAAAAATATGCCGTCCTCATTCAAATTTGCATGAACGAAAACAAAGGGCGAGTTAGAATAGAAAACCACTTCTCAGAACCGTTTGAAATCCGGGACGGACTAAAACAGGGAGATGGTATATCACCGTGTCTTTTAACCTTGTGCTCGAGTATGTCATCAGAAGGGTACAAGACGACAACATGACCGGATCATCCCTGAACGGGGTCACACAAGTGCTCGCATATGCGGATGACATCGCCTTTCTGGGCGATAATCTAGAAACTGTAAGTAAAAACTGTGAAATCATCATGCAAGCGGCAGAAGAGGTGGGCCTAGAAATAAATGAAGACAAAACGAAATACATGATTACGGCGAGAGCAGGTAGAACTCAGGGAACACATATAAACGTCAGAGGTAAGATTTTTGAAAAAGTTCAAGAATTCAAATATCTGGGAACGATACTGACGGCCAGTAACGAAATGTCGAAGGAAATTAACAAAAGAATGCATTCCGGCAACGCCAGTTGGCACGCAGTCAGTAAACTGCTGAAATCCAAATTGCTATCACGTAATATAAAGCTCCGTGTCTATAGAACCATAATCATGTTGATTGTTCTATACGGATGCGAAACATGTGCTTGTAGCGGTTCTACGAACCACTCAAGCCACTATATGGTGAGGTATCCTTCCGCCAAGGAATATACTCACCTTTGCCAGTACACGTGCCCACAGACACGTGTCCCCATAGTCATTAATCACACCTGAAACAAAAGGTAATATGACATGCAACGACGTTGAGGTCGATATCAGAAATCAAGGAACTAAACGTTCAAAACCTTCCAATATCAAGTTCAACGCATCCATACATCGTATCCAAACCAATGCGCCAAACACAGCTAGGCAATGTAAGTCAAGCACCCATTCTAAGCATCGACGCGATGCTTTCCCATGAAACACCATTGTCGGTAAATAAACCGAACAACGGATGGCTACTCAGGTAGCTAATAGCAATTAGCACCTAAATCCCTTGCATGGCCCTAACGCAAAAGGCACACTTGTGCAAACAAAGTATATCGTTTCGGTGCCGACCAATAGTCATGCAATCATAAACATCTTAATGTAGATCGCTCGCTAGATCTTTATGGTTTGAAAATGCTAACAAAGAAACTATACCAATCCCACGGTTCCTTTATGACCCATCTGAAGCGCACAAGAACATTGTTAGCTTAAGCCATATTGGTAACCTAAACAAATCCCACGAAAAGATCGGAAAATAAGTGGCGGCACGATCGATCGTTGAACAAAGGAACAAGATTCCGATAAGGAAGATGGAAAGGAGAATGATGGATTGATGATGGGAAAATTTTCTTTACAGATACGATGGGAAATTCTGTTTAGCAGATTGGATGGGAAATTTTCTGTTGCAGATGCGGGGATGAGAAGTTCGGATTGAATTTTAAAGATAGAGACAATTAGTCTACTTCGAGCATCCGTTTAAGGTCCAGTTAGAGAACCCAATTAGGAGGTCGGTCCGCACCGTGCAACGTATTTAAAATAAATCGAGAAATTCACACGAAAGAGAATCTTTCGCGAATACGACACAATATTAATACGAACAATTGACAATATGTTTAGTGTCGGACGAAAGCGCACGCGTGCCGGATACCGCATTGATTCGATTTGTATTCTTGAGGTGCGAAAGAAACGTAGTGACACATCGCATCAATTCCAAATCGAAGAATCGCGACTTAGTTCATCTAGAAACGGGTATAATTTATCTGAACATATGAAATCAGTGTGTGAGCGTCTTCGCCAGTACGATTGTGTCCATTAGTTCTAAGTGCTGTACAAAGAAAAGGAAATAAAGGAAAACAATAAAGAAAAGTTTACAGAAACAATTTTTCCGGTTTTCTTGTGTTATCTCCGCTGCTGTATTTTTCTTCTATGGTAAGCAGGAACACTCCAACATCATTCCGCAGTGACTTGACTAAGGAAAACCGCCAAAGGCTCACAAAACGGAAAGAAAACAAATTCCGTATTCTAGAATAAAGTTTTACGGGGCATCTTTGGTGAAGAGGCAGCACAATGGAGGAAACTCCACAACCACGAATTGGAAGAGCTAAACCACAAACTTACAATTGTGAGAGTATTCAAGTCGTGAAGAGTGAGATGGACCGGACACGTGGCGCAAATGGGGAACGATAGGGCCGGCATAGAATACTTGACGGTAGACCAACGGGAAAGAGACCGACAGGACGGCAGCGACGGAGATGGGAGGACAACGTTAGGTTTGACCTTGAGGAGATCGGATCGGATGGTCAAGCGTGGAAGGAAAGTGTACAGGACAGGGAACCATGGCGGAATCGAGTCGGCGAGGTCATGAACTTCCGGGTTCCTACAGGCCAATAAATAGTAATCGTAGTAATAGGGTCGAAATACGGTTATGACGTCGAAACAAAACATGATTAATGGCTCGCTCTTCTTGGGAATAGGTTCGACATTCGCTGACGTCAACCTACTTGAGAACTGATCAGTTGAATAGGACAGACACTGCGCTACATTTTTCATCTCACATTTCACGACACAAAAATTAAGTCATTAGTTAATATAATACCAACTTGGTATCTTAGCCTAGCCTGATTGTGAAGCCTATCAACATGTAATTATCTCTAACTGATTTTACCGATTGGAGAAAGTGTCAAGCAAGAAATCACATGAAAAAACTTTGTCATGGCCGTGTCCTCTTCACAGTTGGTTATAATCCAACGCAACTGAAGTCTTTGTAGGAATATTTTGAGCGATGCTCCCAGACCCAATCTTCGTATTAGAAAATAAGTTATAATCATTGTAATTTAATTACTTTTAAACAAACTAGAGCAAGAATATTTTTATATTTAGTTCAACCTTCCGTTTTTGTTTTTTAATATCGGGTTTTCCAATAGGGACTTGACAACTTTGAATTTAATTTGTGAACGTACCCTTTCACTAATCATCGAACTGTCGCTGTCAATTTATTCAGTAAACTCAACATGGTTAAGTACACGAACGAACAACGTCTGCAAATTATAAAAACTTACTATCGAAAAAAGGTTGTCAAGTCCCTATTGGAAAACCCTATATTACAAATAATAATAATATATAAACTTGCAAATTGTTTCGCTCTTAGTTTAGTTGACTAAGTATAAAGATTAAATGACTTAATTTTAATTTTTACACTCCAGGAAAACTTTGATAGCTAAAAATAATATAGAAACCGGACGTCAGGGTTGGCTACTTAAAATTTAAAGCAAATGTGTCCAAAATACGAAATAGTTCAAAAGAAAAATTTTACATTAGCCCTATTTTTAACTCATTGACCGCCAGCTACGAGATATCTCGTAGTGAACGTACCAACACTGGCAACTAAGAGATACCTTGTATTAGCTTATAATTGTTTTAGTTAGGAATAATTATTACGGATGAAGTAAATTTTATATAATTTTTTCTTTCCAAAAGATATTTAATATCACGTTTTTGTTTATTTATCAAAATAACAATAAACAATTCGATTTTGTAAAAAGCCATGCTTTTTTTCAAAAGAAAATCTTGGTAATATAAATTTACCTGGCAATGGGTTAATGTCTTTATCCACCGTCTATGAGTATGCACGATTTTACTATTGCCCAAAGTGTTTCCCGAAAAACTTTTGGGAGTTTCTGATTGTGCAATCTTTATCATTCTGCCATTGAAAACAATTTTTACACAGTGTCGTAAGCTCTCACAATGTCCTTGGACTGATTATTGAAGACATTAATTAACATTATATCATTGCAATTTAGAATTGCATGGCTTGAATGATACGGATACGTCTTACTTTGCTATGTCGACATAAACTTGCTCTCCTCCCTCACTCTCCACACTAACCCCCGTAACCTACGAAACCCTCGTCTCTTCTATTTGCCCGCTCATCACACTTCTTATTGCTCTAACGAACCCCTTTCACGAATGCTGCGAAGGGCAAATTCGCACCCTTCCTCATTCGATTTCAATCTCACCTCTCCTGCTCTCAGACTTCGTCTCCTCTCTTTCCCACCCTGATCACAGCCAACCCGCCGCCCACACCCTTATTACCCCCACATACTCCAACTCCCGATCCTCCTATCCTACCACTCGTCTTAACCCCCAACCATCGTAATAAAATTAAAAGCTTTTATTTTTTCTTGTCCTTTCTCTTCCTTTCTTAGGTAAGTGTAGTTAAATTATTTACGTTTTATTGTAATAAATGTAATTTATCTATTATAAGTCGTCTTTTTCTTTCTGTTTGTTTTTTTTTCGTTCTCTTAATACCCTAGATTATAAGTTAGTCCATAAGCTTATTTATACTGCTTGTATTAAGCCAAATAAATAAGGGTTCTGCCCTTACTAATCACCATTCTAAACGCGTAGCACATCCCACATTTTCCACTTTCGGTGTCAATACAAATGAAAACTTATCCAACCACCGAATTTAAATTAACCGGACTCGTTTTTATGACAAGAAAGTGAACTTGGATTAGATAGACAGAATTCCACTTAGGGGTTTTAGTGGTGCTGTGGGTAAACCGATTGAGAAGTCTACTCCTTTGAGTAAAAGTTCAATTAAGGAGGTATATCTGTTTGAAAGAAACCATTTTTTTTTATTTTTTGTTTATTGGCTTAAATTATGCCAAGACATTCCTAGATTTATAATCAATAACGTCCAAGCATGAATAAAACTGAAAAATGTTCTCAAAACCCATTTTTTTACACCAACTCTTGAGACGTAAAAAGAGAAAATTACGATTACATCGTTGACGCTGCATTTTGTCCCCTTACCTTGCTTAATTCACTTTTCAATCACCACTTTCTTTTGAAGCAAAGAGAATAAAAAAAAGAGTTTTGGAAAAATAATGCAATAAAAAATAAATAAACATTTCTTCAACATGAACGCTTCTCAACCTCGCGAGTTTTGATAAATGTAGAAATATCTAATATGTTGGGGTGATAAATATAAACGTATACAATCCACAATATGTAAAAAAATGACCTCTTTACACATACGGATCAGTAAAACCTGAGCGGTCTACATTCACAATAATTAAAATAGAATATATAAAAATCTATCATCTTGTTAAAGAAAAACAACAATTGGACTTACGATGATCCATTGGATTGTCGAGAACTTATTTCCGAATCCTTCCGCCTTTTCTTTATATCACTGCGTTTTGGTCGGATGACTCTGTAAGTAAAATAAATATTTTTGAAACCGTACCTTGAAGTTGTCAGTTACGAGTAACACTTACGGAGACGAAACTTCAACATTTGTATTGTTTTCTTCAGAATCCACCCGCCTACGTTTCTCTGCCTTATGTCCTGCGGATGATCTCGCGCGAGAGTAATGGCGTCTTCTAGTTCTAGGCATCTAGTTGAAATAAGGCAAGGTTGTTATATTTAAATTTTTTACAGTCGGTTAACTTAAGGGGACATTCCGGTTTGTTCGGTTCAAAAAATCAATTTTTTTACTTAATCGATAGTTTTATACTCCAAAAATAATGTGTTAAAATTTGGAAACGAAATCTTAGGCGGTTCCAAAGTTATAGGTCATTAAAGGGTCGGGTCTCCCGCGGATACAAATTCGTATCATAGGTGGCAACTACCGTGTATTTAGAAAGATGCAGACTATCCATTTATTAATTAATTATTATTATAATTTGCTTCGCTGTTGGGTAGCAAAGAAGAAAAAGAAAAAACTGATGAAAGTGAAGATAAAAAATTTACTGCTTCTGGAGATGGTAGTTGGAGCAAGAGGGGTCATACCGCTAATTATGGCGTTATGACATTGATCGGCAACAAAACAAACAAAGTTCTCGATCTTACTGCGAAATCGCGTTATTGCTGCAACCTTATGAAAACAAAGAAAGGCACCTCTGAATATGATACTTGGTGGGATGAGCACGAACCAGTTTGCACATTGGATCACAATGGAAGTTCGGGTAAAATGGAGCCTGAGGGAATGTTAGAGATGTTCGAGCGCGCTTTTGATCTGCACGGCCGCATTTACGAAAGGTACGTTGGAGATGGGGATGTAAAAATAATGAATGCGTTGCAGAAATCATTTCCAAATGTTGTAAAGGCCGAGTGTATCAATCACGTGGGAAAGCGAATCGGTTCGCAATTACGCGGTGTCATACAAAAAGCAACAAAAAAAAACAGACCAATTAGGAGGAGCTGGTCCTGGTAAACTTACGGGAAACATGATAACAGAACTGGCGACTTATTACGAACTTGCGATTAGACGCAATCCTCACTCTGCTGAAGAAATGGCGAAAGAAATTTGTGCAACATACTACCACAAAATATCAACTGATGAAAATCCGCAACATCAAAACTGTCCAGAGGGCCCGGAGTCATGGTGCAAATGGAAACGCGCGGAAGCTGTGAATGAGCTGTCAAAGTTCCACCACGACAAACCTCCCTTGGATCCTAAAGTACGAACAGCTATTTACCCAATTTACGTAAAACTGACAGATCCCGATTTGTTAAAAAAAAAATGCGAGGGAGGTTTCACGCAAAATAACAACGAAAGTTTCAATTTTTTTTTTATTAGACTTCTCTCGGGAGAGGCGAACCTATAGCGTCGAGTGGGCGCCCCGAGATGCCATCAAATAACTGTTGCAGGTTGTAACGCTCCGGGAACACTCGCGTGGGAAGGCAGTTCCACAGCTTCCCCGCCCTGTAACGGAACGAGCTCTGATACAGGGATGTTCGCGCCGTCGGGAGATGAACCACAAACGGGTGCGATCCGTCGGATTGTCTTGTGGAGCGCATATAAACCGAATTGCGTGGAACAATACTCCGAATCTCCGAAGAACAGCACCCGTGATAATATCTGTAAAACAGACAGAGGTCGGCTACGCGCCTTCGATGTGATAGCGACTGTAGTCTCGACGTCAGCGCCGAGTCCCCGATCAGGCGGATCGCTCGTCTCTGTACGCTCTCGAGTAGGTCGAGGGTATGTTTAGGAGCCGAGCTCCAAACATGAGAGCAATATTCGAGCGCGGGTCTAATTTGGGATTTATATAGGAGAAGAAGTTGGGCCGGAGTAAAATATTTCTTGGCTCTAAAAAGATAACTCAGTTTTCCTGAGGCTAATCTGACGATACCCGATACGTGTTTATGCCATGATACATTTCCACAGACCGTGACGCCGAGCAATTTCAAACTTTCCCCAGCCTCGAGGGCCCGGCCACTCATCATCAGCTGTGGAACCGATGATCCGGTTTTCTTTGTGAATGTTGTATACTGGGTCTTCGTTGCATTGAAGTCGACAAGATTGGCCTTTCCCCACTGCAGGACTTTATCTAGATCCTGGTTCAGAGAGTCAATCTGTCTACATCTCAGCTGGTGCGACGTTGATGCACCAATCGGCCGATCACTCGAAAAGGAGGAAACAAGCGTGCTATCATCCGCAAAACTGAACACTTTGTTATCCGTTGTCTCCAACAAATCATTTATGTGAAGCAAGAACAAGGTTGGAGCCAAAATAGAACCCGGGGGCACCCCCGAATTAACAGGATACAGATCCGAACACTCGCCGTCCACAACAACCCGGATCGATCGATTCTCCAGGAAGCTTCTCGTCCAGTCGCAAAGCTGTTGGGAAAGGCCATATGAACGAAGTTTGCTAAGCAATGCCCCGTGCCAGGCGCGGTCAAAAGCCTTGGGGATATCCAATGCGACCGCCCTTGACTCACCATGCCGTTCAATCGCAGATATCCATATATCGGTTATAAGTGTCAAAAGGTCTCCTGTGGATCGCCTGCCACGGAATCCGTATTGACGATCATTCAGAAGTCCGTTGCACTTCAAATACTTAATTAACTCGGTATTCATGACCTTCTCTATCACCTTAAATAACATATATAGTAATGCTAACCAACTCTGTATTGATGACTTTTTCCATTACCTTAGATAAAATAGACAGTAATGCTATCGGACGGTAATTTTGTGGGAGACACTTTTTTCCCGTCTTTGGGATTGGCTGAACTCGAGCGATTTTCCAGCAGGCAGGAAGGTCCTCCGTGCATAAGATAAGCGGAAGAGTCTGCCAAGAACCGGCGATAGTTCTGGAGCACAGTTCTTAAGGACTATTGCTGGTATTCCGTCCGGGCCGGTTGCCTTCCTACAATCCAGTTCACGTAGAATGCGTTGAATAATGCGTGGACGAAATCTCACATCCCGCATGGAAGACTGTACCGGCGAGATCACAGGTGGCTCCAAAAGGCCGGGATCGAGGTTGGAATTCGCGGAAAATAAATTCGCGAACACATTAGCTTTATCCTTTGGATTCGTGACTAACGTCCCGCTGTCTGTCACCAACGGAGGGTTTCAATGCTACTATCTGGCAAATGGCACCAAAACACACATACAGTGGTAAGAAAATTATTGAAGTTGCGGCTCTTACCGCAGCTTGTATGTTTAATGTGAGGGTTTTTACCCGTATTTCTAATAATGCAAGTCATGGCCATCAAAATTGGGTACGCTGCGAGAGCGTTTGCGAACGAGAGGGACAGAGATCGGCTGCAAGACGCTGACCGCAGCCTAGTATAAAACTAGCACGAACAGCGAGGCAAAAGGCGAAAATGCAACTGGAGGACCAATTCGAAGTCGTGGGAGGAATTGTTTATGGTCCAGGAATAGATGTCTAGCTGTTAGTATAAAAAATCCCGATGATTTCATGAAAAAAATCACTTTTATCTTTTGTCTAATTTATCTCCAAACTTTGAATGCGTTTTTCTCGAAACGACTTTTGAGTGCGGTGTAAGCGATAATATGTAAACGGTGCATACGATTCTTATGAAAGTTCGCACACATATTTTTAACAAGCACACGCAAATTGTGAGTGAATTACTTTTTTATTTATTTATTTATTTTTTTAGTTATAACTAAAAAATAGAGCCAAAAAGAGCTGAAAAATCAATTTTTTTTTCAATAGTCCGCCACATTTTGTTGTTTTTTATCAATTTAAACATTTTTTTCACTCACATTGGGCTAAATATATTTAAGTTCAATAAACTTTTTGCATTTTACGTATTTTTTCACCCGGGACGAAAATAACCCTTACACGGGCAAAACGGATGGCTAACTTTGAACACCTGGAGGGGGGAGTAGTTCCGGTTCCGGAGTGACTCGACAAAATTTACAAACGTAGTCGAAAGATGAATAAAATGATTAAAATAAATGGTTGTTATATCTTTAATACTTTCTCTTAAAAAAAATCATGAAAATAACCAATCTTTTGACCCGACAAACCGGAATGTCCCCTTAAAACACAACAAAAATTGGGCGTATCAATATTATTATTATAAGATTACATATAAAAGGCTTTACAAAAGGGACAACTATTTTGTGTTTTATTATAATACGAAACGCACCCTTAAGGGGAGGTTCTCATCAAGAAGTTTTAAAAAATCGATTCTTTTTTCATATTTTTAAATCGTTTATATTGTGTAGAGTAAATCCCCAAAATTGTTTTTGCGAACATAATTTTATAAAAAAGTTACAGCATAAAAAGGTGACCCGCCGCTACCAAAACTTTAAATGCGATTATCTCGAGCAATGTTTTTCACATTGGTCCCAAAAACTACTCAATGGATCGGCTTTTTATTTTATTTTAAATTAAATTAAATTTATTGGAGTCTTAACCTAGATGCAGATGATTTTTTTTCTATTCAAAAAAAAAAAAAAAAAGTGAAAAGCAATCGAGTATTTCCGCAATTTTGTTTATTTTCTATTTTTTTTTCGAAAATAGGTTCAGACTCCAGCAAATATTATATAATTTAAAAAAACTTTTTACTGTATGATTACAGACGATGGCCAGCACCGCTACGATGGAGAGACCCTTTTTCGAATCGTCACACTGCGCGCCACTATTAAAAATTGACAATTTTTAATATTTTTCAAAAAAAAAAAAAAAAAAAACTTTTTTTGTGTATACACAAATACTTAATAAATATGTGTACAAAATTTGCCATTGTTATTGGCTTTCGTCTTTGAGAAAAAAATTCAAGAACACAATTTTTGGGTCTCTGGATGAGAACCTCCCCTTAAACTTTTTTCAGGATCTGTCAATGTCAAAACCTAAGTTAAGGTTTACATTTCTATCAAGGTGAAGTACACGAACGAGCATCGTTTGGAAAAATCACTATCGAAATTCTGAATCGGTGGTCGCTACTTTAAGAGCACCCACTCCTTAATTCGTTAATAATAATCCTCCCACCAGACGGGTTGTGTGTGATGTGATGGATATGCGTGATATGGTTCCTGTACCAGTGCCAGACATCATTCGAAGTACCGAAAATATGTTAGCCGTAAGTGTTTAATTCAAAATGGGCCAATCAGCCCATTCCATGTCGCTCACAAGAATTGCGAATCCCTCGAAACACCTTGTAGCCAAATATGGGTATAAAATCTTGGCTTTCTCTAACTTTAAGATCAATTTAATTCAAGTACTTCCTCTGAACACAAAAACCTCGAAATACACGTAATCCCCGCCTTCTCTACATACCCCCTCCCAACACATCTTATGGTTTCAACGAACTCCTTTCGCGGATGCTGAGAAATGTCAACTCCTACTCCACCTTGTTCGACTTCGACTTCTCTATCCATCCTCTCAAGCACCGCCCCCTAAACCATTCTCAATACCAATCCTAAGCGACGCTTTCTACACGTTCCCCTCTAACCTGCTCCCACTTTGCGCCCAGATTCATGCCACCATAATATGTCCTGATTACCTTAGGTTAAGTTCTTACGTTCTTTAGTTTGTAAAGTTATATATACTTTAGCTTATAAGTACTTATTCAAGCAATAAATTAAGCCAATAAATGGAATGGAAGCCCCACTAAACTTCATGGTCATTTAAAGAGAGTTCTACAAAAAAAAAAAAAAAAAATTCTATATATATATATATATATATATATATATATATATATATATATATATATATATATTTCAAGAATATGTTTTCCGAAAGGAAGATGCCGGATAAATTTTTGTATAATACTGATTTGGGTGCACGAGTGATATTCAGTAAACACTGACATAACAACAATAAATCTTGCTATTTATGAGCTTCATCATCATCATCATCGGCATTACAACCGGAATCCGGTCTTGGCCTTATTTAGCAAGTCTCTCCCCCGGTATACGGTCCTTATCCGAGACTTGTTAAATTGTCCATAATAATTTGTTTTTCCGGGCAAGGTTATTAGCCTTGCGCCAGTATTTATGACCTTAACTTAATTCAATCACATTGACTATAGTCTCCCCACAGTGCAACGCGTTTGATGCAGGGTCACTGCCACTTCTTAAAGACGTTTTCAAAGCGGTTGTAGTGCCGATGATGATGATGATAAGGTGAATGCGGTATGATGGTACAATGGGAAGCTTTTTGTTTTTCGTTAGAAACTTGTTGACAGTGTACAGCATATGCATCATCATCGGCACTACAACCGGGATCTGGTCTTGGCCTTATTTAACAAATCTCTCCACCGGTCCCGATTTCGAGCCGATGTCATCCAGTTTGGCACTCCCAGGCTCTGGGCGTCCTGGTCTACGCCATCCCTCTATCACAGACAAGGTCTGCCGCGCTGTCTCCTTCCATATATCCTGCCACAAAGGACTTTTCGGGTGGGCTCCTCTTCGCTCATTCGAGCTAGGTATCCCCCCCCCCCCCCCCCGCGAAGTCTACCGAACTTGATTTTTTTACAACATTACCTTCAAGGTAGATTGCGTACAACTCATGATTGTAGCTTCTCCGGAATCGTCCTCCCTCACATACGGGGTCAACAATTCTCCTTAAGATCTTCCTCTCGGGCGCAGCTAAGAGTTCAGAGTGCCTTTTATTGAGTACCCAGGTCTCGGGTCCATACATGAGTACTGGTAACACCATGGTCTTGTACGGTAGTAGCTTGGATGTTCTGGATTTAAAGAGCTTTGATAGACCACAGTAGGCTTTGTTGGATTTGTTCAGCCGTTCGCATATTTCTTCTTCCATATTGTTATCGGCTGATACTATTGACCTAAGGTAGTTAAAAGATGCCAGTACTTCAAATTCGTGCTCTACTACCCTGATAGTTTGACCAACGTAAGGTCTTCTCTTCGCAGAAGTTGCCACCATGTACTTAGTTTTCCCCTCATTAATGTGCAGTCCCAGTTTTTGTGCCGCCTACTCGATCTGGGTGAAGGATTCCTGTACCGCCGATTCGGTTCTACCGATGATGTCGATGTCATCTGCGTAGGCAAGTATCTGGCTGGACTTGGTGACAATAGTCCCTCTTGTTGTAACGCCAGAGTCACGGATTGATTTCTCCAACGCCATGTTGAAGAGGACGTAGGCCAGACCGTCCTCTTGTTGGTGTCCATTAAAGATGTTTATTGGTTTGAACAGCAATCCCGGTATTTTTACTTTACTAGTTACGTTGGTCATGGTCAACCTACAAAGTCGTATCAATTTGTTTGGAATCCCGACCTCTCTCATGGCATTATATAGTTCTACCCTGGCTATGCTGTCGTAGGCTGCCTTAAAGTCTATAAATAGATGATCTAATGGGATATTAAATTCCAGACTTTTTCCATCGTCTGCCTAAGGCTGAATATTTGATCAATCGCTGATTTGCCTGGGATGAAGGCACACTGACATTGACCAATGATGGCTTTAGCGTATGGAGCTATCCGATCTCGTAGGATAGTGGAGAGTATCTTATAGGCGGTACTCAGCAATGTTATACCCCTATAGTTGCTACACAGTGTGATAGATCTCCTTTCTTATGTATGGGGCAAATTATACCGCGACACCAATCTTCCGGCATCTCCTCTTGCTCCCATACGTGCACCAAGATCTCATGAATTGCGTGATGTAACGCTGTCCCTCCTTGTTTGATCAGCTCAGTTGGTATGCCACCAGCTCCTGGAGCTTTATTTGATTTGAGCTGTCTTATGGCTTTTAATGTTTCCTCGATGCTTGGCAGCACTTGGGTATTGATTTTGCATTGGTGGAGCCCCCCATTCGTCTGCGAGCTGACCATTTAGCAATTCATTGAAGTGCACTTCCCATCGCTCCAGAATTGGTGATCAGATTACCCTCTTTATCCTTGCAGTAAGTGCAGCGTGGTGTGTACCGCGTCATACTGCGGATTATTTGGTAGAACTTCCGCGCGTGGTGCGGTCCTCGCTCTCTACTTTTCTCTATTTCACAGACAAGGTGCCAGGCACCATTATCTTGTCTGTGAAGTCTTGTTTCAGATCTTCTGATCTCTTTGTATATCTCCTCGCGTACCCGCGTCCTATGAGACTGCTGCATTGGGCGGCATGCAGCATTCTTACGTTCAGTCGCTAGTTTTCACTCATCATCAAACCAGTCGCTCCGATCTCTACGACTACTGCCTAAGATAGAGTTGGCAGTACTAATGACAGTATTCTTAAGGCGTTTCCATTTCTCTTCTACGCCCGGCATTCCGGCCCCAGGACTTACTCTCCCTCCGTCGAGCTCTTCGAGGGCGAATCTTAACGCATGACCAAAGGTGTTACTGGTATTTTCATTGCGCAACGCAGCCGTGTTGATTCGAACCTGGTCCGCGGATGCAATACGTCTCCGTAAGGCAATCGGCGATCGGAAAACTGTACCAACAAGATAGTGATCCGAGTCGACATTGGCTCCTCGGTACGTTCGTACCGTCATCAGGCTCGAGGAGTGGCGGCGATCTATCAACACGTGGTCAATTTGGTTGCGAGTGGCTCCATCAGGTGATACCCATATGGGTTTGTGGATATCTTTACGCGGAAACCTGGTACTTGCAACGACCAAGTTTTTCGATGCTACCAGTTCGATGACTCGTAGTCCATTGTCATTAGTGTTCTCATGCAAACTATGGGAACCTGTGTAGTGCCTGAAAACCGGCTCCCGACCTATTTTTGCACTCAAGCCACCAAGAACGATTTTCACATCGTATCTTGGGCAGGCATTGAGGGCCTGTTCGACGTTCTCGTAGAACTCTTCTTTTTTGTCGTCAGGGGACTCCTCTGTAGGTCCGTGAACGTTTATGAGGCTTATGTTGCTAAACTTGCCTCGCACGCGAAGAGTGCATAGCCTTTCGTTTATTGCATTAAAGCCGATGATAGCAGGCTTCAGTTTTTGGGTGACTAGAAAGCCTACCCCGAGCACATGGTGTTTTGCATGACCGCTGTAATAAATGTCATACTCGTTTCCTTGAATAACACCACTCCCCGTCCATCTTATTTCTTGTAATGCTGTTATGTTAGCCTTATATTTGGACAGGGCATCGGCTAGCTGCTGTGCAACTCGAGCTCTGTATAGTGAGCGGACGTTCTATGAAAAAATTCTTAAATTGTCTAGCCATTTTCGTTTCCGTGGTACGGCATATGCAGTGGCACATTATTGTGGTGCAATTTTCAACGGTTAACGACAAATGATAGTTCGGATGTGATCCTTCAATACCTGCTTCAATACGGTGATGTAATAAACCACAGTGACTGTCTTACCACTAAATGTAGATATGTGCGTATCCCCATAGTGTTGTCGAACATATTGGGGGCATCATAGGAGCACGTTTAGAAAAGGTCTGGGACATTCTTCTGACATGTGTAACGCGTTCCGGGACATGTGCAGGTGTTGTTACGCGTGGAACATGTAGCGGGATATGATGTCGAACTTTTTGTGGAACTTCATTAATTGTTTAAGTAAATTTAAGAGTTCAATTAAATAACTGATGCTTTCTACTTAAAACATTACCGTATCGATAGACGCGTGTTAAAGAATAATCATAAAAATATTCATGAATACGAATCTTAAAAGTACCGGAAACACCTCGACCAGGAGTAGTACGAGTAATAAATCCACGAATACGTGACAAGCATGTAAGATCCGATCAAATGAAAATTCAGAAGCACATATAATTGGCCGAATGGTGAATTTAAAAGAAAACGTGCATATCAGACAATCCGTGTGTTCTAAAATATCTATACACCAATAAATCGGTAATTGAAAGATACGTAGATATTAATTTAATAATGAAGATGCAATGAATGAGCAGAACGCCAGTTGGAAATAATGACACAAGAACGACGCAGGAGATGGCAACTAACCGATATTGGACAACATAATAAGCTACTGAGCGAAAAACAGCAGCAATAGTATCCACAAAGCCAGCAAATAAAACAAGCGCACTAAAATGCACAGCAGCACAAAGCTCTCCACAATCAGCAGCACCCGTCGAAGGTACCTCCAATCAACACAGTCAATATCGATTGTAAAGAGTTGGTAAGTTTATATAAGTTAGCCCGGCGAAACATCTTTAGACAATTTGATTAGGGGAAACAGGGAAGCTATTCAATCCGACAACAGGCGGAGAAAAACTGAAGCGGTAGTCGACCTCAAAACGGGATCCAGGACTGTCCTAAAAGCACTCCGGAAATTTAATCCGGAGAGCTCGAGTTTATTGTAGTAATGTGCTGTAGAATATCTAAGACTAGAAAGAAGAATCAAAAGGTTTCAAGAAATTGCCAATATTATAGTCTAGGGAAAATCGCAGATCTGTAACATCAAATCTCTCCATATATTTGGGAAATTTTGTCTCCCTGATTTCCTCCGCTTTTTTCCTTACGTGTGATACATAGCGTGGACCTAGGTTCACTACTCCCGACCATGTACATGATATCTGTATCTATGAGAACTCCTTCACTAGGAGACACAAAATATGTCGCTAGCAATTTGTGTTAGCATATAAGCGGAACTAGCATAGCGAGTGGAGCTTAGGGTTGGCGAAGCCCTAGTTATCACATGAAAAAAGTATTAACAAAAGGAAAAACACGTTATAAAGTAACCGTACGTAGAATTCTTGACGGGAGAGTAACGGGAGAGCCGCGACGGAGATGGGAGGACAATGTAAGGCGCGACCTTGGGGAGATCGGAACTGACGGTGAAGTGTGGAGGAAAAGTGCACAAAATGAGGAACAGTGATGTAGCCGAGTTAGTCAGGTCATGCACTTTTGGGTTCCTACAGACCTATGAATAGAATAGAAAGCAATTTGACTGCGATTTTCTGAGATAAAAATTAATTTTTTCGTAATGGAAATGGAGAAATTATAACCCGAAGAGTTTACGTAGGCATGGAATATGGTTCAAGTGCGAATAATGTGATGTGCAAGGGTTGAAACCAATGCAATGCAGACAAAACTATTACTACAGCAACAACAGATACTACTTTTTTTCAATATACTTCGCAGGAGAAGTGAACCTATAGCCCCAGAATTAAAGATCCGAACACTCGCCGTCCACAACTAGGATCGAGCGATTTTTGTCAATTCGCAAAGCTGCTCAGAAAGACCGTATGGACGAGCTTTGCTCAGCAATGGGCCGTGCCAGACGTGGTCAAAAGCCTCGGAGATATCCAATGAGACCGCCTTTGACTCACAATGGTCCTCAATCGCAATGTCTATATATCGGTTATAAGGGTCAAAAGGTCTCTCGTGGACCGCCTGTCACGGAATCCGTATTGACGGTCATTCAGAAGTCCGTTGCACTTCAAATACTTAATTAACTCGGCATTCATGACCTTCTCTATCACCTTAAATAACATAGATAGTAATGCTATCGGCCGGTAATTTTATGGCAGACACTTTTTTTGCCTCTTTGGGATTGGCTGGACTGGAGCGATTTCCCAGCAGACAGGAAATGTCCTCGCTGCATAAGATAAGCGAAAGAGTTCTGGAGCACAGTTCTTAAGGACTATTGCTGATATTCCGTCCGGGTCGGTTGCCTTCCTACAATCCAGTTCACGTACACTGCGTTGAATAATACGCGGGCGGAACCTCATATCCCGCATCGAGGACCGTACCGGCGTGATCACAGGTGGTTCCAAACACCGGCATCGATGTATGAATCCGCGGGAAATAAGTTCGCGAGCATATTAGTTTTATCTTACGAATTTGTGACTGACGTCCCGTTGCCCGTCACCAACGGAGGAAAATATGGGGACGCAAAGCCACCGTTGACAGCCCTTGCCATTAACCAGAAGGGACGGGAACCAGTTGGGCACTTAAGGAGTTTATTAGTCACTTTATCGTTGTAGGCTTTCCTTGCGATTTCGATTACTTGGTTGTACACGTTTATGATTCTTCAGGAAAAAAAAAAAAAAAAAAAAAAAAAACGTTTACTTATCTATTTTGCTGCCGTAATCTGCTCGCAGTTTTTAACAAACCAAGACTTATCAGATGAATTTCGTTTTGTGGAATTCGGAATTTAGATCTCCATCCCGAGAAAGATAATCTCTGTGACCGACTCCGCGCATGCGTTAACATCGGAGTCTCCAAAGCACACCTTCAAGCAGGGAAAAGTTGCAAAGAAATCTCGCAAATTGTCTCAGTTAGCAGTCCCATACCTCCATACATGCCAAGCGGCGATCTGAGCTTCCCAGTGGCGCAGCAATCTCCACGGTTTAAATGCTTGACTCGGATGTCAAAAACAGATCCAGGGTGTTCGCATAATCACCTCGGATACCCGATACTCGAGTTGAGTCGAATTGCGGCTAACAGCGAACATCTCCCAACCTCATCAGTTCTGTTAGAATGCGACAACCAGTCGGAATTGTGTACATTAAAATTGCCAATAACAATTTCGGAAGCCGGGTGGTTGATCTGTCTCCAGTCGACTATACGTGAAACATGTTCGAAAAAATGTCGCTGGCCGATCGTCACCCGGGAAGCGGTAAAGACAGCAAGGAAATTTAACAGAATTTCTCAACTACATGATGTCTATGTCAATGGGTTCCAACGTCTCCATCCTCTGGCAAGCCAGATCGGACCGCGTGAGGACGCAGACTCCACCCTTGAAACGGAATCTCAGATGTAAGTCGTATCCTGAGCAACGAAGGTATGTCGAATCAGTTGACGAATCGACCTGGGTCTCGGTTAGGGCAAGTATATCAGGTTTCGCCGTTTGTAAATATGGGTGGACATTACATTCGTATCGGTGAAACCGATGCCCCTGATGTTACAAAATGCCGTTATCAGTCGAACGTCGACAGAACCTCGAGAACGAGCCCGATTATGCGACGATGAAGAATCTTAAAGTTCGGCGACTTATTATAATATTTACATGATGTTCCCCCCGACATAGCCCCCCCCCCCCCCCCCCCCCCCCCCCCGAGATACGAATGGGAAACTAGTGCACCTCCGGAATTCTTTATCTCAGAAAGTACCATCATGACTTATCTCCGTGTAAGTCCGGGCAATCAGCCATTCATCCGAAACATAGTCGAAGATTTCTCCCGATGATATCGCGGAATGTATAGCGGGACGCGGTAGTACTGCGGTGTTTCTAACAGATACACACAGTACACAAGCAAATAGCGAAGACCAACACAGAAAGAAATTCGAATAAGCAAAAGCATCAACTGTATACCAAGCCATAACATGGCAATTCCACATCAGTTGAGTGTACTTGAGTTTAGAAATTGAATTCGTATAAGAGGCAGTAGCCTGATGTGTTGAGCGTAGGTTCAATCTTTCCGTGATTTTAACCGTTATAGCTTCGGTTCGAATCACACGTTTTTCACTATCGTCGCAAATGCTATAATATCTCACCTTGGGACCGACTACCAACTAAACCAACTTTTTCTCGAACCTGTCCTTCAGCCAAGCTCCGATAGATGGCCGGGGATATCTCACAACCATTTCACGTAGCCTATAGCTCGATGGCGTGCTATTTGACCAGAGCGTCGGGAGCCCATCTACCACTCGGCCTTTAGTCGCCTCTTACGACAACCCGGCCTAGCTGTGTTTATTCTAACGCCCTACTCATATGGGCTGAGATCCCAGGATTTTTCCAACAGGTGGTGGACACTAGAAAATGAACATGATTCTAGTTTATGTGTGAAGTTTCGTGACATTTCGTCTATTCATTTACAAGCTACAATCGTTTAAGTGACGCTACTTTCGCATCTTGATCTAACATTGTTTTTTGATGGGAAAAACTTCTGAACAATCATTGCAACGGTTGCAGAAATGTTATGCCACAGCTGCTCCTTCAAGAACAACAGTTTATCGGTGGTTTAGTGAATTTAACCCTTATGTCAATGACCAACTTTACCGACAGTAATCATTTCGTCGCAATTTCACGATTGCTCGGCCTAGTAGACGAATTTCGGTCCCATGTCTTAGGTAATCTCCATTCAAACGTTTCTGAATGATAATTACGAAATTTCAGTGAAAAAAATTTTTTTTTTTACTTTTAAATTGACATTTTAAAAAATCGAAATGGGTACCCGGGTACCCGGTCATTGACATACGGGTTCAAATGGGTCGTACAAACACCGAAAACGCACCTCGCCCTGTAAGGCCAAAATATGCTACGAATGTGGAAATCATAAAGCAAGTGAAACGATTGGTTTTGGGTGATCGTAAAGCGAAGATGCGCGAAGTAGCTAAGGCCGTTGGGGTCTCAACAGAACGGGTGGGATACATTTTGCATGATCTTTGCGAGATGAAAAAGCTATCGGTGCGATGGGTGCCGCGTTTGTTGACCATCGACCAAAACAGCAGCGCGTTGATGATTCAACGGCCGATTTGGCGTTATTGCGGCACAATCGCGCGGACTTTTTTCGACGTTCTGTGACGATGGATGAAACGTGACTATATTCCAATACGCCTGACTCCAATAAACGGTATGGAGAAAGGCTGGGAAGCCACGAAAGTCGACCAAAGTGACAAAAAGACCAACACTCGACCGGATAGGTTATGGTCTGTGTTTTTTGGCATGGGAATGGCTTAATCTTCATTGATTATCTACAGAAGGGAACACCGGTCACAGCAGAGTATTATGCAGGGTTATTGGACAAACTGAATGACGAAATAAAAAGGAGAAAAAGGAGGAAAAAAAAAAACAAACTGCCCCATATGGTAAAGAAAACAGTTCTATACCATCACGATAACGCACCGTTTTGAAAGCGATATTCAAATTAGATCTCACCCACCGTATTCTCCAGACTTGGGCCCCAGCGACAATTACCTGTTCCCAAACCTCAAACACAGCTCCTCAATAGTATACCCGCCTCTCACGCTGGAGACCGGGGTTCGATTCCTCGTCGGGGAGCCTCTGGCGCAAGACTAATGACCTTGCCCGGAAAAAACAAATCATTATGGAAAATTTAACAAGCCTCAGGACTTGCTAAATAAGGCCAAGACCGGTTCCAGTTTGTAGTGCCGATGGTGATGTGTGAAACCTCAAGCAGAAAAAGAGATTCAGATCGAATAAGGAAGTCATCGTGGAAACCGGGCGTATTTCGAAGTCTTGGGTATTTCGTACTACAGAAAGGGAATCGAAATGTTAGAAAATCAATATACCAAGTGTATCGCCCTCGAAGGTAACTATGTTGAGGAATAAATATAACTTCAACCAAAAGACCGTTGTTTTCTTTATAAATTTCAGGACTTTTCAGCCTATACTTAAATGTAACTATTACTGGCTACGTTCCAAAAGAAGGTCCAACATTTTCTCTAAACCATTTCACGGAATCTATAGTTTAATGGCGACATATTAAACTGGGCGGTCACTCATTGGAACAACACTCTACTACTCAGTAATTTTGGCCAACTGCCATAAAAGCAAGAATCGTCAGTTGAACCTATGTATGCACATATAAGCCAGTCACATAACTAAATCAATCAACCATTGAGGTGGCACGTTAAATAAACAATGTGTGTGGTTAGTGTGCATTTTCAGTAGTCTTCCACCACAAACACTGATTACTTCAGGATGATGAATATTTTGGGACTGTAGAGCAAAGCGACACGCAAATCAACACTCACTGATTTTCAGATGTACCTTACAATGTCATGGGAAACTGAGGGCGCTTCGTCGAGATATCATCATTGAACAACAATTCCAGCAAGTACAATTCATTTTGGAATTTCTAGCCCCTGGAACAAAATCTCATAGCGAAATGTTTCCAACAAAACAGAGATGTACGTGGCTTAGACATCCTTAGGGTTCCACTCGGCGCAGCACTACCAGCTAACCTGAACCACTAGATCCAATCATCCCGGGTATTTCAAATCAAACTCATGTCCCGCCATCCAGTGATCTACCCCAACGAATTTTTCTCTCACTTCACACGCATCCTATCGTTCCGCTAGCAAGTCACATGCACGAAGTTCACTTCTATTTTCTAGCAATCCATTTCTCAAACAAAGCATGTCCAGTTGTAAATCCATCAGAAGCATCATGTTTCTATTAAAATAGTGTTCTTTGACAGCCCGTCACGGCAGCCATTTTTGCAGAATCAAATAACCAAAACAAAACCCCTACGACGTAGACAATTTCTATTTGAGCTTTACCTACAATCTGGCGATGTATAAAAGAAAATAGTTCTCATCGAAATACGTGCACAATCTTTCTTACCTCAATTGCTGGATACTGCGATGGTTGAAACAATCTGTTCCACAAAATGTGTAAAATATTTGTAAACTGCTTCCAAGTTTTGGTTGCTGGATCTTGTATGCCAATGAGCATCGATTGAATTTTGCTTTTGAGTACTTCGCTCTGAGTGACAGATATATCCGATGCAGCTGGTCGTCTTACTCGCTCTCTCGTATGTTTGGGCTGTGTAGATTCATTTGTGTGAGCCGTTGTGTATTCGGAGGATGAATTGCACACAAGAAAAAAGGGTCAACAAATACGGTGCGTTCAGCAGTATGAGCGTGAGGGTAGATAATGCACCCGTCAAAAGGCGCTTGGTATGTTGGCTTGTTCTTCCTATTGATAGTTTTAGGTCCGTAGTGGCGTTTTCCTACGATTTTTTATTAATTTGATTAAAAGCATCGGTAATATAATTTTATACTTGCGATATAAATTAGATGTTGGACGCAATTGGACGGTACATCACATGCAATAACACGATGAACTGATTTGCATCCAATTGGTTTGCTTTGAAAAGCAGCTGAATTAGCGGCAATAGTTTGGGATATTTGAATGCTACGTGAAGTATGATGCTGTCGAAAGAGCGTAGCCTACTGACGCCACTTTTTTACGAACAGCTGGCGATACAGTGGGCAAGGTAGTGTGGCGGGAAATGTATGAATAAAACTTAAATATTTCGTGTCTAGTCGAAAGCAATAATAGCCAGTGCTATTGGATTTAAGTTATCTAGTAATTTATTTAGATTGTAATAAATAATTTAGAAAAAGAATTTATGCAAAAAACAAAAAAAAAAGGCACTTAATTACCAATGCACAGGTGCAGTCATGCACAATTGTCAACATCTATTTAAAAAAATGCACTTTGAAACAGTTAATAAACAAAACGGCAACCATTCTTAAAAGTGAATTTATTCTGGTTATAATTTAGAAAGCATATTACGGGTTAAACATTTTTCCAGAGCTGGAATCCAGCCAACAATAAGAATATTAACTGCGAAAAAACAGTAGTTAATACCTTCAAAACAACGTTAACGATCTGTTCAAATTGAGCTCCCATCATTTAATTAAAAATACAGATTCGGTTACCAACTCGTTACCCAAGTAGAGAGCGCCACAGGCAGTATACGGAAATATACGTAACCCGGATCGATAGGACTTTCATAACCATTCTCTCAAAATGTAACTAACTTATAAAAAAATGTCAACAGGGCAAATGTGCGACTAGCGTAGGAGGCTAATAACGCCACGTATAAAAGCCCATTAGAATAGAAACTCGATTTTTCGGGAAAATGGCCACGAACCGGTTGTGGGGAAATTGAAAAACAGAAAAAATCAGGAATACAAAAGAATATGATGAAAACATGCATAGGATGTGAGTTGAGAACGACACCGAAACGCTAAATGTTGTTCAACAGTAGACAACAATACAAGCCTTTTGCGAAAACAGCTGTTCATAAAAACAAAAAAACATTTCGAGTATTACATTTTTTTATCATTGAACATCATTGTCCTATCAAGCTCACAAGATCATCCAGAAATTCAAAAAGCACTGGATCTGATATATCACTTTACTCATTATAGCCAGAGCCATCTGTTTATTGTTCCTGAAATGGTGGTATTCGTCAAGGACAACAGTGTGTCGGTCTTGCGAGTTTGTCTCCTGTATAGGGGCGATTGCTATATTTTGTTGTCGGAGAAGCTAGAGGAGATCTATTCCTCTCAAGTGTTCAACAAAAGACGATAAGTTAAGGAATAGAGATGTTGACATTTTATAAACCTAGTCCATTACTTGCCCCCGCTTGGCAGAAACTTTGATGTGATGCGGGGCTTAAGCAACAATGAATCACTCAGGCTATGCTGACGGAAGCATGTGCTTCCAGTGGGGCCACGCATGTCGGACAGGCTAGCGAGGAGTAACACACAAAGATTACCACCCCTAATCCATGGTTTTACGCGTCATTGTGCTTATTGGATGGTTTGCAGCTAGAGGTATACCGGCTGTATTATAACGCCGCATCTCTGACACCCGGTCGACACCCTTACCATATAAAAGCGGCGCTCTGATATGGCGGACTGTTTGAAACCCCAAGACTCGTAGGAACAAAAATGAATAATCAATATACTCAAAATAATCCCACGATGCCACCCAGTGGGCGTAGTTGTGATAAGCCGACACTACCATAAGGGAACAAATCATCAAGAAAACACCCACTCGACAAAAAGAACACGTAGCGGAAAACGGAAAAAGCGGGATGTACGCGTCGGCACGTGGAATGTTCGAACGTTATAGAAACCAGGCGCGATACTGACGGTCGTAGAAAACGCGAAACAATATAAAATGGACATCGTCGCGCTTCAGGAAGTCCGACTCCCACATCAAGTAATCGAAACCAACGGGTTTACACCTCATGTTAGGAATTCATTATGTTCTGCTTTGCACATACCATTAGCAACAAATTTGCGTTTTTTCGATACATTGAAACTTATGTTTATTTTGTATGACTATTCTGTGGTCAGAGTAAGACTATAATATCACAACTGTCTTTGAATTACCAATCAGCAGGTTATGCTTAATAGATTGAATTCGGACATCAACAAGATATATCAATGGGGATTATCTAACCGAGAAGAATTCAATCCGTTAAAAACTCAGTGCTATCTCTTGTTGTCAAAGGTGTTACGTGGTAACCTCCCCCAACCCCATTATCCCACCGAGCGAAGGTATTTGTTGAGTTAATATTAATGTTAAACATTGAAGATATGCCAAGGCAAGGGAAAACATATAGCCCACGATCCACATGTTGGATGCACGAACCTACATTCGTTAGTTGTGGATCTCGTGGAAACAGATGTGGCGCATTTCTTTTTTGGAGTAGCGGCGAGAAATTCGGGGAGTGAGAGAGGAGAGTCTTGTCTTGTTCGCGGAAGAGTTAAGTCCAAGACCTGGTGCACACGCGTCGCGACGAAAAGAACAGAATGAGTAAAAAAGAAAATAAAACGATGCCAGAGAATTTCCGCAAAAAATAAAGAAAATGATAAATTCGTAAATGATTAAATAAATGTAAAAGTTTAGTTAAAAGTCCTAAAATCTGTCAACTCTTGGTCGGACCCTAAAATGTTACCTGTGAAGTTCATTGTGAAAAAATCCTATTAAATAAATTGAATTACGTTTGGAAGCGTTGTTTCTGTTTGCTGTTTCCTGTTGAGTTACTCAAAAATTGGAGCCACAAGTTGAGGAATCTTGGCCCGGTAGCGGTTTACCAGGCGATGCAGTTATACATATGTGTTACGTTATACTCAGGTAAACGGTGAATTTTTGACGTCTGATTCACAGGTGATAGAGGGCCAAAACGGTGCCTCGCGACTACGTTAAGCGATGGGCGATCGGTTGTCGATATATTTTCATTAACTGAGGGACGATTGATTTAAAAGGAAAAAAGATGATTTCAAGTCTCGACACTGGTACACTACACTATTCTCCGGGCACTGTTGTGTAGATTGCGATGCGAATGCTGGAGGACGCACCGAAAGATCATGGAGAGAAGGAGTTTTTGATCCGAACCAGCAATTACCATGCACAGGGACTAAAATTCAACAGCTGGAGCAGTTAATTGGCGTGGTGTGTATTTTTGTGACCACCGGCGCGCTCACGGACTCCAAGTAATATTATTATTCAATTACACATATCCATATTTAACCACAAATATATTTAACAACGTACACAAATTAATTATATCAATGAAAACCAATTTGAAAATTCCAAAATAACACTTCAACTGGTCCAACTTTCTAACATTTATACCAATATGACTCCAAAAAATAGTCCAACATTAATATTCGAACTGTGTGGTTAATAAGGCCACAACTCAGTATTCCAACTTTGTTGTTGTTCATACAACAACTGGCGCAGCCTATCGATCGAACTGTGTGCTAAGGATATATCAACGAACGTAATTAATTAAAATTGATAAGCTATTTATCACCTCATATAATATACCACGACTGCAAAATATATATACAACAACTGGCGCAGCCGGTTGTTCTGTAACAACCTTATTTTCACAACAATTACATTGGTGTTTTGTTACAACCAACAATTATTTATTAATATTGCAACAATTGGCAGCCAACATTAATTATTATTTATAATTGTAACAAAGGCGAACCCCAACGTAAATATAATGTCGTGAACGGCACTTCCATCAACAAACCCAATGAACTGTCAATCCTTGGCACTCGAATTAATTCAACTCTTAATAAGACCAATCAATCAATTGCATCGACCTCAACCTCCTTTCCTTATCTGCTTCCTCTCCTTCCTATCGCACTGTGATCTGACATTTAAAGGTATTTCAAAATCTCCTTTTGTGCAGGCGTCTGTGTGAAAAAAAGTGTGACAGCAAACTTTATTCCAAAGTTGCTGAATTTCGATCCAACACGACGACATGCAGGCATTGCTGAATAAAGTGAACAGGAGCCGAGATCGTTTTAAAATAATAATAACGGGGTCTAAATACCCCCCGCTTAGTAGAAATCTTGACGTGATGCGGGGGCTTAAACTACAACGAATCACTCAGGCTATGCTGACGGTAGCATATGCTTCCAGTAGCGCGACCCATGTCACAGGCTAGCGAGGAGTAACACACAAAGATCTATCACCCCAAATCCAGGGTGTTACGCGTCACCGCGCTTATTGTATGGCTTGAAGTCAAGGATATACCGGCTGTATTATAACGCCGCCTCTCTGACTGCCGGTCGAATCAGAGCAGTAAGCAGACCTTACCATATCAAAGCGAGGCTCTGATATGGCGGACTATTTGAAACCCCAAGACTCGTAGGAACAAAAATGAATAATCAAAATACACAAAATAATCCCGCGAAAAACCCGGCAGGCGTAGGTGTGATGAGCCGACACTACCATAAGGAAACCAATAATCAAGAAAACACCGACTCGGCAAAAAGAAGACGTAGGGAAAAACGGAAATAGCGGGATATACGCCTCGGCACGTGGAATGTTCGAACGTTATATAAACCAGGCGCGATACAGACGGTCGTAGAAAACGCGAAACAATATAAAATGGACATCGTCGCGCTTCCAGAAGTCCGACTCCCACATCAAGTAATCGAAACCAACAGGTTTACACTGGCGTGTGGAGGTGCCAACACATATAACCTCGGAACCGGCGTCATCATAAGCAAAAAGATTACGCCCCATGTAAAAGATGTGAACTTTATTAATGACCGAATGCCGGTGCTAAAAATATAAAATACAACGTACACGCCCCAACAGAATCTACCGACGAAGAAACGAGGGACATTTTGTACGAGACCCTAGAGGATGTCTTTGATGGGATCTCATCATTCGATGATAAAATCCTCCTCGGAGACCTCAACGCGAAAATTGGAAAGAAAGACATCTTTCAACCAACTGTATGTAAAGAAAGCCCACACGACGTTTCAAATGATAATGGAATTCGAATTATCACGTTCGCAGCGTCAAAAGGTCTGGTAGTAAAAAGCACGATGTTCAAGCACAAGAGAATTCATAAAGCCACACGGATATTACCCGACGGCATAACGCGTAACCAAATAGACCACTTCCTCATAGACAAAAGACACCACTCGAACACCGACGTAAGAAGAGCAGATTGTACTCCGATCATCTTCTAATGATGGGCAAAAATATGAGTCGGAACGCAGCAAACCTACATGGGCAGTAACGGGAGACGAGCAAAAAGTTCGACATTGATAAACTAGAAGACGTACGCAAAAGAGCTGAATACCACGAAGAACTAACGAATAGATTTAGCATCCTACAAAATGGGAGAGGAAGCCAATAGTGTGGATACTAAATGGGCATCGTTCAGAGACGTAATCAAACAAACAGCCCAAAAGGTATTAGGATTTAAGAAAACAATTAAGTCCAAACCTTGGTTTGACGATGAGTGCAGGGCGAAGATCGAACAACGTAAACGCCTCACAGTAATCCACTTAGAAAGATATGGTGAAGTCAACGCAGAAAGATACGCGACAATTCGGAAAGGACAATAAGACTTTTCAAACGCGAAAAACGCGAATGGGAGAAGACTTGGTTCGAAAAAATCCCAGAAAATGCCAGAGCAAAGAACATCAGAGGTATGTATGCGGGCATAAACTCAATTAGAAATGGCTACCAATGGAGAGACAAAATAATTCGAGACGCAAACGGCTGTCTGGTCACAGAAACAAAAAATATCGTGATAAGATGGAAGCAGTATTTCGAAAACGTGCTCAATGTGCACACCCATCAACCACAAATAAACGCACCAGACGTACATACAGTCGAGCCTCAGATCACAGAGCCATATTTCAACGAAGTTGCAGACGCAATAAATCGATTGAAAAACAGCGAGGCTTCCGGACTCGACTGCATACCGGCAGAGCTTATGAAGCATGGAGGAGAGGCAACCGCTCGAAGAATCCACCAACTGATTAAAACAATATGGGTTAAGAAGTCACTCCGGAAGAATAGAAAACGTCAATAGTCGTCGCCATTCTCAAAAAAGGCGACAGACCTGTAGGGGACGAGATCGCGACGTCGCACGGACGAGGGTTCTACCTCGACTCCACCGTTACTAAATGTTCCACCGAAGGAAATCCAAAAACACCGTCCACCAACGCAAGAAGAGAAAGTAGATGAAACACACTTTTTTAATGTCCGAATGACTTTTATTTTAATGTATTTTAATGACTACTTGTTAACATTGTGTTTTGATTCATTCTTATTGTTAAATAAGGTTCACTTTCGGGCTTTACAATCTTCATAAAAGTTGATGCGGGTATAGCATGCATTTAATATTCATAACGTGTCCCAAACACAACACTCAACAAAAAATAAAGCTGCAATCGCGTCCGATTACAGCACTGGGATCGACGAACTCACGATAAAGGTAAAATGGATTTACACAGCTCGATACTCGCTTACTCGATTACGCCCGACTTGGCGTAGGAACTCGCGCAGAGACTTTGTGTGTATCCACCGTACCGGGTACGGTGGATGGCGGAGCGACCGTCTCGATCGCTGGATGAAATTCGACTCAACGATATTCATCTCGTGCAGTGATGATTCGCATTTTTGGGGTGAGTTTATTGTGCCGAGGTAGATATCCTCTCCAATAATGATATCGTTTTTACCTACCACCAGAGAAGCGTAAAGTCTCTCTTGGTGGTATGTGTGCGATCGTTCGGATCTGTGTGGTTTACACATGCTCAAGGGCAATGGGTAAACGAAGCAGACAGGCGGATAAGACAAAAGGGAGAAATGACCAAATGCGCCGTTGGTAATACGGGTCATTGCTTACGCGATGCCTCGTCGCTATTATCGACGTTGGGAAAAAAAAGTGCTAAAAGCAAATTGGATGTTTATGGCATCTCTGCCTGCAGTAGAAACCGGGTTCATGTTTGTATTAGGAAATGCTGGAGAATTTGGTTTCAGCGTCTATTGTGCTAATTATATGCAGCTGTTTGGGTTGTTTATTGATGAAAGAAAGAAGAAAAAAAAAAAAGGTCGCCAGCCAATGTGTATGAAAAGGTACATGACGCGGCTGGGAAAATAGACGGCGCAATATTTATGGTCCCTGTCATGACGGTTACATTGAATGCAATCCGAATCATTTTGTTTACAGGAATTTGTCTGGTACCGAATTGGTTTAGAATACCAGATAAGCAAAGAAAGAAATCTTACGAAAAATTGTATGCGAAGGGATATATAAAAAGGTAAATTTTCTTTATAGAGATTTTAAGATTATAGATGGTGATCTATATAATGCGTGAAGCATTTACAGGTACTAATACTGTTGCATTAGCGAAGTTAAGGAAGTTGGGTAGTAGTTATGGTGGTTTTTTCGGGTAAGTGGACCGTGGGGTTTGGCGGAACCGCTACAGATCTGACTGCAAAAGCTACAAAAGAATATCATTGCACCCAACCACACACAAAATATTAACAAATGTCATACTGGCGAGAATCACACCGTACGCAGAAGAAATACTGAGAGACTACTGTAGCGTTAAGCAAGGATAGTGAAGAAGGTGAATTGAACACACGATGAAACGATTGAAAAGCGAAGCAGTGAAGCATCAGACTACTGACCGTGTTTAGAATTTGATTTCCAAACTCGAGTATATTCCACTGGTGTGAATTATTTTTATTTATCGCTTGGTATACGGTTCTGATGTATTTTTTCTTATTCGATTTTTTTAGTTCGGTGTTCTTCACTATTTTTGCTTGCTTGTGAATTGTGTGTATCTGTTAGAATCGCTACACACTCCCGCCACAGTAACTTCGTTACGATCAGATTCGTATGCGGACGACGGACGAACGAGAGAGAAACGAGAAAACGTCGGAGGCTGGGCTCTATGCGGAAGTCGTGACAGTGTGTGAAGTTCTGCTTTACTATGGGAAGTGTATGCTGGTGATGAACTTGTTGCAATGGTCGATGCAAACACAGGAGTTTTCGGAATGGGACTCATTAGACATCTCTCCCGCATCGGTGATAATATTATGTTATCTGAGGGCATTTTCTTAGTGGTGATCGGGACATCGTCATCTATGAGGCACGGTAAAATTATGAAATTAATGGAGCTTTAGGAGGGAAGATTTTGAGGTAGATTGAAAAGGTAGAAGTGGCGTTGGTAGATACGCCACACTACCAATGTGGATTCCGTAGGAACCGGTCAACAAGCGACCAAATGTTCACAGTAAGGCAACTACTGGAAAAGGAGGGGGAATACGGAGAGACGGTTCATCAACTGTTCGTCGACTTCAAAAAAAACCTACGACTCAGTCGGAAGGAAAATACTACCATATTGTAGTTGACCTGGAAATCCCGAAAAAAATATGCCGCTCTCATTGAAATTTGCATGAACGAAAACACAGGGCGAGTTAGAATAGAAAACCACATCTCAGAGACATTTGAAATCCGCAGACACGTTGGCCACAAGTCCTGAATAATTTTTCTACGCCTGCATGGCGATCGAAGGACATGACTCACCATCATAAAATGTGTATCGATCCATTAACTGGATATCCACAAACGGTTGGCACAGTTGCGCCAGATGTCGACAATCATGCAAATGGTAAATGATGCAAACGAGATCATATACCACCACACTGAACTTACACCCAACTGTAACGTCCAACCATTTTCCAACATTCTATGTTTTTCCAACGAACAACCGGACAGAAATACTCTACCTCTAACCCTTAACTGACTTCACTCTGTGGGAGTTCTCTATACCACATGGAGAACCAACCCACAATTTCATGCATTATTTCGACCGCTTTCAGCGCGTCATTTCTACCATTATTCCCCTTATAAGCTATTCAACCTGTAAATCATGTTAAATGGACATAGCTAAACTCATTATCCTATGCAGATAATGCATAATTGGGTTTAGCTATCTTTTCGCCATACGGCAACCCCATTTCGCTAACCCATGAGATTTCCACCGGAAATCTTATAATCATGCAACCGCTGGGGAAATTATGAAAAGATTTAAGTTAGTTCCCATGATCAGTTTTCCCTAGCCAATTCAGGGTCCTATTCACTTTCTCCAGACACCCCCTTCGCTGGGGATCAATGCTCTCTTTTCGCAGGTGAATAGCACCAGCTAAATTATCTTCTCCTTCACAGTTCTGTCTTCCTACAAGTCAATGCACGCTGAGGTCACCGCATTCACCGAATTGTGTTAGTGAGTTACCCTCAGAGCTGCATTGATTCATGCACACACAACCAAACCCACCCCGAGATCGTAGTACTTTGTGTTTCTGTTCTCTCATTCTCCCATGTTCGTCGACTATCGAATTAATCGATGTATTCACCACACATCGACGGTTCTGGCAATGAGAGAGCAGAAGTATGATCTCTATTGGTTGTCCTGTGTGCAAATATTAAATTACCCATCTTCATCCCTTTTTCAAGTCAGTCGTTATTCAACTACCGCAGCGTGTGCATGCTGGTACACACGCTCGCGCGCGAAGTAAAAGGGAAGTGTTGTCAGACGAACGTAGTGTCCCGTTAGTCAATCGAGAAAGAGAAACGCGTTGCCCTTTTAAAATAGACTGGTTACAGATACATATTTGCCACGAAAAGTCAGTTTAATTATATTCAAGAAAGCAGTTAAATTTTATCAGTTTATTTGTGCATGTGGAATCATTGAATGTTAAATAAAGAAAACATTAACCAACTAAACACCACCAGTGAATTTTATTTTACTCTCTTTTGACGATTTGTTGATAATTTTGTGAACTAGTGTTTGTCGAAACATTGATGAGGATTCAAGTGAATCGCGTGCCATACGTTGGGACTTCAACCCGTACCCCACAACTCCACATCCTGCAATTCCTATATCCCCTTAATTATAAAACTTTGTTTTGTTTATAGCTCATTTTATAATAATCAAACTAAGTTAGGTTAAGTTATATTTATAATTAGGGTTAGGTTTACATTAAGTAAAGTAAAAATAAGAAATTCCTAATTTTGTGACCTTTTCCAGGAAGACGAAACACTACTAAATGTATAAACACACATCTATTCTGTAAGTCTTAAAATATTGTTTGGAAAATGTATGTATTATTATAATAATTACATGTAAACAGTTGTTACAAAATTAATTTTAAGTCACTGTATCACTTAAATGTACAAATTAAAATTGCGGTTAATGAATACAGTTTAAAAAAAAAAAAAAAGATAATAATTCAGAGTTAATCGATCAGAGCAAAAGAGAGCAGCTTTGCGATGGAACAGCGGGCCTTTTACTCTGAAATAAAATAACAGAGTTAAAGGGTTGCAGCCTTTTTTTTAATTTTTGTTTTTATTAGACTTTTCTCGGGAGAGGCGAATCTATAGCGCCGAGTGGGCGCCCCGAGATGCCATCAAATAACTGTTGCAGTTCTTTTTGAACAGTTGCAGGGTGTAACCCTCCGGGATCACTCGCGTGGGAAGGGAGTTCCACAGCTTCCCCGCTCTGTAACGGAACGAGTTCTGATGCAGGGATGTTCGCGCTGTCGGGAGATTAACCACAAACGGGTGCGATCCGCCGGATTATCTTGTGGAGCGCATATAAACCGAATTGCGGGGAACAATACCACGAATCTCCGAAGAACAGCACCCGTGATAATATCTGTAAAACAGACAGAGGTCGGCTACGCGCCTTCGATGTGATAGCGACTGTAGTCCCGACGTCAGCGCCGAGTCCCCGATCAGGCGGATCGCTCGTCTCTGTACGCTCTCGAGTAGGTCGAGGGTATGTTTAGGAGCCGAGCTCCAAACATGAGAGCAATATTCGAGCGTGGGTCTAATTTGGGATTTATATAGGAGAAGAAGTTGGGCCGGAGTAAAATATTTCTTGGCTTTAAAAAGATAGCTCAGTTTTCCTGAGGCTGATCTGGCGACACCCGAACGTGTTTATGCCATGATACATTCCCACAGACCGTGACGCCGAGAAATTTCAAACTTTCCCCAGCCTCGAGGGCCCGGCCATTCATCATCAGCTGTGGAACCGATGATCCAGTTTTCTTTGTGAATGTTGTATACTGGGTCTTCGTTGCGTTGAAGTCGACGAGATTGGCATTTCCCCACTGCAGGACCCTATCTAGATCCTGATTCAGAGAGTCAATCTGTCTGCATCTCAGCTGGTGCCACGTAGATGCACCAATCGGCCGATTACTCGAAAAGGGGGAAACAAGCGTGCTATCATCCGCAAAACTGAACACTTTGTTATCCGTTGTCTCCAACAAATCATTTATGTGAAGCAAGAACAAGGTAGGAGCCAAAATAGAACCTTGGGGCACCCCCGAATTAACAGGATACAGATCCGAACACTCGCCGTCCACAACAACCCGGATCGATCGAATCTCGAGGAAACTCCTCGTCCAGTCGCAAAGCTGTTGGGAAAGTTCATATGAACGAAGTTTGCTAAGCAATGCCCCGTGCCAGACGCGGTCAAAAGCCTTGGAGATATCCAATGCGACCGCCCTTGACTCACCATGCCGTTCAATCGCAGATGTCCATATATCGGTTATAAGTGTCAAAAGGTCTCCTGTGGACCGCCTGCCACGGAATCCGTATTGAGGATCATTCAGAAGACCGTTGTACTCCAAATACTTAACCAAATCTGTATTGATGACTTTTTCCATTACCTTAGATAAAATAGACAGTAATGCTATCGGACGGTAATTTTGTGGGAGACACTTTTTTCCCGTCTTTGGGATTGGCTGAACTCGAGCGATTTTCCAGCAGGCAGGAAAGGTCCTCCGTGCATAAGATAAGCGGAAAAGTCTGCCAAGAACCGGCGATAGTTCTGGAGCACAGTTCTTAAGGACTATTGCTGGTATTCCGTGCGGGCCGGTTGCCTTCCTACAATCCAGTTCACGTAGAATGCGTTGAATAGTGTGCGGACGAAATCTCACATCCCGCATGGAAGACTGTACCGGCGAGATCACAGGTGGCTCCGAAAGGCTGGTATCGAGGTTTGAATTCGCGGAAAATAAATTCGCGAACATATTAGCTTTATCCTTTGGATTTGTGACTAACGTCCCGCTGTCTGTCACCAACGGAGGGAAAGAGGAGGATGCGAAGTTACCGCTGACAGCCCTTGCCATTGACCAGAAGGAGCGCGAACCAGTTGGGCACCGAAGGAGCTTATTGATCACCCTGTCGTTGTGAGCCTTTTTCGCTGTTTCAATCGCCATGGAACAGCGTGCTCTTTGCTTTAGAATAAAATAGTAAACTAGAAATTAATACAGGATAGAAAAAACCAAAAGAAAATCGTTTTCACTCTCTGCTTACTCGCTCTTCCTTCACTACTGAGGAAGGGCGGCGATATTCGTTATAATAAGACCTGCCGGTCTTGTACGATTTCTTTCTCACCATCCCCCCATCCAAGTAGTTAGAGACTATTTGAACTAACCCAGTAGACACTTTCCTTAGATGCTTCTTCTCCTCCCGGATGTGGGCTATTCTAGTTGTCACAAGATGATCAGAAGCCAGAGACACGATGAAGGACACATTTGTCTTTGTCTCGTTTAAATCTTCCTCCAACCTAATGATTCTTTTCTTCACTGACGGAGGTCGTTCAACATCGTAGATTTTCTTTTACTTCACTGAGGGAAGGCGCTCACATCTTAGGTTTTTTCCTTTTCTCTAGAAGGGAACGACGAGCTACTATCGGCGACCAACATGAAGTCGATCGATGATTGACATCCAAGGTGAAGACAAGCTAGAATCTGCAAATTTGAAAGCTTGTTCTACATTCGTGCAAGGTATGTGGTTTTTCTTTATATCGTTTAAAACAAGGAGTGATACTGGTTTCTATAAAATATTCGAACTTATAATATTAGATTTTGCTAGTTCTATAAGGGAATTTATGTTACTTAACTCTTCCATTATTAATCTTATTTTGTATTGGACGACTAGTGCTCCACTCGACACATTCTCGATTCTTTTGTCTTTTATAAGAACTTGTTTATTTTTACTTTCTAGTATGTTGTTCATCTTATTTCGTAATAGTACTCAATCGTTATTATTTAGATATCCTTCGATCCATTTGATAGCTGAGCCAAGGAACTTTAATGACCTTTTTGATTTACTCGTGTGTACTTTAATATTACCGATTTTTGACAATTCATGTTGGAGAAGTGTAAAGTGGGGGCTGGTTGGGACGTGTTGGGCTAGTAAGGATTGAGTTTCTACAAGGAGTACATCGTAAAGATTGATGTCTACGGCATGTTTTTTTTTTTTTTTTATATAACGCTGTCTTTATTGACCATTATAAGTTTAGTTACATAAGTTTAGAGCTAACTTAACTAAGTTGTGACAATTTTACTTACAATGTCTAGAACATTTTTTCAAGTAATATTTAATTTGAGGTCTTACGTCTAAAGAGACCTATTCGAGATGCAATTTATTAGTAGGACTCCTGGAAAGGTCATGAAAACCAGGATGCATTATATATGTTTAGAATAAATATTCTTAAAACTACTTACCTCTACTTAAATCTAGCTTATATCTAAAGTAGTTAAATAAATGCACATTTAGCCATGTAGAACAATTTAGCCTAGTCTTAAGCTTAAGTCGAGATTTCATATTTTACATAACCTAAGGAGGGAAGGGAGCGGCAGAGGGAGGTCTCTCTACCGACTGCTCGTTAAAGGAAAGAACCCGAGAAAAGGGTTGAATGTTTGAGTATTTGAAGTGGTTAAGATCGGTTACCCTGTTATGGTAGATGATTTCGTTCGCATCATTTACTAATCTTTTTGCGTAGAAGAGAGCTTTTAAATGGAGTGCATGAAGATAGGGATTTGATACATTGTGGCTGGGGAGGCTAAGGGAATTGATGAGAGGGTTTGGATTGGCTGACAGGTTTTCAATGAATCTTATCGACAATTCCAGGAACCTTCTATCCAATCTTTCCAGGCCGACGGAGTGGTATAGCGTAAGGCTTCTGATATATTTGTGGGAGTCGCGCTGTCGACGTAGCCCTGTGATTAGTCTGAAACACTTCCTTTCGAAGATACGAAGTTTTTCCATTTGAGAGGGAGAGATATGGAACCAGATGGGACAAGCGTAAGTAAGTGTGGGCCTGATGATTTGTTTATAAAGTAGAAGTTTGACTTGCTGAGAGAGACCATCTGCCTTCCACATCACTTTCCGACAAAGGTTCAGCTGTATCCCCGCTTTGCGGATGACATTGTTTATGTGAGTCGTGAAAGAGAGATTATTTTCGAAAGTAATGCCCGTATTTTAGTGATTTAGATGGTTTTATGAGGGTGTTGCAGAGGTTCAGTTGGATTTTTGAATGGTTACGTACCGTGTTATTGGTACAGTGAACGTTTCTACCTTTGAATACAATCAGTTGGATTTTGTTGGGGTTTAGGCGGATCTTCCATTTAAGGAAGTAGGAGGAAAGAATTTGGCGGAATTCATTTACGCGGTTTCTGGCAGATAATACGAGCCTGCTGCTGGAGTAGACAAGGGTATCGTCTGCGTAGTTGAGGATTCGAGTATTCGGTGAGAGGGGTTGATGAACATCAGATGTGTATAGTAGGTATAAGAGGGGACCCAGAATGGATCCTTGGGGGACTCCTGCTGTTATTGAGTACGTCTGGGAAAGGGTGGAATTTATCTTGACCATGAATTTTCTATTTGATAGGTACGAGTAGAGAAACTTGGAAGTGTGATTGTTGAGACGATACGTGGAATGTAATTTGTACAGAAGACCCGCAGTCCACACGCAGCCGAAAGCCTTGGATATGTCAAGGGAGATACACACAGTAGGGCACTGGTCGTTAAGAGCCATAGTGATGTCGTGAGTAAACTTGAGGAGAGCGTGACATGTTGAGTGTTGTGCACGAAAACCGAATTGGAAATCAGGGAGTAATGAATTAGTTTCCGCGAAGGAGAGTAGGTAATGGTGAATTTTTAATTCAAGTAATTTGCTTAAATTATTAAGTAGTGAGATGGGTCGAAAATTGGCCGCCATCAGGGATGCGCCTGATTTTTTAATGGGGATGACTATGGCAGTTTTCCAAGACTCCGGTATGTGACCAGCATTTATTATGTGGTTTAGCAGGGTCATGATGTATAGTCGATTTGAAGGGTTGAGGTTTTTGAAAAGCACATGTGGAATTTTGTCCAAGCCGGTTGAGTTTTTATTGCTACGAGAAGATATCATTTGGTTAAATTCCTGCGGTTGTAAAAAGAAGTTTGTATCGGTGGGTTGAGATGCTCTATTGTCATTATTAAATTCAGTTATGAATGGAGTGAATGAGGAGATTAGTTCATGGGATGTATAATGGTTGACCACTTCCTCAAACTCGGAGTTGCCTAGGCTATCATTTTGCCTATGCGCTTGGGAGAAGTGTTCCGCTAAATAGTTTGCTATTTCAGAATCAGAGTACAGAATATTATTTCTAGGACCAATTAGTCTGTCTATTGAGGTGTGTATTTTTCGTCCTGTAAGGCGATTGATGTTTTTGTAAAGATTACGATCGGGTCTGATACTATTTAAAGTGGAGATGTAGTTCTGCTCTACGAAAGCATTTAACTGCTGGTTAATGAGGGTAGACAATAATTGAACCTGTACTTTCAGGAGGGGACAAAATCTTCGAAATAGTTTTCGGCGGAGCTTTTTTTTTTAATGAGATGAGTTTGAGGGTGAGATATGGAAGTGGTTTACCTACGAAGGAGTGTGGCATCCTTGTAGGGGTATTAGAATACAGGGCTTGCTGTAAGATCCCTTCCATCTTACAAGCTGCTTCTTCAATTTCGTTAGGATCCAAGTTATTCGTATCTGTGATGGGAAGCGTTTGAAACATATCGCCAACGGATTTGTTGACCTTTCTCCAGTTAGTTCTGGAGAAATTATGGACTGGGTTGAGAGATTGAAGCGGATTTAAGGGGCCAAGGTCAATTACCGAGTGGATGGAGGCATGGTCCGAGGGGAAGAAGTGCGACACAGTAGGGGGAGATACAGAGCGTAGGATCGCAGATTTTAAGAAGAAGTCTATAGTTGATTGAGTAGAGCTGGAGCAATGAGTAGGTTCCGTAGGGGTGGAGAGGTAGGAAAGCAAGCAATTGTTTGCCAAATTTATTGCAAGCGGTGTCGTTGAAGGCGGTATGAGTCTACGGCATGTATTAATTTATTAATTTAGGTATTCCCTCTCGCACACGTGCTGTTCCAGTGTTACGTGCGAACTGGAATAGTCTATTATTTGAACATTTGCTGCGCAGTATTTTATGTTATAAGGAGCTTGCGGATTAGAAAAGAATGGGATGAGGAAATGATGTGAAGTGGAAGGTGAGGAATATTAGTTATTATATGCCTTTTATGTATTTTTCGTCCGGATTCTGTTATTTTTGTTATAGATTGATTTTCTTTTACAACTTATTTTTGATACCCTGCTGTTAGTTTTGAACCCAATCTATTGTTACATAAAGAGTTTGTCCAATCTTAAGTCTTTTTTTTTTTTTTTTTTGGTTTACTGACAAGTTGGTCTATACTGTTTTGCCTAGATCGTTCGAATTGTTTTAGGCCAGTGCAGACCTTTCTGCCAATAGATTTCTTCTTGGTAGTTTAATGAATACTAGAATTGTACTCATGCACTTTCAATCAACGATTGATGTGGCATCGTTTTTAAACATCTTATAATCTTTGATAGGGCCGAGGGGGATTGCCCTTAATGATTTCCGTATGTCTTCTATAGATTTGGACTTAGGTATTTTAACTTGTGCAAATGGGGTTGAGAAACAAGTGCTTCTTGGTTGAGTAAATGTCATTATGTACTCTGTGTCCGGAAAATTCTGGAATGTGAGTAGGTTTAAGTAGAGTTTTGGCGGATTCTGAAGAGTCGACTGTTGGGGTGTTCCGACGAACACTGTTCACCAAAGAGAAAATTACACACAGAGAGAACACAGCACGGAAATAAAACTCGTAGTGCGTATTAGCACTAATTGCTTTCTAATTACGGTGCGTAGGTACACGATGTGCACTTACAATTCACAGTGTTTAGCTTGTCCGTCGAAAGATTCATTAACTATCGTTTGTCGATTGTGGACACGTCTACACCGGCTAGTGGTCAATTAAGTACTCGCAGTTACGAATGGCCTCGGAGCCAGGCACGTGTTCAACAATCTACCGTCCACTTCAGCGCAATCCAGGTCAACCAGACTGTGCCTAAACACTTTTAAAATTCTAACCTCCTACCAACTACAGAATATACATTTTTTTTAATAATCATAAGCTGTAACCGGGTGCTTTATATATTTAGTGTTATAAACCCAAAAATCGCTTATATTCTCTAATCAGAGGTTTTAAAATCATCTTTCCTGCATAGAATAATTTTTTATCATCATCATCATCGGCACTACAACCGGGATCCGGTCTTGGCTTTATTTAACAAATCTCTCCACCGGTCCCAATTTCGAGCCGATATCATCTAGTTTGGTACTCCCTGGCTCTGGGCATCCTGGTCTACGCCATCCCCTCATCGCCGCTCTGTCTCCTTTCCTACATCCTGCCACAAAGTACTTTCCGGGCAGGCTTCTCTTCGCTCATTCTAGCCAGGTGTGCCGACAATAAAATATTCGTCCAGTTCGCAAGTTCCTTTTTAAAATCTAGTGTTATATATCTTTTTTTGCGTTATTACAGCTCGGAGATTGACGATCAATTGTCATTTTTGCGAATTTATTTCCGGTGTATTATGTTTTATTTTATTATTTTTTTTCTCCGCCAAGTAGAATTTGCATAAAGTAGTTCATGCAAATTAGCTACTTGGCGCGTTATTTTCCTTTTACAGGTAAAGAGGGGAATCAAAGGGGGATTAGTGGATTCTGGGGGGACCTGGACTCAATGTCGATCCGTAACAGGGTACATTCTCATCAGTAAGGCCGAAAAATAGGCTATTTTCATGTTTTTTTTTTTTCAGGAAAGTAATAAATCTAGACACTCGCGATTTTTCAGGTGTATTTATTGTACTTTTAAGTAGTTTTAAAAAAAATTTCAATTAATTACATAATAACCCCGATGTAGGGGCACGTTGCACCGTAGACCGCTGCGAAATAAAGGACCTCGATGGCGAATGTCCTACAGGTCATAAGATTTATCTGAAACAACAAATCGAAAAAAGTTACTTGTTTAGTATGAGTGTGGTTATGGCATGAACCACGAAAAATGAAATCTATCCAAAAATAACAAAATGGGGACGTTTTGAAATTTATGTGCGCTTTTAATGAATGTTTTCGTTCTTTTTTTTTGTTTATAAAAAAATCAATTTACAACGTATCGGCATTAATGCGATAGAGAGTTCAATTACGCGTATTTAAAAAAGAACATTAAGATTCGTTAGTCGCCAGCTCGAAAAACGTTGTTTTCCAGAAAAAGCGTTCAAAGTTTTAAGTGTAGTTATTTCGATATACTACTTGTTTTGACTCAGTCGGCTCGGAGGCTCATAACTCTTTAACCGTTACGAATTTTTCCTTTTAACATGATATTCTGAACAGTTATAGCTATCGAATTCCGCAAAAAAAAATGTTGACCAACATTTTACCCAACTGATGAGAATGTACCCTAAGACCTTTCTCTCGAACGCGGCTAAGAGTTCAGAGTACCTTTTATTGACCACCCAGGTCTCGGATCCATACATGAGTACTGGTAAGACCAGGGTTTGTACAGTAGTAGCTTGGGTGTTCTGGATAAATTTCGGGATTTAAAGAGCCTTGATAGACCATAGTAGGCTTTGTTGGATTTGATCAGCCGTTCGCGTAATTCTTCTTCCATATTGTTATCGGCTGATACTATTGACCCAAGGTAGTTAAAGGATTGCACTACTTCAAATTCGTGCTCCACTACCCTGATAGTTTGATCAACGTTAGGTCTTATTTTCGCAGAAGTTGGCACCACGTACTTAGTTTTCCCCTCATTAATGTGCAGTCCCAGTTTTTGTGCCGCCTGCTCGATCTGGGTGAAGGAATCCTGTGCAGCTGAATCGGATCTACTGATGATGTCGATGTCATCTGCGTAGGCAAGTATATAGCTGGAGAGATTCACGGATTGCTTTCTCCAACGCCAGGTTGAAAAAGAGGCAGGCCAGACCATCCCCCTGTCGGAGTCCATTAAAGATGTTTATTGGTTTGGACAATAATCCCGCTATTTTTACTTGACTAGGTACTTGGTCATGGTCAACCTACAAAGTCGTATCAATTTGTTTGGAATGCCGAACTCTCTCGTGGCATTATGTAGTTCTACCCTGGCTATGCTGTCGTAGGCGGCTGTGGCAGTTCTTTCGAACGCCACTACTTACCTGCTCATTTACCACCAGGTAACCGTTCCCTCGCGCGCCCTACAACAAAAGCGTGTACTTACCTTCCATTAGAAAAACCTATAAAACAGTACTTCTTGCTGACATGGAATGCCACCAGCAGCAAATGTTAAATTTCAAAAAGCAGTTTGGTCGTATCATCACCCAACCAACATGAACCCAACCAGATACATCGTACATGTTTCGGGTCGCATCCTCCGCACGTAAACACAATTTGGATGCACCTACTAGCGACCAATATTGCCCGTGCAATATCTACAGGATATTCTTTTGCGCGCCAGCCGTACACCTGCAGGAAAAGCGTATCTTTCCTTAGCACAGCATGCCAACATCGATCGGTCACCAGACCGACCAATACATGGGAGCATCCGGCCGATCGCCCAAGCAGTCGAGTTCGCAAATGGAAATTTACCATTAGAATTCGATTGCGAGGATATGCCAGCAATGTACACGATCAGCTATAATGCTTTACGCAGTCGTTGATCGTGTAAACATTTCAACCCCCTTTTGAATAAGATACTTGCACCTGCTGCGAACATGTCTATCCGATCGATGCTATGTATGCATATTTGCGGACACACACTGAGCAGCGGAAGCAATCATCGTATGTGTGTATTTCAACCCCTTTTGTGTTGAACAAAACGCAAAAGGGATATCTTACCAAATATGGTCATCGAAGCGATGATTGAATATGTGGTATTCTATCGCTTCGATGAACTTAATCAATCGCGATTTGGATTCCGTGAGGGCAGGTTGTGCCCTCACGTTAATAATACATCCCTCGTGGGGCTGTGGAGTAGTGTTTGGCTTAGCACCAAGCACGGGTGCGGATTCAGCCAACACCCACCGATTGTCGCTGTTGACGACGCACCAAATCCAAGAAAAAGCCGGAGAAATAAATACACCACCGAGGGGGAGACAAATCACCAACGCACAAGAGAAGATGAGAAGAGAAAAACTATTCTTTTAGTTGTATCCAATGTTCTTTATTTGACGTCACGTTTTTATTCCACAATGCTGTTTACTTGGTTCTTAGATTTAGGATTTATGTTTGACTTACATGGCACAACGTTGTTTAAACTGTTCTTAGATTTAGTATTAATGTTTGACTTTCATTGCACAACGTTGTTTAAACTGTTCTTAGATTTAGTATTTATGTTTGACTTTCCTTGCACAACGTTGTTTAAACTGTTCTTAGATTTAGTATTAATGTTTGACGGACTTCGAAACTTATTGCTGATTTTGAAATTCAGCGAGTCTTTGAACACACGAATTATATCGACGCACCGTGGATGATAAAACAAAAAAAAAAACGGAGAAACTCGACTTCCTTTGTTTACCGAACTACTGCTCGCGACTCTTTTAAACACCGCGGTCTCGATCTGAGTGTCTGGCTAGATAAAGAGTTAATCCTGCACACTAAAACATATATCTTCGTACCCGACTGTGGATAAAATCTGACTGGAACAACTGTTTTTTATATTTAATGGCACTGACATTTACTACGGATTAAAATTACTCGACACAGTAAGGCTCGCGCGCACTCTCCGGGTGTTGGTATCTGACTGATTGGAAATCATCCAAGAAAAGGGAACCTCAAAGAGACTGAAAAAGAGGCGGAGTTACACGATTAACTCGAGGTGGTTAATCGTGATTGGACCGGGTGAGATAGGCATAAATTACGCATGTATGCGTATGCCATGCATGCGATCGTCCAGCGACCGTGGATGGCGGGCAACATCGCTAGTGCATTTTCTAGGAATGCAAACAATAGCATCTGGGGTGTGAAAGACCCAAAACGATGATTTGGTCATCCTAATGGAAGGCCATAAATCATCATTTCTGTTGCCGATGATTAAACATTGCAACGAACATTGGGTGCAGCCATTGCCAGATGTTAAAAGTAAACATTTTCTGGCTGCATCCAGTTCGCGGCTCGTTTTACGGTCCCTGCTGGTGAGGATCGATAATCGGGAAACCAGCGATTGCTAGTTATTAGGGTCATGTTTGTTTTGCGTCAGCCGAAACGTTGTCGGCGATAGCAAAACAATAGGGCAAATAGCCGCATGCATTTATGCCGAGGGTAAACAAATACAACGAGTCACTAGGAACTCTTGTTGATTGTTGTTTCCATAGCTTAAGGCTATGGAAACGAGATGCCCTGGCCGAATGTATGCCCATGTTTGGATTTCGGATGCCATGGCAATGCAATGATTTTGCCGTGGACTTATGCATTTTATTTAGAAGATAAAATACGCCTCGGGGGGTGAATTTTCGATGCCACAGCAAGGCGATAAGCTTTGCCGTGGGGTTAATGTTTTTTTCAGGAAATAATGTACACCTCGGGGGTGAATATTCGATGCCACGGCAAGGCGATAAGCTTTGCCGTGGGGTTAATGTTTTTTAGGGAATATGGTCTGGCCGAGGTGAGTTTTCGATGCCACGGCAAGGTGATAAGCTTTGCCGTGGATTTAATGTTTTCAGAGGTGATGCTGGGGAAAAGGGGTTTGGATGGAAATCCCCTACAGAATAGGTAAGCTGCCTAGCATAAATTCAAAACGGTTATCCGATTGGTTAACCGTATTAATTCCGGCGATTTGGCTGAGGGTAAATGCCGTAGCAAGGTTACGCAACCTTGCTGAAGTTCGACCGAAAGGTAAGTCGTTCGCCTGGAAAGGTGGGGATCGAGCGATGTATGGCTCTTCGGGCCCTGAAAAGCCCCACATCACTCCCTCCCCAGTGACGTAGTCACGAAACAGGTAAGGCAGGTTAGGGGGTGGTTAGTTGGTTCTGGGCGCGCGTTTGAGCGCGAGTACGGGGGGGTTGTGCTGGTGGAGTAGGAGCGGTGTCGGTAGATGGAGGTGATTCTGGAGCGGAAGCTTCCAGAAAACAGGGCTTAAGCCTTTCGACGCTGACCGTGGATCGCTTGCCTCTAATGTCGATCTCGAAGACGCGGTCACTGATGCGGCGGAAGACTTTGAATGGGCCATCATAAGGTGGGTCGAGGGGCTTCTTGACCTTATCCACCCTGACAAAGACGTGCGTGCAGCTGTGCAGTTCAGGGTGGACGAAAAGTTTTTTGGAGCCGTGCCTGGTTACAGGGGTTGCCCTAACCTTACGTAGCAGGTCACGGAGATGTCCCAATTCGCGAAGTTGGTCACGCGGTGTTTCGCCATCCAGGAAAAGTTCTCCTGGAAGAAGGAGGTTGGTACCATAGGTAAGCTCTGCTGCCGAAGCACCTAGGTCCTCCTTAATGCTTGTCCTCAGGCCGAGGAGGACGGTTGGTAGGGCGTCAAACCATTGTGTGTCATTATGACACATGAGTGAGGCTTTAAGAGATCTGTGCCAGCGCTCTATCATCCCATTTGATTGCGGATGGTAGGCGGTGGTACGACTTCTTTGGCAGCCGAGAAGATCTGTTAGCTGCCTAAACATTGTCGCCTCAAACTGTGGACCTCGGTCCGAAGTAATTGTGGTTGGTACACCGAAGCGTGTGACCCAAGTTGAGTAAAAGGCCTTGGCGACTGATTCGGCAGTAACTGCCCGGAGAGGTGTCGCCTCTGGCCATCGCGTGCAGCGATCCATCATAGTGAGGATATAAGAAAATCCTCTTGATGGAGTAAGCGGTCCCACTATGTCTATGTGGACATGGGCGAAGCGTGCCGTGGGAAGCTTGAATTGCGCTGGCTCCCGTACATTATGTCGCGCTACTTTGCAGCGCTGGCACTGGAGACAAGCACGGGCCCAACCGGTGAGGTCTTTGTTCATCCGGGGCCAAATAAATTTGCGACGGACAGCAGCGGCTGTTGCTCGGCCGCTGGGGTGGGCAGGGTTGTGGTAAACCTGGAACACGCCCTTACGAAGTTTCTCGGGAATGTAAGGTCTAGCGGTTCCAGTGGAGACATCACACCAGATTTCGCCCAAAGGGTCGCGAAGGGTAATTTTCTTGAGCTCTAGTGCCGTATCGGCAGTTAGGAGGGACTTGAGCTGTTCGTCCTCCTCTTGAGCTAGGGCAAGATCAGCGTTATTCAAGGCGGAACGCAAGTGAATCGTATCGATTCGAGAAAGGGCGTCCGCCGTGACATTCAGTTTACCGGAGATATGCCTGATCTCCGTAGAATATTGCCCAATGAGGTCTAATTGACGCTCTTGTCGGGGGGAGGCATTTCCCGACTTCTTCCGGAACGCGTAGACCAATGGCTTGTGGTCTGTTAAGATGGAAAGTGAGCGACCTTCTATCATATGACGGAAGTACTTAACAGCGCTGTAGATCGCGAGCAATTCACGGTCATAGGCGCTGTAACGTCGCTCAGTGGGACTCAGCTTCCTTGAAAAGAAGCCAAGTGGTTCCGGTCGGCCTTCAATGTCCTGTTCAAGGACGGCTCCGATTGCGGTATCCGATGCGTCGCATTGGATAGAAAGTGCCGCTCCCTCGAGAGGGTATCGGAGTAAGGTGGCATTTGCCAATTGTTCTTTGGACAGTTGGAATGCTCTATCAGAGACTTCTGTTCAATTAATGGGGCGCTTATCATTGCGCTTAGCTCCTTTTAAAAACTCATTTAGGGGAGCTTGAACTTGGGCAGCGTTCTTCAGAGTTGGACGATAGAAGTTAAGCATGCCCAAAAATCGACGCAGCTCACTCACGTTAGTAGGCCGTGGGTATTTCATGAGGGCCTCCACACGGTCTGGTAGTGGGCGAATGCCCTGGTTGTCAACGACATAACCCAGATAGGTGATTTGCTCCTTGGCGTATTGACACTTATCTGGGTTGATGACAAGACCGAATTCGCGGAGGCGCTCTAGGACCTGACGTAAGTGGCGTTTATGTTCGGCGAGGTCTTTGGAGGCGATGAGAATGTCATCAAGGTATGCATGGCAGCAATTAAGACCTCGTAAAGCCGTGTCGATATACCGCTGGAATGTCTGTGCGGCATTCCTGAGACCGAAAGTCATCACTTTGAACTCGAAGAGTCCGAAAGGTGTAATGACTGCGGTCTTGGGGATGTCTTCAGGTGCCACCGGAATTTGGTGGTATGCCCTGGTGAGATCCAGGGTTGTGAAGACATTGCACCCTCGCAACTTGTACGAAAAATCGTAGAGGTGTGCAATTGGGTATCTGTCCGGGACAGTTGCTGCGTTCAACAGCCTATAATCGCCACATGGGCGCCACTCACCAGAACGTTTCTTCACTAAGTGGAGTGGGCTTGCCCAGGGACTGTCCGACGGTTGGCAGATACCTAGTTCGATCATATGCTCGAACTCCGCGCGCGCCGCACGTAATTTTTCCGGAGCCAGTCGACGTGGACGCTGGCTCACAGGGGGACCACGTGTTTCTATATGATGAAACACCGTGGCTTTATGTCGGCGTTGGTTAGGTAGAGGAATTGTTGTACTCACAAATTCCATAACCTGGAATGGGTCTGTGCACTTTGTGGCTCCAGAAGTTTCCGCTGGTGATGCCGTCATGGGCAAGGGGGGTGCGGTTGGGGCCACTAGTCTGTTATGGGTCGAATCGACCAACAGATTATGTGCACCTAATAGGTCGGAACCTATCAGGGGTTCATTCACGTCCGCAATGACGAAACGCCAAGTGATCGGACGACAAAGACCCAATTGAAGTGTCAGCTTTTTACGTCCGTACGTAAGTATCGGCGTATTATTTGCAGCTGACAATTTAAGTGCGGCTGGCACACGGTTACGCGGAGCAAACGATCGCGGGAGGACTGAAATATCGGCGCCGGTATCGACAGTAAAAGCGATATTCAGTTTCGAGTCCCGGATGGTTAAGCGACTTATCGTAGGGGTGCCGGCCGATTGCGCGAGGGTGTCGGTCGGCAAAATTAGTTTAAAGAGCGCCTTTGGTTGGTGGAAGGTTGTGTCCAACCACAAGGCGCTTTGCAGTTGAATGCACGATCACCATATCGCTGGTGATTGGCGCACCAAGGCAGAGTAACGGCATTATCAGGTATGTTCTGCCCATTACCATTGCCGTTACTGGGAGGTCGAGCCGGAGCTCGCTGGGAATTGGCCCGGTGAGGGCCGTTTTGAGAGGAATTGGCTCTCTGTGGGGCATTTTGAGGGAAATAGGCCCTCTGAGGGGCATTTTGAGGGAAATAGGCCCTCTGAGGGGCATTTTGGGGGAAATAGGCCCTCTGAGGGGCATTTTGGGGGAAATAGGCCCTCTGAGGGGCATTTTGGGAGAAATTCTGCCGATTGAGAGGACGGCTCGGCATGGCACGATTCTGGGCGCTTCGAGGATTGTTCCTCACCTCCGCACGCAATTGAGTTATCTCGCGGAGGAGTGAGGTTTGGAGCGCCCGGAGGTCAGCAGGAGTTAGTTGGGTGGGCGCATTTCTTTGGTTAGGGTTGGGGCCTGCCACTGGATTCCCCTGAGGGAAATTGGTTGAGGCGGGCCCTCTAAAAGGTAATTGGGTTTGAGGAGGATTGGGAGTTGAGACCAATTGATGGGCTGTAAAAGGTAGACGAGGGTGCCGTGCAGGCTGGGCGGCGTGTTGAGAAACCGCCGCTACCTGGTACGCAGGAGGTTCAGAATACTGATCTGAACTTTCCATAATTGCGTCCGCAATTTTGGATAAATAGCCCAAACTCTGATTGGGTTGGGCTATAAGTGCCGAACGGGCATGCTGGGGAAGACACCTCAAAAAGTGAGGCCTTATTAGGTCGTCCCCAATCCTGGTCCCCGCTATAGAGCGTAAATGGGTCAGGAAAAGAGATGGTCTCATCCCGGATAAGTTGGTTACAGCGGCCAAACGTTGTTGCCGCACGCTTCCAGGTTCGTCCAAAGCTTCAAGCAGGGCATCACGCATGTTGCTATATGGGTTGCGGCCGGCCGACTTTATTATGTGTGCAACATGCGGTCGCTGAGTGCGGTCAAGCACTTTCAACAGCTCAACTGCACGAAGTTGTTCGTCGTGCAAGGCTGAGGCCTGGAAGATGCGGTCTGCCACTGCAAACCAAAGGTCCGGGTCCTCCTCATCGAAGGGGGGAAGTCCTATATTAGGGTGACGAGTCCCATTCCCGAGGCTGGAAGCATCGTGGAATTCTTGGGACTCTGAAGGTCTTTGGGGTTGTTGTGAGGTGCCGGCACCAGTTGTGGGCATTAAAATGCCGGAATTTGTCAAAGGGCCGATACCAGGGGCGTTGGGAGAGGTTGGGAGAGCGTTAGAAGATTTGGGTCGGTTCACGACGCTGGGGGCAACGGGTGGTGCCAGAGGAGTAGATTGTGCCGGCAAGTCTTGGTCAGCATTGACTTGCTCAGCGGGGAAATCGACGCTGGAGGCGTCGTGAAATTCAAGAGGCTCGGATTGTTCCAGAGCCTTTTTGGCCATGGTGTTCCGCGTGTTGACCATTATGGGTTGTATGACGCGAAACGGGAGTCAAAGGCGTAAGAGAACGCGAAGAAGGGTGAAAGGAGGCCAATGGGTCAAAAGAAGTCGCAGGGCGTTGAGAGAATCCCGAATATCCCGGAACAAGGTTTTTATCAATTAAAATGAGTCGAGCGAAAGTCGGAACTGGAGTCAAGTGGAGCCAAAAGAGAATCGTGCCGCGTCAAGTGGAGTTGATGGGATCTTGAATATCCCCGAATACGGTTTTATTAATTAAAATAAGTCGAGCGATAGTCGGAGGAGTCGTATGTGCAATTACCGGAAGCTGCGTGTTAATCAATACCCTGAAGGGGCTTACAAAATTTAGTTTTAATTTTGCCTTTATTGCTTGCTGTTTGAGAATACCAATATGTTTTCGTTTGTAATTTTTTTAATCGATATGGTTCTTTGTTCAAGTTTTTAAACAGGCAGATATTTTTCTTTAGGGTGAATTCAATTTTATTAACAATACAAGTTCACTTAATTGTAGGATATGTATGTAACTGTAAATATTATGTGAAGAAATTAGGTACATATACTTATTTGCACAAATCTTAAGGATACAATAAAATGAAGACAAAAATGATATGTAAAATATAAAGTTATAAAAATAAAAACTGACATGGATTACAATTAAATGCTGGTGTATTGCCGCGGTTTAAATGTTAATTAGGTCTGTATCTTTTTAATGGAAAACTAAGAAAATTCAAAAGGGAACCATAAGTTGATTTGTTAGTTGATTTTTTTGGCGGCTTGGTTGTGTACTTTAATTTCTTACTTTCTGTTGTATTATTAGTGCAGAATTAAACTTATTGGATAAGATATTTGAAAATACTGGTGTATGTACGCGGACTTGACCCGGAAGGGGCTTACAATTCTGTCGACCATATAACAACTCTTAATAAGTCACTAAAGAGTATTGTCGTACACACAGTGAAATGAAACAAAAAAAAAAAATAATGAAGGTGAAAGGTTTCACAATTGAAGGATATTATTAATTGTTCTTTACGACTATTTTGTACTAATTTTTCACTTGAATTTCAACTTTAATGTCGTTTTTCCTTTTGCGTATTTATTATTATTATTATTTTTTAATTTGTTGGACTAAAATCACTGCTTACAAAAACAAGCAAGTTTTTATTTCGTTAATAATGTAGGTAAACATTCGGTTTTATATAAAGAGGGGGAAACTTTGTAACTTTTAGTATCAAAGAGATGTCATTCTTCACATAAGTATACAATATATTTTGATATTCGTGTCGTGTGTTCTTTTAGTGCCATATATGATAAATAAATGAATAAATATAACGTATATGTATATATCTGTTTATTTGCCAGTTTATTTATAATTAATTTCAGAATTACTTAGTATTTAATTTTTACGTGTATGCAAAAACCTAATTTGTTTAGACATTACAAGTCTGTTTAGCTAAGTTAGCAGTGAAAACCAAACTATTGTGCATACCTGTGTGTTGACTAATTGTGGCTGCAGTTCCTGGTCCGCAGTGGTGTGTCGTTGGGACGGCGGTTATAGCTGTGTTGATTAAAGGTGTGGTAATTGACGAACGTTGGGGTTATTGCACCCTTTAATCTCCTTTTTGTTGTTTAACACTTTTCACACTGAAGTAGGAAAAGCACTGGCACTGATAAGTTATTTGGGAAAACTGTCACATGCACCAAAGTCGTTGTCATTGTAAGATGTGGTGAAGCGAAGATTGTGCGTTCATGTTCACTGACTGCCAGGTCACCAATGTGGAGTGTTGGGCTATACACCATGCACGGGTGCGGATTCAGCCAACACCCACCGATTGTCGCTGTTGACGACGCACCAAATCCAAGAAAAAGCCGGAGAAATAAATACACCACCGAGGGGGAGACAAATCACCAACGCACAAGAGAAGATGAGAAGAGAAAAACTATTCTTTTAGTTGTATCCAATGTTCTTTATTTGACGTCACGTTTTTATTCCACAATGCTGTTTACTTGGTTCTTAGATTTAGGATTTATGTTTGACTTACATGGCACAACGTTGTTTAAACTGTTCTTAGATTTAGTATTAATGTTTGACTTTCATTGCACAACGTTGTTTAAACTGTTCTTAGATTTAGTATTTATGTTTGACTTTCCTTGCACAACGTTGTTTAAACTGTTCTTAGATTTAGTATTAATGTTTGACGGACTTCGAAACTTATTGCTGATTTTGAAATTCAGCGAGTCTTTGAACACACGAATTATATCGACGCACCGTGGATGATAAAACAAAAAAAAAAACGGAGAAACTCGACTTCCTTTGTTTACCGAACTACTGCTCGCGACTCTTTTAAACACCGCGGTCTCGATCTGAGTGTCTGGCTAGATAAAGAGTTAATCCTGCACACTAAAACATATATCTTCGTACCCGACTGTGGATAAAATCTGACTGGAACAACTGTTTTTTATATTTAATGGCACTGACATTTACTACGGATTAAAATTACTCGACACAGTAAGGCTCGCGCGCACTCTCCGGGTGTTGGTATCTGACTGATTGGAAATCATCCAAGAAAAGGGAACCTCAAAGAGACTGAAAAAGAGGCGGAGTTACACGATTAACTCGAGGTGGTTAATCGTGATTGGACCGGGTGAGATAGGCATAAATTACGCATGTATGCGTATGCCATGCATGCGATCGTCCAGCGACCGTGGATGGCGGGCAACATCGCTAGTGCATTTTCTAGGAATGCAAACAATAGCATCTGGGGTGTGAAAGACCCAAAACGATGATTTGGTCATCCTAATGGAAGGCCATAAATCATCATTTCTGTTGCCGATGATTAAACATTGCAACGAACATTGGGTGCAGCCATTGCCAGATGTTAAAAGTAAACATTTTCTGGCTGCATCCAGTTCGCGGCTCGTTTTACGGTCCCTGCTGGTGAGGATCGATAATCGGGAAACCAGCGATTGCTAGTTATTAGGGTCATGTTTGTTTTGCGTCAGCCGAAACGTTGTCGGCGATAGCAAAACAATAGGGCAAATAGCCGCATGCATTTATGCCGAGGGTAAACAAATACAACGAGTCACTAGGAACTCTTGTTGATTGTTGTTTCCATAGCTTAAGGCTATGGAAACGAGATGCCCTGGCCGAATGTATGCCCATGTTTGGATTTCGGATGCCATGGCAATGCAATGATTTTGCCGTGGACTTATGCATTTTATTTAGAAGATAAAATACGCCTCGGGGGGTGAATTTTCGATGCCACAGCAAGGCGATAAGCTTTGCCGTGGGGTTAATGTTTTTTTCAGGAAATAATGTACACCTCGGGGGTGAATATTCGATGCCACGGCAAGGCGATAAGCTTTGCCGTGGGGTTAATGTTTTTTAGGGAATATGGTCTGGCCGAGGTGAGTTTTCGATGCCACGGCAAGGTGATAAGCTTTGCCGTGGATTTAATGTTTTCAGAGGTGATGCTGGGGAAAAGGGGTTTGGATGGAAATCCCCTACAGAATAGGTAAGCTGCCTAGCATAAATTCAAAACGGTTATCCGATTGGTTAACCGTATTAATTCCGGCGATTTGGCTGAGGGTAAATGCCGTAGCAAGGTTACGCAACCTTGCTGAAGTTCGACCGAAAGGTAAGTCGTTCGCCTGGAAAGGTGGGGATCGAGCGATGTATGGCTCTTCGGGCCCTGAAAAGCCCCACAGGGCGTCCCAAGGGATTTATTCAGTCAGTCGTTAATTGCGGTCGAGGAAGTTAGGTAAAAAGACACTTGTGCTGAGTGGGATATGGTGCGCCTAATGGTTAACATTTAATGTATAGTTGTGTCCTGAAATTGTATATCGATACTGAATGTGAACAATTAATTTAATGTATAGTCGTGTCCTGAAATTGTATATCGATACTGAATGTGAACAATTAATTTAATGTATATTCGTGTCCTGAAATTGTATATCGATACTGAATGTGAACAATTAATTTAATGTATAGTCGTGTCCTGAAATTATATAGCGATACTGAAAATGAACATTTAATTTAAATTCGTGTCCTGAAATTATATATCGATACTGAATGTGAACATTTAAGTTAATGTATAGTTTGTGTCCCGAAAGTATTATATCAACACAAATGTGAACTTTTAGTTTAACCCCAAAAGGAATAAATAAAGTGAGGACGAATACATACAAGACGGAGTTTTAATTCGTGTAGTCAGGGACAGAAGAAAATCGGAGGGACAAACGTGGTGAACCTGTGCCCCTGTGGCACCCGGTACCTTGCCATCCCACGAAGACACTACACGGCCTTAAAGTCTATAAAAAGATGATATAATGGCATATTAAATTCCAGACATTTTTCCATCACCTGGTAAGGGTGAATATCTGATCAATCGCTGATTTGCCTGGGATGAAGCCACACTGATATCGACTAATGATGACTTTAGCGTATGGGGCTATCCGATCTTGTAGGAGAGTGGAGAGTATTTTATAGGCGGTACTCAGCAACGTCATACCCCTATAGTTGCTGCACAGTGTGATATATCCCTTCTTATGTATGGCGCAAATTATTCCACGACGCCAATCTTCCGGCATCCCCTCTTGCTCTCATACGTGCCCCACGATCTCATGAATTGCGTGATGTAACACTGTCCCCCCTTGTTTAATCAGCTCAACTGGTATGCCACCAGTTCTGGGGGCTTTATTTGATTTGAGCTGTCTTATGGCTTTTAATGTTTCCTCAATGCAGCAGCATTTGGTCTTGATTATGTATTGGTGGAGTCTTCAATTCTTCTGTGAGCTGATCATTTAGCAATTCATTGAAGTGCACTTCCCATCGCTCTACTTTTCTCTATTTCACAGACAAGGTTTTTTTCCCAGGCACATTTATTTTGTCTGTGAAGTCTTATTTCAGATCTTCTGAGCACTTTTATTTCTCCTCGCGTACCCGCGTCCTATGAGACTGCTGCATTGCCCGGTATGCAGCATTCATACGTTCAGTCGCTAGTTTGCACTCATCACCAAACCAATCGCTCCGATCTCTACGAATAGCTCCTAAGACGGAGTTGGCCGACGTACGACACTGTTTCACCTAAATCTCCAACGGTGTTCCGACGTCCACAATTGCCGTTGCATGCGATAGATTTTTCTGTGACGATAAGCAAACCGAAGATTTGTTTGCCATGGCAATGGCTAGGGTGGCCATTGTTTGGTTAAGAAAACGGTACGTGGGACACGATCGTTGGTATGATTGGTTGAATAGCAATCATGATCGTGTGCGATTTAATGGGTGGTTATCGCTTATGCCAGTAAGGGCTAGTGTGGAGGTTGTTTAGTTTTCAGGGAAATGTATCATAGGCATGATCATTAGAATGATTGTTTAAACAACAATCGCGGTCAAGTCCTATTCGATGATCGGGTGTTGCTTAGGCGATCGATCGTCGGAAATGTGGCTGCAGCTGTGTAAACAAAATAAGCCGCCCGACGTGTCTCCTTGGACGAACGAATTGTGGGAAAAAGAACACGCAGAAAGATTGCTGCGTGTTTAAAGATCATGATTGCAAACAAGCTGACCCGATCGGGTTCCTATATGGTTCATGTATTATGACCGAAATGATTTGGTTAGTATGCAAGCTATTGAAGAGGGTTTACCTTTCAGGTGAAAGATATTGAAGGGTAGCTTAACGCTGCTCGACTGCAGGTAAACGAAATGGCTTTGTTGAAGCTATTGACGAGGGTTTACCTTTCAGGTGAAAGATATTAAAGGGTAGCTTAATGCTGCTCGATTGCAGGTAAGCGAAACGGCTTTGTTGAAGCTATTGACGAGGGTTTACCTTTCAGGTGAAAGATATTGAAGGGTAGCTTAACGCTGCTCGTTTGCAGGTAAGCGAAATGGTAGGTTGATTTAAAGGAAATGGGTGGTTCTCTGGGAATGCTTTAAAGAACCCCCACAAGAGTATTCCTCATTTCTCTTCTACGCCGGGCATTCTGACCCCAGGCCTTACTCTCCCTCCGTGGAGCTCTTCGAGGGTGAGTCCCAACGCGTGACAAAGGGTGTTGCTGGTGTTCTCAAAGCGTAAGGCAGCCATGTTGATTCGAACCTGATCCGCCGATGCAATTCATCTTCGTAAGGCAATCCGCGTTCGGAAAACTATACCAACAAGATAGTGATCTGAGTCGACGTTGGCACCTCGGTACGTTCGTACCGTCATCAGGCTCGAGAAGTGGCGGCGATCTATCAACACGTGGTCAATTTGGTTGCGAGTGGCTCCATCAGGTGATATCCAGGCAGCTTTGTGGGTGTATTTACGCGGAAACCTGGTACTCACAACGACCAAGTTTTTTTATATCAACCATAAATTTATGTTCATGAACGGAAGAATGTCTTCTTAATTAAAAATTGATACTTTGATACGAAACGATTGCCCGTACCACACACAAATTAAGATTAATCAACGGAAGAAAGTGTGGATTTGTTACACGTAAATTATTCAGGTTTGAATTTAGTCAACCAGCGGCAGATGTTGTAGTTGCTTTACTGTTTAAACGTGTCGCTAACAGTGGGACTCATTTACCTCTAAAATCTTTTCTGCAACATGATACCATTTTCCCAACGGGTTGCAATATACGTGAGTTTAAGACTAAATTGCTCCGATCCCTCCTTTTCTTATTCTCTGATCATGCTTGGCACCGCTCTGCTGATTTAACCCTTTCCGCGTGCATGTTGTATATCCTCTGAATAACTATACCTGGTGCAATATATAGGAATCATCACTCCTCTGAAACTATAGTATTTATCGTTGCATGCCTCACGATTTCGATTGTATTGAAGATGCTGTTTGTATTATTTTTTTGCCAAACATTGGAAATTATTTGCAGCGGCATCTGTGATAGACTTATTCCATTTATACTCGTATATTTCGCTGTTTCAAGAGTCAATTTAATATATATTCTTCGCGCTCTCTTCGCGGAGCCAGTCAATGAAACCAGGAATGCCATTGCCGTAGTGTTATTCCTCATCCCAACGCAGCGGATAAGTCACATGGAGTTACTGCACTTCGTTACAGCTTGCAATCCAAAGGGTTCTTAACAGTCGGCTTCTCTTTGAAGCAAAACACATTTTTAAGATAAGTTCCTTCGTCCTGCAACCCAATAATTCAGGAACAATCGGGTACTCAATGACATGCGCGCAAAGTTACGAATGCCGCAATACATCTCTGCACGTTCGACCTCCCTTAAGTACAGTAGGACCCAATAGCGCCATAAAGGATAGAATGGTTCTATGCTCTCAACTAATTCAAGTGACATGGTTTCCACTGAGGATATGGCCGAAGGATCTCTTAGTAAGAACCCATTCGTTGATGAATCCATTTGGTGTGCATATTGTGAGCAAGGATAACACGTTTTTAGTGCTTATCATTTAATTCAATCCGATCAGGATTACGAATCCTGATACCTCTCGATATATGCGTTCATATGTCTTACGAATACGTTAGTTTTCCCGCTTTGTAAAAAATAATTGTTGTGATTTGATTTTGAATTCAAAACTCCTCCGTTTAGTTGTGTTAGGATGAGTGGAATAAATGAATATCGGAGTTTGAATGAACGCGCCCCAGTGTAAACTAGGAAAAAGGTGGAAAAAGGATAAGGAAGCGGACACCAAACCTCCTAGAGGCATCCTAACAAAAATTATACATTCGGGAAAAGCTCTTTAAATTGATGGTTCGAAAATATCCACATAACTAGTGGAACGCCGAATGGCATACGGTAGGTATGCAGATGAATTTCTGTTTATTGTTGTTGTTTTCATGTTTGTGAATTCTGCGAATGTCCTGGTTTAGTGTTTTCATTGTAGCACGTGCTCCGGTAGAGAGTCTGTTACATAAACAACTTTTACGTGAAATTTAAGAGTACTCTCGAATTTGGCGGTTGTACTTTATTTCTGGAGTGAAACGAAAAAATCTGCCTTTTGATTACGTCACAAATTGAAAACATCAACTTTATGCGGCAAAGTTTTCCGGATATCCGCTACATTTATATTTGTAGTCTTTAAGTTTTATTAGAAAAGCATTTTCAAGTGAATTTCGTTAGGTTTAGTCGAGTGAAAGGATGGTTTATGAGAGCACGTGTTTCTATTCACCTTGGAGACTAATGCCTGCAGGTGAGGACTGTTTAAAGTATACGACACGACGAAGCGGTGTTAATGTGCATCAAGCACACTCGTTTAAAATGGTATTTTTTTATGATTGAGGGATTTAATGTGCGTTAGATGTGCAGTGTTTAGGTGAATTGTCGATTGCAGAGGAGGGTAAATGTTTTGGAACTAATTTGAGTTTATGGATTTTAATCAATCATGTAGTCATTCAATGGCAGTTGTTGGAAATGGTTTATATTTCGGATTTCCATTTAATACGATCATACTTTTATTTTACATGTCGTTGACGCCTTTTACCCAAGACTGATTGTAAAATAATCCTTTTCTATTTGTTATTCAAAGAAGTAAAATAATAATGTTGGATTAAACCTGAAGAATGGTTTTATATAGGGTGGACCATACATTTTTGTACATTTGAAACATGAATAGAAATAAAACTACAAATGTTATTTTGTTGACCATTTATTTAACGTAATAAATGTATATTGAAATTTTTTTTTTTAAATGACATTGTCAAGATGTGCCCAGTCTCGTCGTTGGCACTCCTGCAATCGACTACGCAAAATTTGGAAAACCGCTGACAGATGCTGCGAGGTACGGAAATTTCAACCTCCCGAATGTTCCCATCGCTTCTTCTTGAACGTGGCCGCCCTGTTTGTTTAATATTCGTTGTCGATCCCATTTGCTCGAACTTCTTCACACAAGCTTTGATTAAATTAACACTTGGACACTCACTTATACAACGTATTCCGTATTCAATTCTAAATAGCCGTCCTACAATAACGTAGGAATCGTTATTTTTGTAAAATTGTTTTACACAAAAAGCACGCTGTTGTCCCGTAAAGCGATCCATTGTGACTAACATTGCATGAAGCGTCGCACAATTCCCCGGCACTCGCGCCACCCTCCCTCTAATGGTTTTTAAGAAATCAAGTGTTGCCATTTCTAAAATTTCTGGCCCACCCGATATTGTGTTATGTTAAAGTTCCTAAACATCTATGCCTCTGTATTATAGAATTCACAAAAAGTTACGAGCTAGCAGCCAGTTTCTGTTGCTGATGAGTAGATTTTCAGCCACCTGCTCTTTGTCGATTGCACACCGAGCCACCGAGAATAGTTCAAAGACCTAACCACAAGTGCGTTGTCAACATACACAGGGACGAGTTTCGTTCGATTGAATAAGATTTTCGATTGAGAATGTGGAGTCAGTCGCAATTTGAACAAGAATTGTTACGCACTTCTGCTCACAGTCCGAGAGTTAATTTTCATTCAATCTCCAAATTTCGAAAACAGAGGACTGTAAAGATTGTGATCATTAGCTAGCTTAACTTAACCGCTGGGATAGGAGTTTCGTCTCCCGACTAAACGGCTAAGTGTTACTAGCACGAGGGTGGGCTAAAAAGTATCCGACCTAACAAAGATACAAGACATTTTCCCTTAAAATTTATTTTTATTTTCTACAGAGTTTCCTTGTAACTCTACACACCTCTCCCAGCGATGCTCCCATCTCTCTAAACTGTTAAATAGTACTCGGCATTTTTCTCTGCAAAATAACTGTTCACGAAGGTGAGTGCCGCCTCATTTGACGAAAATCTCTGTCCTCCGAGCGCCATTTTTAGATTAGGGAACAAAAGTCGCTTGGGACTAGATCTGGTGAGGGATGGTCAAGCAGTTCAAACCCTAATTCGTTGATTTTCGCCTTGGCAACCGCTGAGGTGTGAGACGACGCATTGTCTTCGTGAAACAGGATTTTCTTTTCCTGCAAATATGGTCGTTTTACCGCCATTTCTGCCTTCAGTTGATCAAGTAATGATGCGTAGTATGCTCCTGTAATGGTTTTTCCTTTTTGAAGATAATCGATTAAGATAACTCCATGACTATCCCAAAAACAGTCGCCTTCACTTTTCCAGCCGAAAAAACAATTTTTGCTTTTTTTTTTGAGCCGATTCCCCCATTGCAGTCCACTGTTTTTTTTTTTTGTTTTTTTGTTGACTGTATTTTTGTTTCGGGCGTATAATATGTGTATCCAAGTTTCATCGACAGTAATTAATCGGCACCAAAACTCGGATTTATTGCGCCTAAACTGCGCAAACAGAGCATTGGAAATGTTCATTCGAACACGTTTTTGGTATAAGTGAGCAAACGTGGCATCCAACGCGCGAGCAGCTTTCTCATGCCTAAATCTTGAGTTAATATGTGACAAAGACGCTCTTTGGACATTTTCATATCTTCTGCTATCTCTCTCACTTTAATTCGGCGGTCGTCTAGCACCATTTGGTGAACTTTCGCAATGTTATCGTCAGTTGTTGCAGTTTTTGGACGTCCCGAACTTTCATCGTCTCCCAAGCTCTCACGGCCACGTTTAAATTCAGCTGCCCAAAATTTCACTGTGATAAATGATGGTGCAGAGTCCCTATACATAGAATCGAACACATCTTTCATTTGCGTAGGTGTACTGCCTTTCAAAAACAAAAATTTAATAACAGATCGATACTCAATTTTGTTTCTTTTTCACAAAAACACTCACATCGACTCACTCAAACGACTGTCAGAAAAAACTACGTGTCCAAATGGGCTGAAATTTTTGTGAGTATCTGTCAAAAGATGCACAACTACATTCACTAGTTTTTATTGACGAGTGCTGCTATCTTCACGTTGAGGCCAGAAACTTTTTAATCCACAATCGATATATTCAGTGATCGGTGTCGGTAGACTGGTGATGTCATGCAAGAACGGTGCCAGAGGACGATTAACCCCAATCAAGCGCTCCTGGCCCAAACGAAGCTCGACCAGCATTTCTCAGGTAAGTCGGAATTGTACTGATTCATTACGTTGGCGGTTTCAGCGAGGACCGGCCCCAGAATCTACAGCGCGTCGGTATGACTCTCTGACCCGGATGCCTAAGGACTCATATCACCCGTTCCAGCGGTAGTTCTCGCTGCGTATAGAAATTACTTTAAGGGCGAAAAGAAGCTAGGCAAGTGTGCAAGGCATTTTTATGATGTGAGGCGATATTTGGTTTAACACTGGTTAAGTTTTTACAGGTCAGTAAATAAAAAAAAAAAATAATAAGTGCACTTTACGCGGCTATCTCCATCTGGTTGTTTTCTTGAACGTGGCCGTTTGCTCAAACTTCTTGACCCGAGGTTTGATTAAAATAACACTTGGACACTCACTTACACGGCGTAATCCGTATTCAATTGTAGGCGTCTTACGTAGGAATCGTTGTTTTGTAAAATTGTTTTACACAAAAAGCACGCTGTTGTCCCATAAAGCGATCCATCGTGACTAACATTGCATGAAGCGTCGCACAATTCCCGGCAATCGCGCGGCCCTCCCTCTAATGGTATTTAAGAAATCAAGTGTTGCCATTTGCAATAATGTATGGCCCACCCGATATAAGATAAGACATTCTTCTTGGGATTCTATGGAAATGTACCCCGGTTGTGTGGTCCGACAGGAGAACGAACTTTCCTCACCTTCTAATATTATGTGTTAGGGGATTCGAGTTTATCAAAAAATAAACTACTTTGTAATAAAAGGCAACTGCGTGTTTAAGTTACAATCGGTTCATTAAGTCCAGAGACGACTTATAATAATTATTACAAGGATATTTTTACTTGGTCGTTTAGCGGAATCGTGAAAAATGGCAGTGACAATTAAACTGCTAAATTAGTTGAGTCAGCCGGGGGAATAGAGTTCACAAAAAATAAAGTTCTGTTGGTTCAGGGAATTTGTAAATGAATATTGTACTGTATTACTAAGTTTGTCAATTTATTACTCGGTCCCGAGTTCAGATTTAGAGCCAAGAAATATTTTACTCTGGCCCAACTTCTTATCCTCATAAATGTCAAATTAGACCGAATATTGCTCTCATGTTTGGAGCTCTGTTTCTAAGCATACCCTCTACCTACCTAAGAGCGTACAGAGACTAGCGATCCGTTTGATCGGGGACACGGCGCTGACATCGGGACTACAGCCGCTATCACATCGAAGCCGCGTAACTGACCTTTGTCTGTTTTACAGATATTAGCACGGGTATTGCTCTTCGGAGATTCGTGTTATTGTTGCGCGCAATTCGGTTTATGTGCGCTCCACAAGACAATCTGACGGATCGTACCAATTTGGGGTTCATCTCCCGACGGCGCGTACTTCTCTGCATTAGAACTCGTTCCGTTATAGAGGAGGAAATCAGTGGAATTTCCTCCCCACGCTATCGGAGCGTAACAACCTGCAACTGTTCAAGAAAAACTGGAACCGTTTTCTATTGGCATCTAGAGGCGCCGCCTCGGCGTTATAGGTTCGCCTCTCCTGAGAGAAGTCAAAAAAGAAAATTCATTACAGATTAGTCAGTCGTCAGTTCAAGGGTTCAATTTGTAAATAAGAGGGTCAATCAATAGTCAGTTCAAAAGTTCAGGCTGGAAATAAAGTTGTTAAGAATTTGAAATAAAATTTGGAATCAGCGAGAAGTCAGTGCAAAAGTTTAGTACGGGGAATACATTTTTAATAACGTTAACTTAGTATTTAGTTCTAGAGTTCAGTTTGAAAATGGAGTTGGTTTTAATCATTATTTTAAGAGTTCAGTTTCGAAGTGAAGTTGGAATAAGTCAGTCGTCAATTTAGTCATCATTTTAAGAGTTTAGTTTTTAAATGAAGTAGGAATCAGTAATTATGGAAAATTTAACAAGCCTCAGGACTTGCTAAATAAGGCCAAGACCGGTTCCCGGTTGTAGTGCCGATGATGATGATGATGAGGAATCAGTAAGTCGTTAATTCAACCGTCGTTTATTTAAATTTTGGAAATAAAGTTGGGATCGGTCAGATGAGTATGGAAGATAAAGCTTTTTTTAGGGATGTGTCAAAGGTAATCTTCTAAATCTTCTAAAGATACTGCGGATCCGAGTCTTTGGCATGCACGAACCACTGAGTTGTACAGGATGTCATGACACTGCACCTACGTACTAAAACACATCCTTGTACCTCCTATCTTTCTTCCCGCGGGACTGACTTTAGGTTTTCTTTGGAGGGGGTGGTTAGCTCTTTAGGTTGGACTTCTATTGCTTTCTGCCAGTCTTTCTCTTTTGAGTTCGCGTTGCTTATTCTCTATTAGGGTTACTAGAGCACAGAGTTGGATCCAACACTCCCTTGACCGCATCCTAGAGTCAACGAAGTGCTTCAGCTCCGGGAGGTTATTTTTCCATTGAGCGAAACGGCTGCATATAAAAATGTCATGTTCAGCATTCTCTTCTCGCTGTGCGCATTGAGGACAGCGGGGTGAATTATCGTGTTCAAGACGGTTTAGGCACTTTCGATACCCACTATTCCTTGACAAGAACTGCATAAAGTGGTAGTTGGAATTCCTACGTGAGCGCTTTATCCAGCCTTCTACAGATGGGATTAGTTTAGAGGTCCATCTGCCTGCCGTAGAGTAATAGGATCTTCTCTTTCTTAATTCCGTCAGGCCTTTTATGTAACCGAAGCATTTCCCGAGCTAAGGTGTCTATGGGGGTAGTGCGGGTATAGCAAGTGCTGCTTCATTGAAGATCGTCGTGAAGCCGCTTATAATACATGACGCACACAGCCCGTATGTTGCTCTCATCATTATTTTCAGTTCTTTCGTTTGTAGAGTTTCTGGCCACGCTGGCTAGCACCGATGCGACCACTTGATAGGATAATTCTGCTACTCTATTCTGGCCCACCGATGTTTAACAAGATACAGGATAGAGCTTGTTTGTATGCCTGCGGCATACTTTACGTGAGATTAGTATAGTAGTAATCTTGGTTTATTGTCGAACATTTAACTACTTGACAGCTTCCGTTGATAGTGTGTTCTGATTTCTGATTTGGAAGTTAGCATATTTCGCTAAAATATGCCGCACTATATTACAAAAGGCTGTTGATACGCGAGGATTGCCAAACACAAGGTGGCCAAAATGCACGTCACGTACTGACAACCTATTCCCGAAATACACTACGTCAACACTAACTGAGTGGATCGAATGGAAACATTTGAAACTAAACAAAATGCTTGCAGGCGGCGGTGTGCCCCCGGTGCCGGTTGAAGCTCGACTGACTAATTACTGGCGAGGAAAAGTTCGTCGCGTCGTGGCAGTGGAGTCATAGCTAGAATCGACTTGCTGCCATTTACTAGGAACTTCGAAAAGAGTCGCTATGCCTGTGTAGGGGATTAGTTCCGGGGAATCCCCGCCGTATAAGCTGAGTTGGATTCGTTGGTTGTGTGTACCGGGAAATTGGTTTCGGCGGCATAGCCAAGTATGATTAAGGGTCTTGATCGTTATGATGGTCGTTTCGCGGAAAATTAGCTGCCGCTTGGTTGCAAACAAGAAGTATAGTTTAAGGAGGAAATGAACCGAAGTGGTTTTTTGGGGAAAATGCACGTGGTTTGATCGTAGGGAATTGATGTGGTTTTACATCTTTTAGGTAGAATAGAAACCGAAATGGTTTTCGGGGGAAATTGGGATTGCTTGGTTGCAAGCGGGGATATAATTTAAAGAGGAAGTTAACCGAGGTGATTTTTAGGAAAAATGTACGCGGCTCGGTATAGTTGATAGTGATGATTAATATTCCGTTGTAGGTTTGAATATGCGTTTTATTACAGCATATGCATTTCGGGGGAAATTAAGATTGCTTGGTCGCAAGAAAGGAATATGATTTAAGTAAAGAATTGACCGAAGCGGTTTTGGGAAAAATTATATGTGGAGTGATGTAATTGAGGGAGATGATTTAGAATGTATTCCATTGAATTGTATTCTGTTGTAAGTTTTGGGAAATGCCTTTCATTGCAGATTGGGAGATGGGTTCTTGCAAGTTCGGGATGAATGCGCTTGCAGATTTTGCATGGTTGCGAATGTGTGTATCGCAGGTTTTGAATGGGGAGTTGGGCTTAGGTGACGCGCTGCTAGCGGTCAAAGTTGGTTGGAATTGTGGCTTGGTTCTCCATGTGGTGCAGAGAGCCCCCACAAGCCCACTGACTTAATTCGGTGAATGTGGTGATCTCAGGGTGCATTGAACTGTGGGAAGATAAAATTGAGAAGGAGGGTAAATGTTTTGTAGCTATTCACCTGCAAGAAGAGATCATTGATCCCCAGGGAATGGAGCGTCTGGGGAAAGTGAACAGGACACCGAATTGGCTAGGGAAATCTGATCGTGGGAACTAAATTAAATACTTTGATAATTTCCCCAGCGATTGCATGATTATGCAACCACGTCATTTGTTCAGACTATGCCGTTGCTAACCGACATGATGCGATTTCCGGTGGAAATCTCATGGGTTAGCGAAATGGGGTTTCCGTATGGCAAAAATGTAGCTAAACTCAATTATGCATTGTCTGATAGAATAATGAGTTTAGCTATGCGTCCTTTTGGAAAACATGATTTTCAGGTGAATAGGTTAGTAGGAGGAATTGGGGTTGAGTTGACACGCTGTTAGCGGTTGAAATAAGACGGAAAAAGTGGGTTGGTTCTCCATGTAGTATAGAGAATCCCCACAGAACTTAGAAATCCTTTTTTTATATCTTTCGAGAGTACTCTAAAAAGGAAATTGTCAACATATTTGATTTTTAAACTTATGTTGTCCAAGTGATTTCCACCGGCTTGTTGACATACTTCATGAAAACACGAGAACAAATTGCTTTTGCAAAGACGTTGATTTTCCGCACATTGCTTTGTTGGTCTATTATTGTCGGACTACCTTCATAGACTTTTGATTTTAGGTTTCCCTACAGTAAATAATCGCTCGGCGTATGATCTAGGGATCGTGGGAGCCATTTAATATATCCTCTTTATTATGTGGGTTTTTCGGGTAACATCTCTTTCAATGGGCGATTTGGGTTCAATTCTTGTGCCAGTTGACTTGTTTAAGCTTTGTGATGCAAATCGCGATGTAAAATTTTTCGTAAAGTGGTCCTCATAATGGTTTCGAGTAGTTTCGATAATTATCCTTACTGTTGGCTCAGTTATCGCAAACATTGTGATACGATTGGTGGTTGCCTGATGCCCCGTTTCGAAATCCTCACAGACCAATTGTTTACTTTTTTTTACACTAACGCGCACACAAAAGAGGATTTTGGAGTACCCTAAATGTGAGGCACTGTGCGAGCGGACAGAGAGGAAGTGGATAAGGAAAGGAGGTATTGATGTACATTGGACATTACAACGACGAGGAAACACATTATCAGGTAGAGCATTCCACATTCCTATGGTCGGCTAGAGAATGACTCTCATGTTTATTTGTGGCCCTGAAGTTGACTTTCAACGTGAACTGATGTGCATTCTCAGATTGAGTAGCATCTCGGGAAAATTTCTGAGGAGGTGAAACACAGGGAGAGACAGACTTGATACGTTGGGCGGCCGTTCTAATGGCGGAACCGACTGATGGCTGGGTCCCCAATAAGTTTCACTGCATGTTTTTGCATCCTATCGAGTACGTGTAGTGCAGTTTTGGATGCGTCAAATGCGGGAGTTGAGCTTGTGGGAGGCGAAGTTGTGGCGGCGGCGTACGGCACGGGGTTCTACTCCGTCCCCACAAACTCTTCACTTTTCGGTGCACTCAGTCAATGGCAAACAAACAAAACTTTCACAGGATGGCGGTCGAAATGTAACTTCGGGTGGAATTGCAATAAGAGCTGAAACACACCGCGGATATCAGGATCGTGTGTCTGCTACGCGCACACACTTTATTACGAATTGAATTGTCTTTATTAATTGATTGATATGAACGTGAACAATGCGCGGCAAACCCCAATCCTTACATACAGCGATTCATTCCGTAGTCCTATTGCTTAATGCAACCATTCGCCAAGAGACAAATAAAACACAATTTTCACTAGTTAAAACTTTTATTTTTATGTACGCTATTGTTATTGTAATTTCACAAATGTCATTATAATCTGACTGCAAGCTTACTCATTAACAACACAACTCGACAACGCAACTTAATAGAACACAAGCACTTAGCAAACGCTAGTTTTAAACACGTTCGTAAAATGAGATAACGCTAGCTTGAACTCGACTTGGTAATGTATACGCATCCCCGGCGCGCCACGGGGAGCGGGAGAAGAACCGACCGGCTCGGTCAGTGGATGGAATAAGACAACCCAAGGATTGAATTTTAACTTGTCTTCAATCCTCAGTTAAGGGTGAGATATGGAGGACAAAGAGAAAAATTTCTCTTTAGGGTGTGGCCACTAGGGAAATGCGATCTTTTCTAACTGGGTGCGACCAATGGACGGCGGTCTCTTTATGCAGTGGTGTCTATGTGTGATCGTACACATCACCGTGTTTATCGATGCATTTCAGCAAATGATAAACGAAACCTACAACGAGGGAAAAAGAACAAAGGGAGAAGCGACGTAAGGCAACGGTCTGTAATTAGGGTCAGCTAAATAAATAAGCTGCAATTCATTAAATGGGAAATGCATTTGGGATACCTCAAACAATTTGGATTGTTTATCGTATCGCAAGAATGCCTGCGCTAGAACAGAATTCTTTTGTTTGCACATGATGTGTGCTAAAGAATTTGGTTTTAGCGGCTATTGCGCTAATTGTATGCAGCGTTTCAATAGGCTGCTAGGAGTTGCTTTGTCGTTGGACAAAAGAGTCGCCAGCCAATGTGTATGTGGGGAACATTGCTGTACACATGGTGAGGCTGGGTATAGCCGACTCAATGATCATTATCCCCGACTATGGTGGTTACATGGTCCTATAACCGATATGTTTTCTTTCAGGGATATGATTTTTGTTCTTTAAGGAATTCTTCTAGGAAAGCAAATATGATGCATTGAATTATGAATGCCTGAGAACCCTTTTAGGAAATTTTCTGCCGATGCGTTGATGCTTGGAGAATGCCCTTGTGAAAGGAAATGCTTTGATGCGGGGAAATTGAGGTGCAAATATGAGTTGCGAATACGGGGGGTTCTTCAAGTGAGCTTTAAGAACCCCCACAAGCTCCCTTTTGGGACGAAACTCAACTTGCTATCATCAGCATTGGATTGTGAGCAATGGACATGAGATCATTTATAAAGGTAAGGAAGAGAGTGGATGAGAGTACAGAATACTGGCGAACATCTGCATAAATTTGATGGGAGGCAAATTTGACACCATCAAGAACCATTTAAGGGTACTCAAAAATCCCATTTCGTGTGTGGGTTAGTTAAAAAAAAAAACACTTGGATTGAAGGGCCATAAAGATAGTATCTTATCCATCGGATCGGTGAATCGTCCACTCCATAGGAACGTCATTTCGACAATAGGGCTGGATGCCAAATTTTGTCTTTAATATTCGCTGACTTCCATCTATTTGGGAAACGACCAGTAGAATAAGGCAAATGGAAGAGTGTCCGCAGTGGTTTAGCGAGTGAAGAGGGACATCTCTTCTAGAGGGTTGGGGGAATGCCATCCGGACCAACGGATTTTATTGCGTTTAGCTCCTTGAGTGCGTGGGCAGTAGTACGCGTTCGGAAGTGAATTAAGCTCGTACTGTGGTGCTTATACTCAACTTGAGCCGAAACTGATGTGGTATCGGGCAGCGTTGAATTGGCTGCAAAATGTGTAGCAAGTAGATTTGCCTCCTCTATCACACTGGTTACTGGTGTGTCATCGACTATTAGCGAAGGGATGGATGAGGAGAGCGAGTTTTGGATGTTTTTCACGGATGCCCAGAAGTTTTTACTACCTGTGAAAGAGCGTAGTATTTTTTATCTCACTCTCTGGTCATGCAAGAACTTGGCGCGTTGAATATGCTCATTGCAATTATTTCTAGTCCTCTTGAACCTTTTCTGGTTTTACTCAGTATTGTTTGATTTATACAACTGGAATCTTAACTGCTTTGCCTTAATAGCCTATCTGCACCCGGAATCGAACCACATATATCTCTTGGGTTTCATATGCTTTACCCTGTGTGGAACAAAGGTTCACATGTCAAGCAGAATCGCGTCTGTCAATGTGTCCGATATAGAGTCAACATCGTAATTGAGGAGAAATAACGATCAATTCAAGTACCCAAAAAAGTCGTTTAGACCTTCCCGGTTGGCTTTTTCGTATAACCTTACTGCTCTTTTGGGAGTTTTCTTGTTAACGTTGCTGTTAGTTAAATTAAATTTAGCTGACACGACACAGTAGTTTGAAGTGCCCAAGGGCGAAGAAACATCAATGGTGTATTTGTTCGGGTGTGAGGTGAAAAACAGGTCCAATGTGTTGGCAGTATGGCCACCTAAGTCTAGTATCCATGTTGGCTCTTTGACAAGTTGAGCTTAACTATTTGAAACAGCAAAAAGCTAGACATACTGACCTTTAGGCGTTGTGTGTTTGGAGTGGCGAAGTCACAGAGTTATGTACATTGAAATCACCCATAATAAACATTTCAGTGTGTGGATATAGGATCAAAATCCTATTGATAGAATTAGTAGATAGAGCATCAACTTCGTTAAAGGATGCGTCTGTATTTTAGTTCGGGCTTCTGTAAAGGAAACAGTAATGTATGATGTGCTTATGAACGTGAAGATTTAGCGACGAGGCACTCTGGGTTGAGCAGAGTGCATATTGTCACAGAAGCTACTAAGAAATACCACTTTGTATGTATGGGGCTAGACCACGATGTGGAAAGAGCAAAGGCACTAAGTTATAAACAGGTAGTTTGAAATCGGAAATGTCTGTATTATCTATTACCTGGGTTTCGCTAAGTGCAAGAATTGCTGGTTTTTGGTTAGAAACGTGAGCAAACACAGAGGAGAAATGGCATCTTAGGCCGCGAATGTTACAAAGATCGTCGGGGAATTCAACGGAGGTGCTAAAAAGAGCAAAAACAAACGAAAGGAAAGGGGAGGGTCTGCAGTTTTCCCGCATTGTACATTTCCACACAATTTTCACACTACGGCGCGTGTTTTTTTTTGGGTTCGGTAGGAAGGTGGTAATTTTTAAAAGATGCCGGATTTTTACCGAGTAAAACCACCTCCAGCCAGCACATCTTCTCGCTGATCCCCACGGAACTTTATTTAGATATTCCATCGCGGGGCGGGACAGACTTTACTGGTTAATGAACAAGACTCTATGAAGCCCATCTGATCACACAGGAAGCTGTGTATCATGTTGCTGCGGAAGGTGGAACGTTTATATTTTCGACTTTATACAAGAGCCCTAGTTTTCATATTCTGTCCCTACGTCGACAATGCATGCAACGCTGCATTTCTTTTGCTTTAATTTAGAGCTAACATCAACGTGGAAACTAGTAAGTTAAGTATTATTTCTTCTCAAGGAAATGATTATTCATGGGAAACAAGATTCGTTTTTCTTCTAATTTCCCAACATTAGAGAGGATGGAGATTGCCCAAAGGTTGAACCTTGTTCTTCCTATTCCTTTCGGGAATGAGGATGATTCTTGAGAGTTTCCATGTAGGATATAGCCATTGTTGAGGCAATAACGTTATATTTCCAAATGCCGAGTTCAAAAGTTATGTAATTATGGTATGTGGGTTGTAAGATTGCTTGGATCAGTCGATTTTATTCGTTTAACTTTCTCTTTGCTGGTGTAATACCAAAGGTTACGCACCTCGCCGTTAGCGTTAGGTTATGTATCCTGATATCAAAATAAAAATATTGAAGTTGCCTATTTGGCACTGGGAGTATCCTACCGGCTGCGCCAAACAGTAAGGTTATTTGCTTAAATCTTACCTGACTGGATGTGGGCGGTCCGCCCTTGCTGTTCCGGATCCCAAATGGAGAGCCAAATAAGTGAAATTATATTACTTGTTGATATTATGGTAGCGAGCCTAGGGTTCGCTAGATTAATTATTTTTAATAAATAAGAGCCGTTAAATCGATTTTGAATTAATATAACACTTTATTAGTCCGTTAATAGCAACCATTACTTTTACCGTACACTTGTCGCTTACTTAACTTATCGCTTCCGTACTTATCGCGTCTTTGACTGCTTACTTCTCACTTCTTACTTATTGCTTGCTTCACTTTCTACTTCTTACTCATCTCCATGATCTGTGTGGGACGTATTTATACCGTTTCCTCATTCTGATTCGGCGTTTCGTTTCCGTCCGTTCCATAGTCTTGGAATATAGAATATTCTAGTACTTTGGTTCGGACTTTGTCGAATAATCTGGTACTGATGGTCATATGCGTAACACTACCCTCCGCCTAGATTAGTTCGTCCCGAACTAAGTTCACTGGTCTTCCGGGCTAACAAAAGCCGCCATTCGGTCGCGATGCACCACTTTCCTCTTGGCGTTCGGCGGTGGAAGTTCTTGACCTTCTTCCAAATTTTCTACTGCTCTCCTTTTCGCGTCAGCTCTAGCCTGCCGCCATTCTTCCTTTTCCTGACGACGGAATTCCTCTTGCATTTTAGGGATCTCATGCGAATAGTATAAGAGAAAATGCATGTGCACACCCTTAAGCTCTTCTGGAGTTTGCACTTCACGTAAGCGGTCTAGATCTTCATCTTTAATTACACGCATATCATCTGGTATTGGAGCATCTGTCGATTTTATAACCGTATCCAACTGGTAGTTCCGCACCTTTTCAAATAACTGGAGCGGTTTGTTCTTTGGAGCTGACAGTAAACACCAGCGTGCATCGTAGTAATAGACTTTCCATAGATCGTCGCACGTTAATTCTGGTTTGACGTGTTCTTCTCTATAGAACGCAATGAACGGCACCTCTAGCTGTTGATTACGCCTACAATCTAGGGCTTGCTTGATCTTTCCCCCCGTATGTGGTGGCTTACAATAGCGGCTTACAATAGCGGTCTCGGCCTCCAACATCCGTCCTCTTGTTCGAAAACAGTTGATTTACAAAACGCCTGTATGTAAATCCATTCAGTTTCATCTTGTAGTTCATTGGGTCCATCTGGAACAGGCGTAACCGGAACTTCGCGCAATTGCATTCGCTCAGGAATATCCGTTTTACGGATTTCATTGTCCAAATCCGTAAAGTGACCTCTTTCCAATTCACTAGGTTCGTATTCGGGTTCATATCCGTCCTCGTCATAATTAGTGAAATCCTCATAGTCGAAATATACACCGAAACTGTCCTGACCTTCTTGCAATGACGCGTCAGTGACTGGAAGTCGTCTTTTCTTATTCTTCTCAGCAATTAGCCTTCCTTCGTTGTCTACAATAAAATCCTCAGCATCAGACTCCGGTTCCTCATCATCATTGAAATGTTTTGCCGCCTCAGTTTCCCTGTGACTACGTTTAGAGCGGCGTTCAACATCGTCTTCGTCGTCGAATAGGTGTTCGGCTATAGCCTCACGTGTAGAACCTTCATCGACGTGTTGTTCCTCTCCATCACTTTCTTCGTCCTGTGTACGACGCAGACGCTTGGAACGCTTTCTGCGTTCGACTTTCAAACCAAGATTCTCTTCAATAAGGTCACGGTCGTCGTCTTCCAGTCGGTCGTCTAACTCGTCATCATCGTTGTAAATCCGTTTCGGGGAACGGCCTGAAGCATCAGTGTCTTCACCATCACTGCCGTCCTCTTCAATCGGGTTATCATCGATGAGATCCTTCAGTTCTTCACATAACTCATCATCGTCATCTTCCTCCTCTTCCTCACTGCTGTCGGGCATAGCTTTGCTCTTCCTGAGTTTCTTCCTTTCATGTGGCTCCAATTCCTCCTTATCCTCAGATTCCTACGCTTCCGAGTAACAGAATTCTTTCATACACTGCCTTTGGGCATCCAATTTTGCCTTAAACTCTGCAGCTCGTGCGTCCATTTTGCATTAACGTCTGCAGCCCACGCATCCAATTTTGCAGCTCGCGCATCTAATTTTGCCTTAAACTCTGCAGCTCGCGCGTCCAATTTTGCCACCATCATTCTGAACATCTCCGAAATTTCCAACGGTGGCGAACTCTTCTTCATTACATTGGCACTATCTTGACTCGCTGTTTCTTCTCCATCCGGACAGTCTGGCCCACTCGTAAAAGCACCTGTGCCGACATCAATATCCTCTTCTTCTATTGCTGTTTGCAGACGCTGTCGAAGAATTGGCTTCTCTCCTCTGCTATCCAGGTTCCGGTCCTCCAAATGTCGATCTGACATCGTCACAATACACTTCCACAGACTTATTTATTTCACCAATAATTAATCCCACTTCTGACACCAATTGTAGCGAGCTTAGGGTTCGCTGGATTAATTATTTTTAATAAATAAGAGCCGTTAAATCGATTTTGAATTAATATAACACTTTATTAGTCCGTTAATAACAACCGTTACTTTTACCGTACACTTATCGCTTACTTAACTTATCGCTTCCGTACTTATCGCGTCTTTGACTGCTTACTTCTCGCTTCTTACTTATTGCTTGCTTCACTTTCTACTTATTACTCCGTACTTCCGCACTTATCGCTTGCTTCACTTTCTACTTATCTGTGTGCGACGTATTTATACTGTAGCGAGCTTAGGGTTCGCTGGATTAATTATTTTTAATAAATAAGAGCCGTTGAATCGATTTTGAATTAATGTGACACTTTATTAGTCCGTTAATAACAACCGTTACTTTTTACCGTACACTTAACGATTTCTTGACTTATCGTTTCCGTACTTATCGCGTATTTTCCTTCTTACTTCTAACTTGAGACTTATCCTTCCGCTCTGCGTGCGACGTATTTATACCGTTTTTCCTCATTCTGATTTGGTGTATCGTTTCCGTCCGTTCCATAGTCTTGAATATTCTATTCCAGTTTTCCAGAACTTCCTAAAATAATCTAGTACTTTGTTTCGGACTTTCTCGAAGATTCCAGTACTGATTGTCATATGCGTCACACTACCCTCCGCCTAGATTAGTTCGTCCCGAACTAAGTTCACTGATCTCCTGGGTTAACAAAAGTCGCCAGTCGGTCACGATGTACCACTTTCATCTTGGCGTTCGGTCTTCGCTGAATCCTGTAGACAACGTCGTTAATTCTTGTGAGAATCTTATAAGGTCCTTCCCAATGTTGCTGCAACTTCGGAGACCTTCCTTTTTGCCGACGAGGGTTATAAAGCCATACGTTATCGCCTGCATTAAATCCGGATGCGTTGGCTCGAACGTCGTACCTTGTTTTCATCCTGTCACTGGATACCTTGATTTGCTTTCGAGCCAAATGATGAATCTCATCGAGGCGATTTCTCCATTCGGCTACGTAGTCTTCGGTCTTGTCTATGGCGTCTGGAGGTATTCCGAATCGCAGATCGGCTGGTAATCGTATCCCCCGTCCAAATATAATTTTTGCTGGAGAATGGCCCGTCGTGTCGTGATTAGCCGATCTATAGCTCATGAGAAAGGTTTGTACATATTTGTCCCAATCTCTTTGGTGATCACTAACGACCTTCGATAAATGCTCTTTCATTGTTCGGTTGAACCTTTCGACCATTCCGTCTGACTGCGGATGTAAGGGTGTGGTCCTGGTTTTCCTTACGCCCAGTGCGGCACAGATGCCTTGAAATATCTGTGATTCGAAATTTCGGCCTTGATCGGAATGAAGCTCACAGGGAACTCCATATCTGCTGATCCAATTATTGATTAGCTGCTCAATGACAGTTGTTGCTTCTTGGTTTGGAATTGGAAGGACTTCCACCCACTAGAATCTGCATTCGATGGGATTTTCCGCCCGCGGCTTCCCATTTACGCCCAATTTGCCTTAAATGTTCCAGTCTTGTCGGAAATATTGTTCCAAGTTGGCCGCTCGTTCTTTTCTTTGTATTCCAGAATTAGTGACATATCTTCATCCTGAAGTTGAGCTGCGCGTATAGCATCACTCGTCCACCCATCTAGTACTTCTACTTGTACATTTCGCAGGTCGTACGCCTCTTCTTTCTCTTCCGCTCTATGACAATGTTTACAATCTGGCTTACATGGTCTTCTTGATAGAGCATCAGCGTTATTATGCACCTTCCCTTGACGGTGGGAAATTTGGAAATCGTACGTTTGAAGTCGTTCGATCCATCGAGCTATTTGTCCTTCCGGATTCTTAAAATTTAACAACCATTTCAGGGCGGCATGATCCGTCCGAAGGTGGAATCGACGTCCGTAGAGGTATTTATGGAAATTCTTAACAGCTTCTACGACAGCCAGCAGTTCCTTTCTTGTTGTGCAGTAATTTCTCTCTGGCTTAGATAGAACTCGACTATAATATGCGACAACTCTTTCTTTACCACCCACCTCCTGTGACAACACTGCTCCGATTCCTGTGTTACTTCCATCAGTATCCAATATAAATGGGCAATCCGCTCTTGGGAATGCCAATGTTGGCGTCTTACATAACTCGGCCTTCAATGTGTTGAATGCTGCCTCACACTTTTCTGTCCAATTGAATTTCTTGTCTTTACCCGTTAGTTCATGTAGGGTTCTAGCCACGTTGGCAAAACCTTTAACAAACCGTCGGTAATATGTGGCTAATCCCATAAAGCTTCTCAGCTGCTGCTTGTCTTCTGGAGTAGGCCACTCTCGTACGGCTGCTATCTTATCAGAATCCGTTTGAACTCCTGCAGATGAAACGATGTGTCCCAGAAATTTTACTCTCCTTTGGAAGAGTTCACATTTTTTCGAATTGAGCTTTAAGTTGGCCTGTCTTAGTCGTTCGAAGACGGAGCGCAGATTATTGATGTGTTCTGGTAGATTCCTTCCAACAACGATGATATCGTCCAAGTACACAAGACACGTCTTCCATGTAAGTCCCCGTAGAACACTCTCCATTAATCGTTCAAACGTTGCTGGAGCATTACACAATCCAAAAGGCATCACGTTGAATTGATAAAGTCCGTTTCCGGTAGTAAACGCTGTCTTCTCCTTGTCCTCCTCCTTCACTTCCACTTGCCAGTAACCGCTCTTTAGGTCCAATGTTGAAAACCACTGAGCTCCAGAAAGGGTATCTAGTGTGTCGTCGATTCGAGGAAGCGGGTAACTGTCTTTCTTCGTAACAAAATCTAGTTGTCCCATCCTTCTTCTTGACGAGCACTACCGGCGAAGCCCATGGGCTCGATGATTTCTCGATGACTCCTTGCTCTTCCATCTCTCGAATCATCTTGCCTACTTCTGATTGTTTGGCCAACGGTAGTCGACGAGGTGGCTGTCTTATAGGTCTTGACTCACCCGTGTCAATGCGATGTTTAACTATACCGGTGCGTCCGAATTTATCATTTCCTGTCACAAAAATATCAGAAAAATCGTTCAGGAGTGATTCAACGCTTGTCTTTTCTCCATCTGTTAATCCGATTTTCTGGGGCATCAGCCTATTAACCCAAGGGGATGCACCAGAGGGCTTTTGAATTGAATGATCCTCTCCCCTTGTTTGATTTGAACTTATCATTGATACGGGTGCACATTCTGCGATTACTTCTCCTTTTCTTATTGTGAACGGCTCCTCAGACGCATTTAGTACTCTGACAGGTACGATGTGCTTCTTCGCGTCGATAAGGGCTTTACCAACAAGGATGTTCCCCTTACGCTGATTTTGTGCAGCTTCGGTGATATAAAATCGATTGTCACCGGGATCACTCTCGAGACTGGTCCAAATTACCGAGTCGGAACGAGCTGGGATCTCATCCTCCTCACGCACATAACATTTCAGTCTTCGCAATTGTTCGTCCTGCAGTGTAAGAGCAACCTCCAAGTTACCAATTCGCAGTGTTCTTTGCCCGATATCTAGAACAACTTGATGCTCCTTCATGAAATCCATTCCAAGAATGCATTCGTCCGTAATATCGGCAACCAAAAATTGGTGTGATATGGAAATATTGCCCAGTACTATTATGCTCTCGACTTCTCCGTAGACTGTAGAACATTCTCCTGTAGCAGTCCTCAAAGCGTATCTTCTATTTTTATTAAGGGCAATTTTGCCCACGATATCCGGCCGAATTATGGATCTCGTTGCTCCAGTGTCAATTGTCACTGTTGTTGTCCTTGCATTAACGATCGTAGTTATGACCAAACTTTGGTTATCCCGTTGGAGTTGTGATACAGTTACGATGCTGGGGCTGTACATTCCACCAGGCGACTTTCGCCCCGTAAAGTCTGCCCTTACAAGTTTCCCGAGCTCTTGGCCTCAGGTTGGTCCGTTGATAGTCTCCTCTTATGATTAGCGCATGAACAACAATTCTCACTTGATGTTTCATTCATTCGTCGACGTTTCCTACAGTCAACAGAGATGTGACCGACTTCGCCGCATGTCCAACACTTCATATCAGGCCTCAGGGTTCTCCGTTGTACATGCCCGATTCTTTGGCAGGAACATTCCTCGACGGAAATTTCTCGGACTCTATATGTACTCCTGGTGGCCAGTTTAGCAGATTCATAAGCCAATGCGAACGCCAGTATTTCGTTAGTCGTCTACTTTCCCGCCAAACGAACGGCCTGTTGCAAATCCCGATCTTGGAGTGCGTTTATAAATGCATCCATTGCTACCTCGTTTAGGAATTCCTTAGTCATATTTGAATAAGACAAGTTTGCCAATCGCTCAATGTCTGCCTGCAACTGTTGAAGATTTTCTCCAGGTTTCTGCGTTCTGCTCCTCAGTTGCATGCGGTAGACCTGCTGCATGTGGTTGTCTCCATACCTAGCTTCAAGGCCGTCTCTTACCGCTTGGAAATCTGTTTGCTTCTCTGCTGGTATGGTTTGTAGCAATTCTGCAGCCGCCCCGCGGAGTGACAAGATTAGTGATGTTGACTTTTGCTCATCCGACCACTTATTATAATTGGCCGCGGCGTCAAACTGACGTATAAATACTTCTAACTTGAGGGTCCCGTTCCATCGAATGTTGGCGGTTGCATCCTTGTATCTTTGTAGTCATGTTGATTGCTAGGCGATGTCTTATTTCTCTCAACACACTCAAGTCTCTTTTCGATTCGCATTATTTCTTCGGTGACTTTTAGATCCAGATTTTCTATTTCGTTTCGAATTTCTGACTGGATTTCTTCCTTCAAGTGTTGAAAATTACGTTTCATCCACTGTGTTTGGGCATCCAATTTTGCATTCAGATCTGCAGCTTGTGCGTCGAATTTTGAATTTTGGACGTCGAATTTTGAATTTACGGCGTCGAATTTTGAATTAACATCTGCAGCTTGTGCGTCGAATTTTGTCATCATCATCCGGAACATCCGAAATGTCTAACAGTGGCGAACTCTTCTCCGTTACATTGCAACCATCTTGACTCGCTGTTTCTTCTCCATCCGGACAGTCTGGACCAATCGTAAAAACATATGTGTCGACATCAATACCCTCTTCCTCCATTGCTGCTTGCAGACGTTGTCGAAGAATTTGCTTCTGTCCTCTGCTATCCAGATTCCGGTCCTGAAGTTCCTTCTTCAACTCAGGAACGCGAAGATCCTCTAAATGTCGATCTGACATCGTCACAACACACTTTCACACACTTATTCACTTAAACAATAATTAATCCCACTTCTGACACCAATTGTAGCGAGCTTAGGGTTCGCTGGATTAATTATTTTTAATAAATAAGAGCCGTTTATTCGATTTTGAATTAATGTGACACTTTATTAGTCCGTTAATAACAACCGTTACTTTTTACCGTACACTTAACGATTTCTTGACTTATCGTTTCCGTACTTATCGCGTATTTTCCTTCTTACTTCTAACTTGAGACTTATCCTTCCGCTCTGCGTGCGACGTATTTATACCGTTTTTCCTCATTCTGATTTGGTGTATCGTTTCCGTCCGTTCCATAGTCTTGAATATTCTATTCCAGTTTTCCAGAACTTCCTAAAATAATCTAGTACTTTGTTTCGGACTTTCTCGAAGATTCCAGTACTGATTGTCATATGCGTCACAATACCGTTTTCTCATTCTGATTCAGCGTTTCGTTTCCGTCCGTTCCATAGTCTTGGAATATAGAATATTCTAGTACTTTGGTTCGGACTTTCTCGAATATTCTAGTACTGATTGTCATATGCGTCACATTATTTTATTTAAGGAACAAAAGGGCCGATGTACTTTTGCGAAGGCCGCGACCTGGAGTTCTTGACTAAAAGGCAGCTGTTCCATCGCAAGGTTGTGACCTTTTACTCTGATCGATTGACTCTCCATTTAATCCGTTTCAACCACTCTTTATATACCCTAAAGTCTGGAGGCAGAAACGCAAACGATACATTTTCACTTGGACTTCGACTCAAACACATGATACATATTGAGTCCGATTGCCTGGCATGAGATATCCGCATTCCTTAATTATCATTTGTAATTTAATTGGGTCTCGCAAGGTGCAACGGCTTGCGTCGTCCAAATGATGATTGCACCAAATCAATCAAAATACAAAAACCTTCGTTCGGTCCATTCGCACCGTTCAAATGATAATTGCACTTGACCAAACCAATTGAAATACAATAACCTTCGCTCGGGTCATTTGCACCGTACCACCGTTTGATGCTTTGCCGCTACGTCTGTTGGCTTTCGCCGGACACTCCGTTTAAACGACACTTCTATTGTCTTTCAAGGCGCTGGTGGTGTCTTGTGTCAAGCATGAGTCCTGATTTTGGGCTTGATGTAGTGCTCTGAAGAGCCCTACCATCTCCTTTCCCCACACCTACATCCAAATCCCAGCAGTAATACACTAAAACCTAAAATTCAATCAAAACCCGAAAAAACCCAAACTAGACCCAAAATTCGCAATAAACGAATCAAACATTCGTTTATCGCTTATTAGCTGCTTCCACGGCATAATTAAATCCAAAATCTTAAATTAAAATCAAATTCCCAATAAACGAATCTAATATTCGTTTATTGTTCTATATTCGCCCCACGGCATCATCCAAACTCAAAATCCAGAGATCATTATCTCTATTTGGGAAAATTCTTAATAAATTGAACAAACAAAAACCCAAAACCAGATACATATCGACATCTGCACAATAGTTTCATAGGAATTCAGGAAACTGAATCCTTATCTTAAATAAACACTGAGCATCTCACTCAGGATTCCAAAATCGGGATTTTTGTAGGAAATTGTGTATTTTCGAGATACAAATTTCGATTTGTTTCTCTTTATAAGGGTGATGAATTTCAGATTCGAAGTTCAGTCTCGATTGGCGTCCGAAGTGGAAGAACGCCAATAAACTAAATAAAATTATAAAATAAATGTAATTAAATAAATAAATCGAGGTTTAAATGCTGGAAATAAAGGTGATAGATTTTTTATTGCGCTTGGCCGATTCTTCCTACTCGACGACCGGTAGCTGCTCTTCCCTCGAGGTTCGAGGAAGCACGGCGGCACCGCAACGGGTCCCCTCAGGAGCTTTCTTAAAGAGATCCCTCGTCCTTTTCAGGACCAGACAAGCTCCCTGAGAGAAGGACCACTACAAAAATGGTGGCAGCGGTGGGATATCCAACTATCCCCTACCAACAACAAAAGAAGAAGGAGCAGCAACCCATAATATTAACAAATAACAAAAGCGTGCCTGGGGCTAAACACCGGCAATAGTGCAAAAAGTGATTAAAATTGGCCAACACAACTCCGGCCAGCCCCGGGATCCTCAGGTAAAATCGTGTGGCGAACATCGTATATCGTTCTGCAGATACAACAAAAATAAATTCAATGACAGTGGCATCAACTATAGTTCTTTACCGAGTCCAAAATGTGCTGTACAATACGTCAACAAATGTTGATGAAACTGGTTTTATGCAACATCGTCTAGCAGGCGCATCAATACGTGGTGCGCTATAAACATCCACAACATCGCCATAGCCATTAACACAGCCGAAGCAGTCAGCATCAGCAAGGAACTCAAATCCTTGAAATACATCAAACAGCGGTAACATATCATTGGCGGCACCAGCAGGCAAACATCTAAATAGTGTGTGTTGTAAATGAAGTGAACGACGGCCATGAGTCCCGCCAACATATTACAAGGTAGCAGGATAACCGATGACATCATCATCTCCTACCAGGATACCGAACACTTGGACTCAGTGGCAACACACTCAACAGAATGTCCAGCAACAACCACAGGTACTTATATCCATTTATATATATATTAGTTGAATCTAAAATTTTCATATACAAAGGGGACAAATGAAACCCCAAATTTAATGAACGCAAAATTTGTATTAAACATATATACTTTAAGGGGAATGATAACAAAAACCCCAAGAAAAATTTAAATATACAAAGGAAGAATAATAAAGTACAAACCCTACACATATAAAAGCAATTTTCCTAAATTTTTACATATACATATATATATTTACATTCATTAAATAAGTTTCTTAAGGATTTAATTTACTTGATGAAGATTTTCCATACTTTCTAACAGGAAATTCTCGATTTTAACGCGCTCACCCTTATCTGTCTGTTGGTCTTTTTCGTTTCATCTGTTTAAATCGAAATTCCTTAGGAACTCTTTCCCATATTCATCTATTAGGATCTTTTCCACTTGCGGGCTCGTTTCACTTTGGGCTCGATTAAAATGTCCTATCTTTTTACCATTGCCTTCTTTCACAGGATCTCTTCTGCTTATCTGTCTACCAGGATTTTTCGAAATTAGGAATGTTTTAGTTCGGTGTCAGTAAAAATCTTCTCTTACCTTTAGTATTTTCAAAATTTCCTTTAGATAAATCGATGTGTTTGGGTTTGAAGTCATTTTTTCTCTTTTCTCTTTAGGATCGCTTCAATTGAGTTCGAAAAATTCTCTTCTTACTCTTCGCCCTTTGGTGTACTTGTATTTGGTGAGATGAATTTACTCAAGGAATTTTTCCCCCAAAATAATACGCGAATCGAATATTTGAGGCGCGCGAAAATTAATACCCAATTATAAAAACGCGAAACTAATAACAATGAATATCACAATCGGGTTGAAAGATATTTTGGATTTCGTGCCGGTGTTTAACGGTAATCCGGACGAATTAGATAATTTTATTTCTTGCGGGGATATTATTTTTTCACAGGCACAGGACGACAGTCAGCATGCTTTTTATCTAAGCGTGGTGAAAACCAGACTGAAAGGGCCAGCATGCGACCACATCCGGTACAAGGTCATTTCAACCTGGAATGATCTTGCTTCCGAATTAAAGGGAGAATTTAAAATTCTCACCTCAAGGTCAGCGGCACAAAACAGTCTGGTGAAAGCCAAGCAAGATAGCAAGGAAGATGTGAAGGAGTTTGGAAACAGACTCGCACACCTCCTGCATCTGCTGAACAAAGCCACGTTCGAAAGCACTGTCGATCCTGCGGTGCGAACATATCTCCTCGAAGAAAATAAAAAGCTCGCCTTGCATACTTTTGAAGATGGTCTTAGGGATTCCCATTTAAAACTCTTAGTGAAAGCACGAGGTACCCCAAGTCTTAGAGCAGCAATAAATTACGCTCTCGAGCAGGCCCCACGACTAGGCGATAGAAACCTACTTAATTTATCTTATAACTCCAAATATAGCCAACCAGCAATTTGGCAATCGTGCAATAGGTGTGGTCATACTTCTGCGACATGTCGTCGAAATGAAAATGGTTGTAATGCTATTTCCCAAATTAAAGCAGAGGTTGAACGCCTCCAATGCACATATTGCAACAAATTTAATCATTCCCAAGCAGAATGTAGGAGACTGTCCCATTTCAGAAGTCAAAACGACTCTCCATCAAATAAAAATGATTTGAGAACTCAGCCCACTTCTACCGCAAACGTTTGGAGAAGTGGAGTAATTAACAAAACGAGTAGGGTACAGCAATCACAAATTTATATAGGAACATTAAACAGCCAAAGATCTAAACAATCGTTATTAGAAGCTAATGATATAAACAGGAAGGTAGAAAATGCCTCACCTTACAAGGTGTCGTCTACGGATGAAATTGGCATTAGAGATAATAGGGACAAAAATCAGAGGCAGGACGATCTAGAGGCCCCCCAAATAGAGGAGGTATTGGCCAAAGATCGCATCCAACAGTCAACATTTGAATCCGTTTGTCTACGGGCCGGATCTGATGATTCGACAAAGACTCCTGACCATACTATCCTAACACCTCCATCTACTTTTATATTCTTAAATGCTCCGACTTCTAGCAACAACAGGTCCAAGCTCATAAAGCACAAACAGAAAATTCCGGCAAAGTGTAAGCCTGAGGAGCAAGAACTCCCAGCAAACTGTAAGCCCGAGGAACAAAAACTTTCAGCTAAGTGTAAGCCTGTGGAACAAAGAGTCCCAGCAGAATGTAAGCCTGAGGAACAAAGATTCCCAGCTAAGAGTAAGACTGTGGAACAAGAAGTCACAGTAGAATGTGAGCCTGTAAATAACAGCTATATCAAATTACCGCTTTTAAATTGCTTGTTTGCCCGCATCGTTTCCCTCGTTTATCTAATTTTTCAAACTTTAAAATGGATTCTGCAAATGAAACATAAAAATAAACAAATGATCGAAATCCCTTTCACAAATAAAACAATGGTTAATCTTCCAAAATCGATTATGAATTCTACACCCTTTAAAATGCTTTTCATAGATGGTTTTACTGCCCAAACTTTGAAAAATTTTACACAAACCAAACCGACGAGAGTTTGGAAAGTCTTCCACAAATTTAAAGAAAAACTTAAAGTGAAACAAATGGATTTTCCTTTATTATTCAAACATATATGTATACGTGTATGAACATATAAATAATAAAATACCAATTCTCACATTATAAATCTAAAAATATATAAAAAACTATATGTAAATTAAATATATCCACAGAAAATATATAATTAATAATATTGAATTCCCCTCTTAACAAATAATTGTACAAAAACAAAATAGATACATATACATAATAACGGAAATAAATAAAATAAAACAACCAACTTTGTTTTGGGAAATTTATGTATCTAAAAGAAAATTATCTATAATAAACAAAGAAAATTTGTAAATAATACAACTGTATTCACAATTCAGGAGATAATAAGCAAAATATAATACAAATAAATCTTTAAATTGCTTATATTATGAAGAAAATCTCCGCAAATTCATATCAAATGAAGTTTGTAAATATTATATAGCTAACGCTTATATATAAAAGCTTGACATAAAACAAACAAATAAACTGTCTTGAATTATTCAAATAGAAAGCTGTAAATGACAGTTTGAATAACTTTAAGTAAGCAAAAATTAATAACAAAAAATCTATGAAATAAACAATATTATATACAAATATAATAATTTCAAATACCTATGTAACATTCTTCAATTAACCTAATCACATATATCCTAAGAAAAATAAGGAACTAACATTTTTCACTTTAAATCAAAATGAATTTTAAAAATTTAGAATCAAAACTTTCTTTATAATACAAAAAAAAAAAAAAAAACAAATATAGTCCTCAAAATGAAACAGAAATATACTCTGTAGATAATGTAAATTCTTATATAATACACAAGTTGTAAAGCTTACCTAAAATTGATCTGTAGCACAAATTGAATTTAATATTTTATTTAAAATAATCTTATTTCATAAAAATAATTCACAATTATTATTAAATATATTGAAAAAACAAAAGAACACTGTAAATAACATTATTAATATATGTAACTTAAAAATGTACTTATATACACGATAAGAAAAATTGTGAATTTAAGCCTTTAGTTTAACACATAATCTTAGACTTTATAAAAACATAACAAAACATTGAAGAACACTCTACCGTAAGCTACAGAATTAACACAAAATTTTGAATAATACTTAAAAACAAGAACAAACATTTAAAAAAGTAGCAAGCAATTATAACTACAATGAAAATTTAAAGTAACCATTATAATTGGAAATCCAAATTATGTAACGAATCATGATGACATCGCCCTTCATCTTTTATCGCGTCACTCCTACAAAATTAATCTCTTACAGATTAATTTTTTTTGAAGGAGGGGAGGATGTAGTGCTCTGAAGAGCCCTACCATCTCCTTTCCCCACACCTACATCCAAATCCCAGCAGTAATACACTAAAACCTAAAATTCAATCAAAACCCGAAAAAACCCAAACTAGACCCAAAATTCGCAATAAACGAATCAAACATTCGTTTATCGCTTATTAGCTGCTTCCACGGCATAATTAAATCCAAAATCTTAAATTAAAATCAAATTCCCAATAAACGAATCTAATATTCGTTTATTGTTCTATATTCGCCCCACGGCATCATCCAAACTCAAAATCCAGAGATCATTATCTCTATTTGGGAAAATTCTTAATAAATTGAACAAACAAAAACCCAAAACCAGATACATATCGACATCTGCACAATAGTTTCATAGGAATTCAGGAAACTGAATCCTTATCTTAAATAAACACTGAGCATCTCACTCAGGATTCCAAAATCGGGATTTTTGTAGGAAATTGTGTATTTTCGAGATACAAATTTCGATTTGTTTCTCTTTATAAGGGTGATGAATTTCAGATTCGAAGTTCAGTCTCGATTGGCGTCCGAAGTGGAAGAACGCCAATAAACTAAATAAAATTATAAAATAAATGTAATTAAATAAATAAATCGAGGTTTAAATGCTGGAAATAAAGGTGATAGATTTTTTATTGCGCTTGGCCGATTCTTCCTACTCGACGACCGGTAGCTGCTCTTCCCTCGAGGTTCGAGGAAGCACGGCGGCACCGCAACGGGTCCCCTCAGGAGCTTTCTTAAAGAGATCCCTCGTCCTTTTCAGGACCAGACAAGCTCCCTGAGAGAAGGACCACTACATTGAAGCCGAAGGTTTGCAATTTGATAGAGCAACAATGCGCTGTAGGGTGTGTCCCTACAGACAATAAGCTTGGCTTGGTTGACTTTTTTCCACCAAGGTTTTTCATTGCACAAAAGTGATTTTGAGGTACTTTCAACTACAATCAATACAAGTCTTACAACAAGCATTATTTCTCTTTCGATATTAACACAATAAAATATTCTTCGTCTCATTGGTATTCGAGCAAAGGTTCACGTGAAATGTATTGTCTTTTAGATAGAGTTACTTTTCCGATTTAAGAATACAAGTTTTTATTTTTTCTTTTGGTTGTATAATATTTTTTATAATATACATTACGTTTTGTTAATCTCACCTTTTGTCTATTGAAAAAGCTGCCGTTCTATGTAAGAATCGAATTAATTGAGTGCCTAAAATAGATGTTCTATTTTCTTCAACGAATCTAGTGCCATTCATTTATGTTCCCAGGGGTCTTGGGGTTTCAAATAGTCCGCCATATCAGAGCCCCTCTTTGATATGGTAAGGTCTACTCACTGCTCTGATTCGACCCGGTGTTAGAGAGGAACCGTTATAATACGGCCAGTATACCCCTGGCTGCAAACCATTCAATGGGCACGGTGACGCGTAACACCCTGGATTAGGGGTGGTAGATCTTTGTGTGTTACTTCTCGCTAGCCTGTCTGACATGGATGGCCCTACTGGAAGCGTATGTTTCCGCCAGCATAGCCTGAGTAATTCATTGTAGTTTAAACCCCCGCACCGCGTCAAGGTTTCGAGCAAGCAGGGGGGAACGATGCCGCAGTCGAGTCGGTGAGGTCAAGAACTTCCGGGTTCCTACAGGCCAATAAATAGTAGTAGTATAGAATCGAGTGCCCTTGCCTAATGTTTGACTTTCTGTGGGATTTCTCTATAACTACAGCATTCGCGGGAGGAAATCCTCATTGGTATAATAATTTGAAAGGAGACGATTTGATGCCTTGCAGAACTACGTGTAGTAAGCTCCTTATTCACAGAATCGTTGGGTTTACATAATGTAAACATGTCCATTGTTTTATTTATAAATTTCTGTTTTTTCTTTTCAGGGCAAATTCAGCTTTTACTTATTATATCGTTAATAGGGCTTCACTGATTTTCACAACATACTGCATTTAAAGGCATGCCCTTATTTGTAAAAGTAACATGAAAAGGTTTTAAGTAATGAATTGCTGATAATCTCCGTCTAAGAAATAAAACTATGCCATTGTATCGTACCCTTTGCATTGAATTCAAATTTGAAAACATTATGACGCTTTTGTTATTTCTTGGAAAGGATTCATTTCTTAGGGCAAGATGGTATGGTTACCATAAGACACTATATTTGTGTGAAGCCGAAGAAAAAAAGAATTCAGTCCTTCTTTTAATAGCAAACTTCTTATTTAGCTCCATCGCAGGTTGATAAATAGAATTCAAGGACGACGAAAAAAGAAAAAGGGAACGGAGTCTATCGAACGGTCACAAAATAAACGGTTTAATTGTAAAGGAGTACTACAACTCTTGGAATTCTTAATTAGAATTAAAATGTTGCCTGGATAACGTCCACAAGGACTTCATCGAATGCCCTAAAACGATATAGGAGATCTCTCAGGAGAAAAAGTTATAATAAGACATCCTGTAGAAGCATACCCTTCAGAGTTAGGGCATTTTTAGGCTCACGTCACTTTTGAAATTCTGACCATAAATATATATAAATACATTGTGATATAACATCCGGTGGAGTGGATTCATATTTACAGGATCCTTTGGTTGTTCCTCTGATTTATGGCCACTTTATAATTTGTGATAATATTTTGATGTCTAACACCTGCGGATAAGGGACTAAAATAATCCTTCGCTTTCTCTCAGTTACAAAACTATCGCCTATTTGAACAACGAAAATCATTGAAATTAAGAGTGACACTGTTGTGCTCTGACGACTAAGTTAGTTGGTCTTTCATAGTGATGTCACGATATTCATCCCAAAATAATTAGTTTTAAACTTTCTGTGTAGTCATTAACACTCTATATTGGCCTACTTATCAGTCCGGGTCAGTGAAATGGTTAACCTGTAAACAGGATTCGTTGTGTCAGCAATATAGTTCACAAAGCAGTTTATCCTTTCCAGATGCCATTTCCATTTATTCAATTTAACTAAACACCTACTCAAGGGGGCAAAAGTTAATGGCTGTGAAATGAATAGGCTGCGAAAAGGTGTGGTTATCGTTTATGAAGCAGCAACTCCTAGTGGTGCCTTACAGATGCTTTCACTTAGAAGGATTACCGTAATTTAAAGCTGAACTGGAGATGGATGATTCAGTAAAAAGCATTCAAATAGCTCCACCGGAACAGAAAAAAAAAATTGGCTAGTTGATAAAAGCCATCCTTCGGTTCTAACCATTTTGGATTTACTTTTATAAGTTTGATGAATATCCTGCAAAGACTAGTGTCTGCAAGTGGTGATTTCTCAATGAGGTAAGATTAACGAGTCAAACCTACATTTCCATTCGTTAGAGAATGGAAGTTAGGTTGCGTGATAGGGGAATAAACTCCCACCCTTTTTTATTGTTGTATTTAGATAATTTTTGTTATTAGTGCCTTAATGTCGATTCATTGTTTCAGACTTCTAAAATAATTTCTGTTGATTCACGACGAACGCTGAGTTATTAAACGAGGTCAGAGGAAGAACATACATTACGTCTCGTTGGAGTTCATTGATTGTTGCTTAATAATGAATTAATGACATTGTGTCTTGATTCATTAACTTATTTGCTTATATCATTCTTCATTAATTTTCTCATTTTCTAACAAGCGTGCTTTTCAATAGTCTGATTTTGACCTTTTCTCTTTTAAATAATGCATACAAACAATTACCATAACATATTCGTTTGAGGAAAGAGTATTCGGCGTAAACAGGAACGCTTTTTTTTTACTCGAAAAGGGTATTATTTATTTAAATATTGTGTATATTCTTTGATATACAGTGCGGTGAAAAATGATAGACTCAAACGTAAATTTGCAGGTTGCTTGGAATGAGTAATAGACATTTATGACCAGTTTTGTGACAAAATGTTGTCAACCGACACCAATTTAGGGAAAACCCTTTAATGGCTTAATTGTTTTTTTTACCAGGAATGGTAATTCGTTTTCTGAAAAGACCCAAATTTCGCCTGTGAAAAAGTATAAACTGAAGACATTTATATTTAATTTTTTTGTATAATAATTTATTTAATATTTTATAATAGTTAAAATCTTATATAATATCTAATAATAGTTAACAATCTTTATAGTAGACTGGAAATAAGATTATTTAAAGTGTTGTCCGGTTGCGTTCTTCAACAATTCTTTCTTTGAGTTGTTCTACGCTTTAAATTTCTGGCTTTTCCTGATCGTGTATAATTTTTCACAGCACTGTATGTAGCTTAGTCATTGCTGTTTTTATGACTAAGTTTTAGTCAGTTACGAGGTGACATTCCGTGAGCATGAGTTGTACAAGAGATGGATGTCGATAAGCAACATTTACCCCATTGAATTCTATTGTATTCTGTTTTTAAGTGAAAACAAGTATTGGCTGCTTCACGTGAACAATCAAAAATCACCAAAATCTAACGGCAATTGTCTGATGCATTCAAAATGAAAGACTTGGGTGACATAAAATATTTTCAAGGCATCGAATTTAATCGGAATAAGGACGTGATTAGAATGACCCAAACCAGAAACGTAGACGACATAACCAATCGATTCGAAATAAACAATTTGAAGCCCTGTATTGCGGTTTCAGATGCAGAAAAGCAAAGCCAAACTCTAGGAACAACTACCGCATCGAGAGATAGTCGGATCAATTAACGCGCCAAGTTCTTGCATGACCAGAGAGTGGCTTTCGTCCATTCAGGTCCACAGGAGATCTGATGGCGTACCGTACGGAAAAGTGAAGCCATTCCATCCACTACATCCGTGAAAGCAAGGCAGTCGCGTTGGATATTTCAAGAGCCTTCAACAGAGTTTGACATCTAGGTCTTTTGTCAAAATTGCATTCCTATGGAGTGGACAATTCCCTGATCCAATGGTTTTTGATGGTGTCAAATCTGTCTCCCATCAAATTAATGCAGGTGTTCCCCAGGGTTCTGTACTCTCACCCACTCTTTTCCTGATCTTTATAAATGAACTCTTGTCAATTACTCACAACCCAATTCACTCGTTTGCTGATGATAGCACGTTGAGTTTCTCATACTCATACGAGCACTCCCGTTCAAATTCCTCGAACGTCTTTACCAACCAGCAACTTATGCTTGATACATTGAATTCAGACCTCAACAAGATATATCAGTGGGGATTATCTAACCGAGTAGAATTCAATGCCTTAAAAACTCAGTGCTGTCTCTTGTCGTCAAAGGCGAGTCCCAAAGTAAATATACTGTCGATGAACGGCACATGCATCGACGAACCCAAGGGGCTAACAATCCTCGGTACTCGAATTAATACGACTCTTAATTGGAATGACGACATATTTGAAGCTGCGAAAAGTGCAGTCAAATGTATGGGGTTCCTTAACAGATGCAAAAGATACTTCACTCCATTCTACCAGGCCACTATTTACAAGGGGTATATTCGTCCAAAAATGGAGTTTAACTCCCATATTTGGTCAGGCGCATCCAAAACTGCACTACACGTGCTCGACAGGATGCAAAAACGAGCAGTAAAACTTATTGGGGACTCAGCCGCAAGTCGATCAATTCCGTCGTTAGCACACAGGCGCAACGTACTCGTATTGTACCTATCTATTTTCTATAGGTATTACCACGGTCGTTGCTCAACTGAACTTGCTGAATGTGTTCCGTCTGTTCAGACTCTTTCCCGGTACACGCAATCTGTGGAAGCGCATCAGTTCACGTTGAAAATTGACTTCAGGCGCACAAATAAACATAGAGAGCCATTCTTTAGCCGAACCACACGAATGTGGAATGTCCTGCCTGATCATGTGCTTTCTCGTCATTGTGATGTTCAGGCATTCAAGACCAATATACATCGACACCTGTGGTGTATTTTCGTGGTATGGCAATGTACAGGGTGCCACGAGGGCACAGGTTCACCACGTTTGTTCAACCGGTTTTCTTCTGTCCCTGACTCCACGAATTAAAACTCCGTCTTGTATATATTCGTCCTCACTTTATTTATTCCTTTTGGGGTTAAACTAAACGTTCACATTCGAGTTGATACATAATCTTCAGGACACAAATTATACATTGAATTAAATGTTTACATTAAGTATCGATATACAATTCCAGGACACGAAATTAAATTAAATGTTCATATTTGGTATCGCTATATAATTTCAGGACACAAACTATACATTAAATTATATGTTCACATTCAGTATCGATATATAATTTCAGGACACGATCTATACATTAAATTAAATGTTCACATTCAGTATCGAAATATAATTTCAGGACACAACTATACATTAAATTAAATGTTTATATTCAGTATCGATATATAATTTCAGGACACGAACTATACATTAAATGTTAACTACTAAGCGCACCATTTTCGACTCAGCACAAGGGGTTTTTTACCGAACTTCCTCGCACGCAATTAACGACTGACTCTGTATTCATTAGCGATCTTCAAAGGTTACCTTTTCTTTTTACATGTAGGCAGTGATTGCCATTTCATCTTTTTTTTCTTTTTGCCATCGAAGCGCCGCACCCAAAAATCCCAACCATCGCTTCGATGACCATATATGGTGCGATTCTCCCTATCATCGGCACACAGAAGCGCGAAACTTAAATAAATTTTTCTTCTGGTGCTCATGGGGTGTGTGTATGTCCACAGTAAGCACACCGTGGATCATCGAATCCCCTAGGGCAACACCATGAACAACGATCCGCAGCCGGCAAGTCATTCTGCAAGGGCGGCAGCATGTTTACATTAGGGTATAGCGGCGTACAGCATTTGCACCGCTTTGCTGTAGATGTCCATAGACAGCCAATAATTCCGACCAGCAATTACTGCTGTGGGGGTTTCTCTATTCTACATGAGAAACAACCCACAATTCCAACCAACATTTCCACCTAATTTCGACCGCTTTCAGCGCGTCATACCTACCCATTTCCTTTATATGTATTCCCGTGTAAAACATTTCAAACGGACGTATATCTAAACTTGCAGATAATGCATAATTGAGTTTAGCTACATAAATGTCATACGGCAACTCCATTCTTGCTAACCATGAGTTTCCCATCGGAAATCTCATAATGTCGGTTAGCAACAACAAGTCTAAAAGAACGACGCTGTTGCAACATAGCAAAATAGCTGGGGTAATTTCAGCGTCTTAGAGTCTGGTTCTCACGCGAATTATTTCCCAAACATCAGCGGCGTCCTATCGACTTTCCCTCAGATCACCCATTCGCTTGGGATCAATGATCTCTCTTTGCAGGGGAGTAACATCCGCTAGGGTTCTCTCTCATTCGTATTTCTTTCCACGGTTCAATGCGCTTTAACTACACCATAGCCGTACCACTGGGTCAGTAGGTCGTGTCAGTAGCTGCATCTGATACCAACACACACAACCAAAGCTACCCCGAGATCACAGCATATCATGTTTTCTGTTCTCTCATTCTTCGTGTCCGTCAATTACCCTATTAACAAAAGTTACTCATACTTTGACGGGCGTGAGGTTGAGAGAGCAGAGGCGTGGTCTCTTTTGGTTGTCCTGTGTGTAGAAACCCTAATTCACACCAGTCGCTATTCAATCATCACCACGAAAGGTCGCGTCGCGTCGAGTTACAAAGAGAAATAAAACACATGAATAAAAAAAAAAAATGAGGAGCTGTAAATAAAAAAAATAAAAAAAACTTTAAATAAATAAAAAGACATTTTTCATTACTTCCTTCGGAGTAACAAGTGGCGGGGGTGTACAGTGAATCCTGTGCCATACGTTGGCAACATATCACAACCCCCACACTGCCGAAAAGGGTTGCGACAGAGCGGTATGGTGTATAGGGGAACGTTGGATGTTTATACCATTATACATCCTTGATCAGCATCTCGTTGATGCTGCGTTTGTTTGGTTTCATTGTGTCCCTTGGAAGGGTATGCCAATACCGATCGATACGATCGACCGGTGGCTCTGTGTATGTGACCTGCCATGCACATGCGTGGAAAATTTCTTTCTTTTTGTGTGCATGGTTAAGTTCAGGGATTATGTTGGTTACATAGTGTTGTACCGAGTTGGCTCGTAGGGGCATGCTGTGTTAATGCCCGTTCTTCGCTTGGTCGGGTGATCGGCAACCGACATGACTTGGTAATGTTGGTTACGGATAGTGCGACCAAATTGCTTGAAGGGAAATCATTATTTGGCGCGTATGCTTAATTCCCTAGCGCTAATCATTAGCTCAGATTCTTAAAGGCATTTTATGTGTACCACTGGGCAGGTAAGTACCTGAATGGTTTTCTCTTTCAGGTGTTTTTGGTGCTCTAGGGAGCAGTTAGCCGGATAGTTGATGGTACGGCAAGCAGTGGCGTTCAGACGAGCCGCCACACACCTCCTTTCCTTATTCGCTTCCTCTCCATCCGCTTTCACTATGCTCTGATATTTAAGGCTACTTCTAAATCCCCTTTTGTGCGCGCGTTAGTGTAAAAAAAAGAAGATATATTTGACCATTTGTTCAAGATCGAACATCACATTCGCAATGAGTTATCTGAGTCAGTTCGGCTGTTGTTGGGACGTCAGTCATAGCAAGGCCACGGATCATATACTTTGACACCTGATAGGAACGTCGAATGTCGGATTATCTTACAGAAGGTAAGATGAATGTTTCACAGGATATGCGGATGCGGAAGCAACTGCTTGGATGATAGGCGATCGTACACCGGACATACATACTTTTTAAAAAGAGGCCCGGTATCATAGCAGCGGTCCGAATACATGGTTAGATCGGACGCGGTAAAAGAGGAGGTGTGTCTGATCAGCGACATGGGATTCGACCTATCAACAAAGTTAAAAATCTTTAATGACAACAACGAAGCTCGCGGATTGGCGTATAATACTGTTTTTTTTTAAACTCTGGAACTAAATAACATATATAAATGAATATCAGTAAATATATACATAATTAATATTTAGAATATATTGTTGTTAGATTCTGTTCAAGCGCTTTAACCGCCATAATGTCCGCGAGTACTCATCTTGTATTGGATATAATTACAAATAACCACATTGAACACGTATTGACGTACGTGGAATGATGATGTAACACGTGTTCACCAAAGGCGGATTTTGCCTTTGCGAAGCATCAGGCTTCAAAATATTTGCCGTCTGTGTAAGATTGGAATTAATAGTCTTTCCTCAGATTCAGACCCCAAATTTGTTCCCAATAATTTATTCCCTTAGACTGGAACTTGGTAACTCTGCTAGTGGTGCTTACAGTGGAGGTGTAGTATGTAAATTCTACATCGACGTCGAAACATCAGATATTGTTCAGCTTTTTGACTTTTCTGAATTGAACTATTGGAACTAAGAACAAGCAATGCGTTAAAATTATGCGACGTCTTACAAAGGCTGGCGATTAAAAAATAAAGCATGTTTTGCACAGTGCATGGTTTTCTGCGTCAGCATTATCGTGCCACCTACATCCCAATTTGTAAGACCGTGCAGAAATCAAAAACACTGGTTCTGTGGTTTACATGGCCCGAAAATGCTGCTGTGCGTGATAGTGTATCTGAGCATTCGAAAACATCGATTCATCACTGTGTCCAGAAATTTTTGACGAATGATTTGAAGCTGGATGTGTACACGGTCTGAGTTGACGCAAGATTTGAAGTCTGCCTTCCGTTTCGAGCGCCTCTAGTATACTAAAAGGGTGCATGAAATGGCCACAGTGCATGGTCATATTTCAATTAAATTCCTCTTTGGCAACGAGACTCACTTCCACGTTAGTTTATTCGTAAATAGGCAGATATTTCGCATCTGGGCGGATGAAAATCCAAGAGTGGTCATTGAGTAACTTGTGCATCCATGAGTGGTTTGGCTCTGGAAGGACGGTGCCATTTGCTACACAGCGAACATAACAATGGGCATTGTATATGAGAGGTTCCGTAGACACATTACCTCCTGAAACGACAATCACAAACAGCCGGCATGCGACTTGACTCCGTTACAGTTCTTCCTTTGGAGTTGTTTTAACTCAGAAGTATATGTGGAAACAGCAACGCCATTTAAAAGCAAAAGACTGGCATTATTTGATGCATTAACACCGTAGATGAGCAGTTAAGCTTTTGGTCTTTGAATATGTAAATTATTTAATATAGTAAATTTTAACCGACCTCAACTTTTAAACCAATTTAAATTTCTCATGCTTAATTCGCACTGTTAATTCAATTTATTAGGACACGACACAAACGATTATTCTCCATTATTGCTTCCCTGTGCGCACCATGGTACCGATGGAGCCGCGACCCGCTCGGGTCGAAGGATGGAATTTGACTCAGCGATCGTCATCTCATGCAGAGATGATTTCGCTAAGGAAAAAAAAGAGAGAGAACAACTTTTCTCTTAAGGGTGTAACCACTAAGAAAATGCGATCTTTTTGGTGCAGTGGTATATGTGCGCCATCGAACAGATACAATGTAATTGCACGTGTTCGAAAGCAGTGGAACGACGAAACAGGCAGGCGGCAAGGACAATAGGGAAAAACCAAATGACCAAATGCGCCGTTGGTAATGCGGGTCATTGTTTACACGATGCCTCGTCGCTATTTTCGACGTTAGGAGAAAAAGGTGCTAAAAGCAAATTGGATGTTTATGGCGTCTCTGGCTGCAGTAGAAACCGGGTTCATATTTGCATTAGGAAATGCTGGAGAATTTGGTTTCAGCGTCTATTGCGCTAATTATATGCAGCTGCTTGGGTTGTTTGTTGATAAGAAAAACAAAAAGGTTGCCAGGCAATGTGTATGAAAAGGTATATGACGCGGCTGGGAAAATAGACGGCGCAGTATTTATGGTCCCTGTCATGAAGGTTACAAATGTATGTAAATCTAATTATTTGTTTACCGGAATTCCTCCAAGGAAATTTGACTGCCGACGTAGATGCCGAAATTGATTGGAAATTCCTGGTAAGTTAATAAAGATATCTTAATGCGAAGAGAATGCATGAAGGTAAGTTTTCTTTACAGGGACTTAAAGATCATATATTTGATCTCTTAAATGCGTGCAGCATTTACAGGTACTAATACCGTTGCATTAGCAAACTTAAGGGAGTTGGGTAGTAGTTATTGGGGTTTTTCAGGTAAGTAGACCGTAGGGTTTGGCGGAACCGCTACAGTACTACCCCCCCAGTGACGTAGTCACGAAATAAAGGAGGCAGGGCTGAAGGGATGCTCGAATGAATGGTGCTATGCTGGACGGAGGGCTGAACACTTGACGAACAAAGTGGCCCTGCGCACTTCGGTAGGCGCTGTAATTAAATCGGGGGAACTGTCATAGTGACTAGTTCCAGGTATAGTATGGGCCTTTGTCGATAAGGTGGACACAGATGTTACCGATTGATGCCATCACGGGCAAAGGTGTGCGGCGTGGTCCATAGGCCTGTTATGGGTCTCATGGACCAACAGGCTTATCGTCCGTATAGGTCGGAACCCATCGGAAATCCGCTCACATCCGCAGTGACGAAATAGTGTGTGCGAGATGGAGGGGAACTTATCCCAGGGTAATTCCCATCCGCAGTGACGGGTTGCCGTGTGCGGGATGGAAAGGGACCAAGTCCAGAGCCGTTGTCTTTTCTCCATACGTTTGTATGGCGACTTGTTTGCCACTGGGACTGGTAAAGGAAGGCGGGCCCTAAGTTGCACGTTTTACTTATCGAGGGAGGACCGGTACATTGGTGCCAATGTAGCGGTAGCTGCGACCTCGACCGAATGGAAACTTGCTGTGCGGTGCCGGCCGTCGCGCTTGTTAAAAAAAAAATAGGGGACTTTGCTTAGGGGGCTCCTCGTGGGTGGTTGATTGTGTCCAACCCCAGGGCGCCCTAGGGTTATTAGATGTGCGCTCCGAAGTATTATGCACCTAGGTATTTGAGGCGGCGTAGAGGGGCGTGTATAGCCTTTAGTTGCCGCTAAAGAGGAGCGATGATGGCTAAAGATTGGGGGAACCAGGTATATTGTCTCAGTCCGGTGGTATCGGTTTGATTTGTGGACCGGTGTTGCTGAGACATTTGGCAGACGTTAGGAGATCTAAGGACGAAAGTCCTGAAGTTTAAATAAAGAGGCAAAGCCAGGTGTCCTGCCGGGTGCTGCTACGCGTAGTAGCTGTGGTAATGGGGGGAGCTGGTTTGCTGAAATCGGGTAGAAAGGTCGAGCATTGATGAACGATGTCGCGTGATAACTGTCTTTGGCGTGCATGGACGCCAATATTTGGACAGAGACAGGAAAAGGTGTTAGAGGTCAAGCAGAGTCGAGAAGGGTTGCGTGGGATTGCGTGATGGCTGTGGCTGGCGAGCGTGAGCGCCAACCTTCAGAGAAGAGACAGAAAAGGGTGAGGGTGTTTCACGCGAGACAAAACCGGGCGTCCTGTAGACCATATGCTACGCGTAGTAGCTGTTGTTACATAAGGGGCCGGTTTGCAGAAAATGGGATATAGACGAGGGTAGGCGGACAGGGTCGCATAGAGGCTAGCAAAGTCGCATGAAGACTGCGCTTGGCGGGCATGTGCGCCAATATGTTGAGAAGGCTTCGGGATTGAATAAACCCGAGCGAAGTCGAAAAGGGTGAAAAGAAGTCGGGTGTGAGGCGGGTCGCGTAATGTCGAGTCGAAAGGGTTTGAATGTGTCACGGGGAGTCAAGTGGAGTTGAGTGTGGGTGGCGTGTAGCCGGAAAAGGTCGAGAAGGAGGAGTCGAATAAATGGAGTTGTGTGTAGTCGAATTGAGTCATGTGAAATTGTGTGGAGTCAACAGTGCTGTGCATCTTGTTAAAACGGTTGTGCACTGCTAAATACCCTGAAGGGGCTTACAATCGTTTTTATATTTATTTATAGATAATGTTGCTTCTCTCATTTAGGTTTATATATTCTTGTTTTTTTTTCTCTCTTAGGCGCAATTTATTTTGTTCAATTTTTAATGTTTGCATTTATCTTTGGATAATATTTGTTTTATTTTATTATAATTATCATTTATAACATTTCTCTGTGGCTTATGTTTTACTAGCTTATGTTTTTTATAATTTAAACAATATTATCCATATTTGTTTTGATATTGTCTCTTTGGAAAGTATTTCTGTTTTAGAACTTAAACAATGTTGTACATATTTAGTTTTGCTATAATCGAACTAAACGGATTTGTTAATTGCGTAAATTCCATACTTGAAAAGATGACATTTTTGATTGCCAGTAAATACAAATTGATATAATGGAATAGACATTAGAAATTATGTAATTTATATGTTAGTTGTTATTTACTTTCCCTCTAAAATATTTATGTGCTTTTTGCTATTTGTATTCGCCTTGAAATAAGATTTAAAACAGATTAAGAGTAAAGTAAAAATTGAAGACTGCTTTCCATTAATTTGGTTAGAATTTATCTGTGTGTATATATTTATATTAATTTATATGAAACATGAGTAAAAACTAGGAGAAGCAGTTAAAATAATATTTAAAAGCAAGGAATTAGGAATACAATGAAAATATTTTTATTTTTTTAAACAATATGATGGTGCTTGCAAATATATGTATATATATATATATAAATTTAAAAGTTTTTTGTTGTTGGTTGCTTTTAAGTCAATTACAATTTTTATTGTTATTTGGCATACTCGTAAATTATTTTCGTTACACACTGTCAGTGGTTTAATGAGGGAGACAAATAAATGTACATATTTTTAAAATTCAGTGAGCGCAATATAAATGAAAAATATAAGACAAACGGTTTCTGAAAGTGCGCGTGATAAATAAAACGTTCAATTTAGAATAAAATACAAATACTAATTACGTAATGTCGTTAGTGTATAAAACGATAGTCTTCGCAAAAAATTAACTTTCCTTTTGGTTTAAGTGTACTTGTGACAGGGATTAAGAGCAAGTACGTTACAATTGGAATAATTATTAGAGTAAAATGGTACCAATTTCGGGTATGATACATTTAGGACGGTTATTAAAAATATACTTGACGTTGCTTCTTCCTAAAATCGTTAGTTTAATTGATCTTAATTGTTAAGTTTTTATCCCTTTTTATTATATTTCGTTAATAGGAAATAATTTATTAATGTTACAACTATTCATATTTGTTTAACGATACACAGAAAATCTTAAATTGATTTATTTATTTTTACTAATTCGAATACATGAAATTAATATTTCGTTTTGATTTAGTTTGTCAGCACGAAACAATGAAGTGCAATGGAAAAAAAATTTCTGTATTTAATGTTATTTCTTTTAAGTCATTGATGGTAATGTGCTTTGGAAATTTCCAATTGTTCATGTTGGTTTGTACATTTCAAAAGAAAATAAAAGAAACGCACTCATACAAACGAATATATTTCCGGACATATATCCATCTATACGAATGCCGATATCTTTTATAAATAAATTAAAGAGGTTTTAACCAATGAAAACTGTATGTGGAAATTTGCACTTCAAATCACTAATTAATTCCTGTTTAAAACACAAGGTGAACAATTAATCCTATTAATTCCATGTATCCCAAAATTACTATAACTTGTCATGCGGAAGAAATCAACGGATTGTTTAACCCTTATCAATGTATACAGAAAAGTTTTGCACTGCATAGTATAAAAGAAAATAAAGGAGTTTAATATAGATACTTGATACATGAAATTGTAAAGGATTTTGAGCAGAGTTTGTTAAGGATAATCGCAGCCAGTCGAGTTGTTCACATGTCTTCAGTTTCTGGTATCATAAATTGTGAAATGCCTGCAATTTTTAACATCATCTCGGAATAGGTGACACGCATCTTGTCACTGAACTTGCACCCAAGTTATTGGAATGTTGAGTTGCTCGTGTCATGGTTACGTTGGTGATGTTGACCATGTGTCCTGTGCTGCTGTTCGGTGATACAGGTGGCTACGCTGCATCGCTGGGACGTCGTTGGCAAAGCGGTGTTGGGTAGTGGGTATCCTTTTAATTGTCTTTTGTTAATTGCCGCCACAATTGTTCACCGAATGCGTATTAATTCGAAGGGATCTGATTGGCTTAGTTCCGACAACTCTTTCACTTGAAGGCTAGCGAATACAAAAAAAGAAGGAAGGATACTTATCTGGAGTCCTTGGCTGTTGTTCCTAGCCGGTGTGTGATGGTGTTTAAACGGCTGCTCCCGGTGATGTTGTTTTTTTTATTTTTTGCACTTTTGCACTGTTTGAGAAAAAAAAAAACGATTACCGCCATGAAGTCACTGTCCGTTGGCCAGAAGGCGCGATTGCTCCGACTCGGAATCACCAATGTGGGGAGGATTGAGGAATTGCCGCCACAATGGTGTTTCCAAAAGACCGGCATCGAGGCTTAAATTCGCGGAAAATAAATTCGCGAACACATTAGCCTTATCTTTTGAATTTGTGATTAACGTCCCGCTGCCCGTCACTAACAGAGGAAAAGAAGAGGGAGCGAAGTTACTGCTGACAGCTTTTGCCATTGACCAGAAGAGACGCGAACCAGTTGGGCACTCAAGGATTATATTCGTAACTCTGTCGTTGTAGGCCTTCTTCGCGGTGTCAATCCTCTGGTTGCACGCGTTTCTGATTCTAACAAAATTCGTTCTGTTTACCTCGGTGGTGTTAGAGCGCCATTGTTTAAAAGCTATTTTTACCTGCTGTAACCTGCTGGCAGTTTTTATCCCACCAAGGTTTATCAGATGAATTTCGTTTAATGGAATGCGGAATGTAGATCTGCATCCTGAGAAGAATAATTTTTGTGATCGACTCCGCGCATGCATCGGAGTCTCCAAAGTATACCTCCAACCACGGAAAGGATGCGAAGAAATCTCCCAATTCGGCCCAGTGGGCAGCATCATGCCTCCACACATGGTGAAGCAGCTTAGGTCGGTTATTATGTTGAAATAAAACTGGTTGCGCGACAGATATCAAGCAGTGATCTGAGTTTCCCAGTGGCGCAGCAATCTCCGCAGTATAAATGCTCGGCTCGAATGTCAAAAACAGATCCAGGGCGCTCGCATAATCGCCTCCGGCATCCGGCACTCGCGTAGGTTCCTCCACGAGATGAGTCAAATTGCGGCTAACAGCGAACATCTCCGCCAGGCCCCCAGCCTCGTGGGTTCTGTTGGAATGTACCAACAAGCCAGAATTGTGTACGTTAAAATCGCCAATGACAATTCCGGAAGCCGGGTGGGTGATCTGTATCCAGTCGACGGAAAGTGAAAGATGTTCGAAAAATGTCGCTGGCCGATCGTCATCTGGGGAGCGGTAAAGACAACAAATAAATTTAACAGAATTCCTCAGCACGACCCTCAACCATATGATGTCCATCTTATTGGGTTCCAACTCCTCCATCATCTGGCAAGCCAGATCGGACCGCGTGAAGACGCACAATCCCTACCTTGAAACGGAATCTCGGATGCAAGTCGTATCCTGAGCAACGGAGATATGTCGAATCAATTGATGAATCGATCTGGGTCTCGGTTAGGGCAATGATATCAGGTTTCGCTCTTTGCAAATATTGGTGGCGCTTACATTCGTATTGGTGAAACCGATTCCCCTGATGTTACAAAGTGTCGTTATCAGTCGAACGCCAACAGAGCCTCGATAACGAGCCTGATTATGTTTCTTAAAGTTCGGCGACTTATTATAATATTTGCATAATGTTCCCCCCGACATAGTCCCCCCCGGAAATCCGAATTGGTACCTAGTGTACCTCCGGAATTCTTTATCTCAGAAGGTACCACCATGACTTATCTCCGTGTAAGTCCGGGCCATCAGCTATACATCCGAAGCATAGTCGAAGATTTCTCCCGATGCTATCGCGGAAGTATGGCGTTAGGCGGTAGTACTGTGGCCTTTGTAGCAGATACACACACAGTACACAAGCAAATAGTGAAGAACAACACAGAAAGAAAATCGAATAAGCAAAAGCATCAGCCATATACCAAGCAATTCCACATCAGTTGAGTGTAGTTGAGTTTAGAAATCGAATTCGGATACGCGGCAGTAGCCTGATGTGTTGAGCATTGGTTTAATCTTTTAGTGATTTTAACCGTCATAGCGTCGTTTCGAATCGCACGTTCTTCCCTATCGTCGCAAATGCTATTGTAGCGAGCTTAGAGTTCGCTGGATTAATTATTTTTAATAAATAAGAGCCGTTAAATCGATTTTAAATTAATGTAACACTTTATTTGCTCCTTAATAAAAATCGTTACTTTTACCGTACACTTGACGATTTCTTGACTTATCGCTTACTTATCGCGTCTTTCACTCTGTTTACTTCTTACTTCATCTTCTTATTCTGCGTGCGACGTATTTATACCGTTTCCTCATTCTGATTCGGCGTTACGTTTCCGCCCGTTCCATAGCCTCGAATTTTCTACGGTTCATAGTCTCCAGTTTTCCAATACTTTCTAGAATATTCTACTACTTTGTTTTGGAGTTTCTAGCATATTCTAGTACTGATTGTCAATTCGGAGAGAGACAATGAGGCTCTTCAAACGCAAAAAACGCGAATGGGAGAAGACTAGGATCGAAAAAATCCTAGAAAATTCTAGGGCAAAGAACATCAGGGGTATGTATGTCGGCATAAATTCAATTAGAAATGGCTACCGAGGAAGAGCCAAAATAATTCGAGACGCAAACGGCTGTCTGGTCACAGAAACAAACAATGTCGTGACAAGATGGAAGCAGTACTTTGAAAACCTGCTTAATGTACGCACCCATCAACCACAGATAAATGTACCAAGCGTACATACAGCTGAGCCTCAGATCCCAGAGCCGTCTCTCAACGAAGTTGTAGACGCAATAAATCGATTGAAAATCAACAAGGCTCCCGGAGTCGACTGCATACCGGCAGAGCTTGTGAAGCATGGAGGAGAGGCAACCGCTCGAAAGATCCACCAGCTCATCCAAACAATATGGGATAAGGAAGTCACTCCGGAAGAATGGAAAACCTCAATAGTCATCCCCATTTTCAAAAAAGGCGACAGATCTGACTGTGAAAACTACAGAGGAATATCATTGCTCCCAACCGCATACAAAATATTAACAAATGTCATTCTGGCGAGAATCACACCTTACGCAGAAGAGATACTGGGAGACTACCAATGCGGATTCCGTAGGAACCGGTCAACAAGCGACCAAATGTTCACAATAAGACAACTGCTGGAAAAGAAGTGGGAATACGGAGAGACGGTTCACCAACTGTTCGTTGACTTCAAAAAAGCCTACGACTCAGTCGCAAGGCAGAGACTCTACCATATTCTAGTTGAGCTGGGAGTCCCAAAAAAATATGCCGCGCTCATTCAAATTTGCATGAACGAAAACAAAGGGCGAGTTAGAATAGAAAACCACCTCTCAGAACCATTTGAAATCCGGGACGGACTAAAGCAGGGAGATGGTCTATCACCGTGTCTCTTTAACCTTGTGCTCGAGTATGTCATCAGAAAGGTACAAGACGACAACATGGCCGGATCATCCCTGAACGGGGTCACACAAGTGCTCGCATATGCGGATGACATCGCCGTTCTGGGCGATAATCTAGAGACTGTTAGTAAAAACTGTGAAATCATCATGCAAGCGGCAGAAGAGGTGGGCCTAGAAATAAATGAAGACAAAACAAAATACATGATTACGGCGAGAGCAGGTGGGTCTCAGAGAACACATATAAACGTCAGAGGTAAGATCTTTGAAAAAGTTAAAGAATTTAAATATCTGGGAACGATACTGACGGCCAGTAACGAAATGTCGAAGGAAATTAACAAGAGACTGCATTCCGGCAACGCGAGTTGGCACGCAGTCAGTAAACTGCTGAAATCCAGACTGCTATCACGTAACATAAAGCTCCGTGTCTATAGAACCATAATCATGCCAATTGTTCTATATGGATGCGAAACATGGGCTCTCACAAAACGGGAAGAAAACAAATTCCGTCTATTCGAGAATAAAGTTTTGAGGGGCATCTTTGGAGGTAAATATGACGAGGAGGCAGGACAATGGAGGAGACTCCATAACCACGAATTGGAAGAACTATATCGCAAACCTACAATAGTGAGAGTAATCAAGTCGCGAAGATTAAGATGGGCCGGACACGTGGCGCGAATGGGGAACGATAGGACCGTGCATAGAATTCTTGACGGTGGACCAACGGGAAAGAGACCGGTAGGACGGCCGCGACGGAGATGGGAGGACAATGTTAGGTTTGACCTTGAGGAGATCGGAACGAATGGTCAAGCGTGGAAGGAGAGTGCCCAGGACAGGGAAGGATGGCGAAGCCGAGTCGGTGAGGTCATGAACTTCCGGGTTCCTACAGGCCAATAAATAATAATAATAATAATTGTCATACGCGTCACACTATAATATTTCACCTTGGGACCGACTACCGCCAAAACCAACTTTTTCTCGAACCGGTCCATCAGCCAAGCTCCGATAGATGACCAGGGATTTCTCCCGACCATTTCACGGAGCCTATAGCTCGATGGGGTGGTTGGTATTTCATCGGGCGTCAGGGCGTTGGGACCACACCTACCACTCAGCCTAAAGTCGCCTCTTACGTCAAGCCGGCCTAGCTGTGAGTATATTCTAACGCCCTACTCACAGGGCTAACATGAGATCGGACCTGTTAATCAACAAAACGTACTAAATTGATACAATCGGTTCAGATAATCCGGAGATTAACAATCCGCGGTTTGGAACAGTGGTCATTTGTAGAAAAACGCGTTTACAGTGTTTGCGCGTTATACTGTCTCAGCAAAGAGATTCGAATACGCACTTGTTAATACTGTTCTGGCCTGTGTAACTTTTGTTTGGAATTCCTGTTAAAAACTTACGATATGATTTCTGAAGGCAAAACAAATTGAAAAATACGAATAAAAGATTCTTTTTTTTAATTAAAACTATAATTTGTACTATTGCCCGTTTAGATATTCCTTTTGTTTAAATTAAAACATGCTAAGTTATTTTGGTTGATCCTTTACCACTCTCTACGGCGAATGCCTTCTATGCCCTTACTAAACCAGGTTATATCATTGCAATTGAGTACTATTAAAAAAACTTATCTAACATTTCCTGTTTGTTACCGAAAACCACCCAATTAGGAACCTTGTCCAGAATATCCCGAATTTTCAAAATCGCCCACATACTTCGGTTTCACTATCTTATTTCCTTTTCTTATTCTTTGAAAATATATTGCTTAACTATGCATACCATTTTTCTCAGGATATTATAGCTCGAACCCCAAAGGTCAGATAATACTTTCCAACTTTGATACACTAGATTAATCAACCCATCAAATCTTTTTCCAATTCTAATACTTTAATAACTTTTCGTTTCCTTGCTTTTAAATATTCATTGGTCATTGTGCTTTTATAGTCTTCTCTACCATTAAAAATGAATTATCCCGTGCAAGCATATGATTGTAGTGCTTAAGGAGGAGGCTCGTATCCGTTTTCACATTGATGATCACCAGGGATTATATGGAGAACCAACGGAAAGGATAAAGTACGTTTATTTTAGGGTAACTTCGAAAGGAATCACGCTACTGTAAAAGAGCATTTATTAAATACGCAATTTTGGATAAGACTACCTAAGTCGCACATCCTATACAATTTTAAATTGGGTTATTAATGGAATGCGGTCAAGTCGTATTCTTCCCAAAGCGATGAAGCCAGATGTGCAGTTTTGCATATATGCAGTACGAGGATACTCTTCCACGGGCACGTGAACAGTTTTGTTTTTTACACGATAATCGCGCCACATAAAGAGTTGTTTAAACATCAACTCTGTCAAAAAGAACATGCTCTAGGGGGTTGTGTGCCTTGTACGTGCTTACCTGTCATCTATCTATCCTTGATCCTTTATGATGCATATCAATGTGCACAATGGTGTACAATATATGCTATACACATCTTGTACATTGTGCATTGACCTTAACCTTTCGACATTCTTGCCGTACGTGATGGTGGTACGTTAGCAGTTCTATCTTTAATTAGAGGGTACATGGTAACATTCGACTGCACCGAGGACACAAGTTGGGGTCCTTGCAGTTTTTCACGCCTCTCTCTCTATCTCGGAATCGCTTTGTTGAACTGAATGGTTTCGAGGTAAACATTAAATAATATCATAGAAGGTAAACGGAATGAACAAAATTGTCCTGTCATGCATTTACAAGTGGAGGATAGCTCCTACCTCGGATTTGTCGTTTTAAGGAATGGTATTGCAAAAGTTGAAAACTGCCATTTGAGATATGAAACAGTGGAAACTGGGATGAAGGACGCTCACGTCCAGCACTTTTGCAGATGTATCTGTATATATAATAGCTTCAGTTTATTCTATACATTTTAAGAGCGAAACATAAGGATCTTTCGACACGTGCTACTATGAGGTATCACAAGTTTGTCGGTATGAAAACGAATAAAGTGAAAATCCCGCCTTGTCAGAACTTTTTAAATACATAATAGCATATCCTTTCAGAAAGAGGAACCGCTGTGGCCGAGCCTTGTAATGAATCTCTTTTGCGGGAGGTCGAAGGTTCAACTTCAAATGATTTGCTTTGGGGCTTTAATTGAAATTTCTAACAGCATAACGAATATACGAAGGTTATTTGTTTGTCCTTGTTTTGATGAGTTTACAGTTGTCCTTTTTCTGTGGTAGCTAATGAAAGAAGTTTGCACTGGAAATAGGGGCTTATGATGAATTTTTCTCCTGAAACGAAATTTTATCGTCAGTGTAATAATTTAATTTAATGGATATAAGTGAAGTATTTTTCGATTGGCTTAACGAGAGCAAACCGCATTTGGCAGCAAAGTGAACTTTGTGGCCGAACGAAAACCACTTGATGTGAGTACATGAGAAAATATTGAGATCGTCTGAATGAGATGATATTATGGGGGTCATAAGGGTTAGGATTACAGCCAATTATTAGTTCAGGTGGCTGCCAACGTAGAGTAAAAGGAGTAGAGGTTTGTAGTACAGAGTTACTTGTAGATATGGAAAAGGGGGTAAGCAGGTGTACCTCAGGAGCATTCATCGGAATAATGTACGTTTGAAACAACTCGTGGTGGTGATTTCTATTCCTTTTTGAAAGGATTCCATTTATTTTTTGACTGGCTTTAATTTAATTAAGGTCGCTTAAGTTCAAGGGATTGCCGAAATTCTTTTGACTTTCAGGCAACAAAAGGAGTAGAAGCAATTAGAGTAGGGGTCATTGTAGTTTGGTTCTGTCTATGTATTTGTTATGTTCAAAAAGTAACGATAATTTTAGAACTTTAAATCAACATTTTTAAATGAAATTTATTTTTTATTAAATGCTGTCGATATATTTTTGACATTTGTAGTTATTTTGAATATTTAGTTTATTTCCATCGAAAATGTTTTGGTGTTTTCGGCGATTGGTGATTTGATTATTCGTGATTTTTTGGTAAAAAGCCTTCAATTTGCTTCACCCACCTTATTCGTGGGATACGGCACGCATAGTCGTCTTTCTGTTAGAAGGATGATGGTGGCTCTAAATTACACCGCCTTTAGATTTCATAGTTTTCCATCTAATGCCAATTTAGAATTTTCATATGAAAAGTGTTTGAACTTTCGAAAATGAGAGTTTGTGTTTATTACAAAATAATAATTATTGAAAGCACGGAGAAAGTTCACAAGAACGTAACCAATAAACATTGTGTGTTGTACTGGTCGATGGCAAGCGCTGTTAGCAGTACTTTCAGTTCCTCCACTTTTCTTGCGTATTCAAAGGATGAAGTTAATTTTTTTTGTTTTTGGGAATTTATTTTTGGCGAATTCAGAGCTGGATGCTGGTCGTTTGGAGGCCCAGCGTGGTCGTGTGGATACAGTTTCCGTGATATGCTGTGCAATGTATTCTTCGTAGACTAAACTGTACGAAAGCAATCGATGTGCATGGAATACCAGCAATGCCCATTAAAAACTCTGCCGCAGGACTGTTGCTAGTTCATAGCAAACTTTTTTTCTAAACTATTGAAAAATCGCTCGAACTAACTAATATATCTAATGTGGTGGAGTGGAGCTGACTCTTAAAGCAATGACGAATAGATGAAACTTAACAGGAGTGAGGGCAGATCAACGGTGGTTGTTGAATGTGGCAACGTCGCGAGGAGGTAGGCGCAGAAGGAACAACGTCATGTCGCGGCTGGAAAAGCGGATTAGGTGGTCAAGCATCAACCATACGGATTCAGCGTTGGCGTAGATGCGTGCCAATCAATCGAACATCACCAGGGGAATGGAGGATTGTTGAGGTAGCACTGTGTTTTATTTTAACGTGCTAAACGCTTTGTGTAGGTGCGTTAATCGGTTGATCAATGCAGGTTGATCAATCATGAGGAAGGACCGTTGGCGTAGGTGATCACCGATTGCGCAACCTGAGTGGGTCTGTGGCGTTTCTAACAGATATACACACAATATACAAGCAAATAGTGAAGAACACAGAAAGGAAATTCGAATGAGTAAAGCATCAGAGCCGTACACCATAGCGATAACAAAAAATTCCACATCAGTTGAGTGTACTTGAGTTCAGAAATCGAATTCGTACAAGCGGCTGTGGCCTGATGTGTTTAGCATTGGTTACATAAGTAGTGATTCTAACTGTCATGTTCGAATCATACGTCTTTACTATCGTCACAATACACTATAGGTCAACTGGAAGACAGCGTGGATTCGAGATGGGCTTCACCTGAATCCGCGCAAAGTCAGGCCGTTGTCGCAGGCCATAATGGGGGGCACTAGAACAGAATGTTGTCACATGCATGGTGCGGGCGAGGGTGACGTATGAAGCAAAGGGCGAATCAGAAAAAACTGATGTTGCTGACAGGGACGATAAGACAGGCAAGAGACCGTCGATGAAGCGAGGTGGTATTCGTGGACCAATATGTTGGCGCCGCTTTTTCTTGTCCCAGTTCAGGAAGCATCGTCAACAGAAATAGAATGTTAAGCACTATGGGTCATTAGTCATCCTCTCCGTCATAATCCGGGGGGGAGCACGCTTCAACAAGAAAACATGGACTGTGGGGCAGTTCTTTGGATCATCCGGTTGAGAATCCTCCTGAATGAAGCCTTCCTTGCTAAATAATTACTAATGTACTTTACCTCGGCTTACGCCGGGAGAGGCGCGAGTGGTGCTGGGTGAGCGCTTTACTTGGGATAGTCTCACCGATGTCCGGCCACCAGCTGCAGCATTTTCTGTTTATACCTTTATCCAGACTACGTGCCCTACGCTCTAACTAATTTGGGAGTTGGACTACAAGGAGATGAAGTATAATCCCAGCTATTGAATTGCCTGTAGGTGGCCGGAGATCCAAACAATAGTAATACGACGAGCGTCGCTAACCCATGATTTTGGTGAATTAAAGAATTACACAAGCGACATATGTAAACAAACTTTATCTCATATCCAAATGTGAACATGAGGTATCTTGTGGCTTGTTTTTATTAGGTGCATCGACACGGACGCTTATTCAATAAAAACAACCACCGCGGAAAACAAAGGATCAATAAGGAAAACACTCGAACTGTTCGACAACGAAGAATGTAACGAATAACAGAAACACTAGAGTAGAGTTGTTGATTTAATGTTTGTTTTTATTTAAAGTAATTTTAATTAGATCACAATTATTGGATTTTACCAAATGCGGCCTTGGATGAACCGTTTCACAAAAATCTTATTGTACTTGAAAAGAATCGTTTAATTCTTACACCGATGTACTCTATTTGTTAAACCGGATATAGTCACGACACCGCTTATGGGTTTACCGAAAAAGGTTCTGTTTCGCGCTCTTGTGCATTCGGGCCGACTCGAAAATATATTTTAAAAGTTATCGTTATCGATTCCTTCAACGCAACGACCCCGACACGTGTTGTTGGTTGTAAGGTTACTATCTGACTCCACGATGCAATTCACATCCACCAGATTCGATGGCCGCGAATTGCATCGATAGGGGAGGATTGTATATGTGTCCGTATAGGACAAGTACAATGCCCTGCGATGAAAACGATGATCGGTGGACACTTGATTAAACAGACGTACGATCATCAGGGGGCGATGTACCCATACAGCGTTGATGATGTATGCCAGAGATCGAAATAGATTTTTGTTTCAAAGTAAACAAAAACTCTATTTCACAGATCAAATGGTGGCACACATGATATAAATGATGTGCCTATGATACAAGGGGTCGTCATGGTATTTGCCTAAGATTCCTTGGAAACACCGATGTAGGCAATATCCAATCTAGCCATATGGCTCCGGTGCACAAGGAGGCAAATTATTTTGTTGACATAAGTCAGCAGAAACCTCGTCGACGGCGGCAACGGGTCAGGCTGGATGGCTGTATGTTTGATTAATATGCGGGTAAGTAAAACGCACACAGTGAGATACTATATGTTTACTTTAGGTTTTCAGGCAGGTCTTCATAGGTATAGCTTGGGTAAGGTTACCTAAACAATGTTCATATCAGGCAGGTCATCATAGGTATAGCTTGGGTAAGGTTACCTAAACAATGTTCATATCCATGCCCAAATTCATGATCGGTTGTTAGCCGATAAAGGAAAATGGTCGCAAGTGTTGCAAACCTCGGGACTGGGGCAATAAATGGTAATGAACCGTAGCAAAACCCATCGGCTTCGACTGTGTCAACAATTACGTTGGCCAGCGGGTATTTATCTATTATAATTGCTGACAAGCCGAGCCGATGGAGATATGGTACGGTTCATATAATAATTCAATGTGATGTATGCCTTGATGAGGTTTAACTTTCAGGTGAAAGTTATTTGTAAGAAAGCTTACACTGCTCGAATGCAGGTAAGTATAGTGGTTTGCATGCAAAGAGGAAGGTGGTTAATTTAAGAGGATGGGCGGTTTCTTGGGAATGTATTAAAGAACCACCACAATCTCTTCATGATATTAAGCATAAACAAACAAATATGCGAACTCAGAAGAAAATAAAACGAATACAGAAACCATGACAATTCAATACAATCGAGCAACTAAAGGATAGCTTAAGAACTGTAAGATGCAATCTGGCCGGAAATCATTGGTTCCATCATATAGCGACGCGTTCAAGTCTGGCGTTTCATTTAACAATAGCCTTGTTCAAGGTGATGGAAAAAGTCATCAATACCGAGCTGATTAAATATTTGAAATACAATGTACTCTTAAGTGGTCGTCAATATGGATTCCGTAACAGACGATCCACGGCGAACCTTTTAAGTTATGTCACTGATATCTGGACATTTGTAATTGCAAAACACAGTCAATCGCAAGCAGTCGGGCACAGGGCGTTATAAATTAAGATTCGTTTATCTGGATTTCCCCAAATACTATGCAACTGGAGGTTTTTTTTTTTTGGTTTCGGTAGAAAGGTGGAAATCTTCAAAAGATACCTCTGGATCGATCCAGAGGCATGCCGGGTTTTTACCGACTAAAGCCACTGTTGTGATTCTTGTAGGGGTTTTTATTTTCAGGAAGCGTCTCCTAGTCCTTAAAAGGACGTATGATCTCTTTATTGTACCTGCTCCTGAGAAAACCGTCCTACAAAGGGGCCGTTGCCGTGCTTCCTCATATACCCGAGGGAAGAGCAACCTCCTTAGTTTGGTCCTGCCGTTTTTTCGGCTTTCATAGTCCTCGTCTCCGCTGGAGTTGCTTGAAATGGGGATTGGTCAAAATGAAAACTAGGTTTTACTTACTAGAAGCTTTTTATTTATTTTGGATTCTTCTCGGCACGATGAAAATCCAGATACTGCCGTCTGGCGCAATGAATATTAGGATACTGCTGTTGGTGTACCTCCTTCCGGGACAACTATTAAGGTTTTCTGCGGCCCGGAGATCACTTTACTATTCCCTTATAAAGGAAAACAAATCGAGATTTTGTATCCCGAAAATACACATTTTCGTACAACAATCGACAATATAATATATATTTCAGCCCTGAAATGGAGATTGGTCAAAATGAAAACTATGTTTTACTTACTAGAAGCTTTTTATTTATTTTGGATTCTTCTCGGCACGATGAAAATCCAGATACTGCCGTCTGGCGCAATGAATATTACGATACTGCTGTTGGTGTACCTCCTTCCGGGACAACTATTAAGGTTTTCTGCGGCCCGGAGATCACTTTACTATTCCCTTATAAAGGAAAACAAATCGAGATTTTGTATCCCGAAAATACACATTTTCGTACAACAATCGACAATATTTTTTTGGTCAAAATATTCCCTACTGGATGTCCTGTGCCAGTGAGACAACGTTTCGATCTAAGTACAGAAAATATCGTATCCATATTGTTCAATTCCAAATGAGTGTAAATGTTGTTGTCGCTCCGGCTCAAATGGACCAACCAATCGTTGAAGGATCCGCCTTGAAAAACCGAAATTGTTGCAACTGGTTTAAGGGTGAAAGGCGGATGGTTTGCTCTCAGGAGGTCCACAAAAACCCTTACGATCGTAGTGGACTGGTTTCCTTTTTAACTCTTCTGTACCAGCTGGTTACGGATACCTGGAAATAAAGAAAACCCACCAGCACTCAAAATAGGAGAAAAACAATGCCTTCCCTCTATCCCGTAACACAGATTCTATCCGTTTAGTATCTTTCCATCCGTGGTGGGAAACACGCCTTTTGTAAAACCTAGACAAAAGATTATATACTTCGAGCACCCCTTACCACTGGTGGGGAAAGTGCTCTAGGGTACCTATAAACAAGAAAGAAAATGAGTGGATTAAGAGAACTACTTCCTTCTAAAACAGAGCAGTATTTCCTATTTTAAAGATTTTTTTTATGAAATGATCAAGCCTATGCATCGCTTTGAGCTTTTGAAGAGAGCTCAACAGTTTACAAATTAAATATTCATTATATACTACGAGTACACGGCTATCGTCGCCACGTGCCATTATGCAGCGAGCAGCTGCTGCATGTGTTGGGATTGTGTCGGTCCCGTATTTCCAGGAATGGAGCAATTAGGTCTCGAGCAGTTAGTGCTCAAGTAATTTGCGTCTACTTGGGAATCGACACAATATTCCTTTAATGCAGCATCTATCTGAGTATCTCTCCGATACTCCTTTTTTTTTTATTACCCAGCATCCATTCTGGATTTTTCTTGATTACGATCTCTTGCTTTTTTTCCCTAATGCCGCGGTTTTCCAGGAGTCGGGTATTTTGAGTTCCTGGGAATCCCGCGATGTATCGGCTCGGCGTCTCTCCTGAGACAAAATAGTTCACTCCAATTGGAAATCGATAAAACCACATTATGGCAAAGTTTTCGTTAAGATTTTTCATGCGTAAATGTAATGTTTGTATTGTACCGGGAATATATTCCAGCCCGATATATCAATTATTCCGCGTTTTATTTGTACACAAAATTGTCATGTTCCCATTGAAAAAATCCCATATTTAGTTTTACTCACACTCACGACAATATGATGATTTTGTAATTTACGATTGATCAAACGATTAACCCATCGTGTCTTTATTTCAAAATTCCTATGGGGAAAAACCAATCTCACTAACTTCAATGGAACGAAGATACAAAAAAAAAAAACCAAGATCCACAGCTACTCTTATATCAAAAGGCTAGGTAATTATATCTAGGTAAAGCAAGAATTTGGTCGACGTAACGGTTAGTGGGAATTGTATGGGTCAAATATCGCCAAGTCTACTTCTTCGACACTGAGATATCGTTTTATAGCTAACAGATATTTTACTTCGGCCCAACTTTTTCTCTATAGATTTCAAATTACACACGGGCTCGACTACTGTTCACATGTTTACTGTTCTGATCCAAAGCATACTTTCAAACTAGTATTAAGAGACTAATCGATAAAGCAGCACTAACGAACAGGCTAGAATCAGTATCACTTTCAAGACACCGGACGTAGTGTTGAAACTCTTATAGATGTGGGATAGGGTCAAACAACAGACACAACACACTACAATATCAGGCGACAGTGCACGAACGCTACAAAGGACGGTACCTTAACAGATGCCAGAACAAATGGAGCGGACAAATACCTCGCAACCCGTTTGTTTTTCGAAAGGAATTTGAGTTTGGCATCAACTAGCTACGTATCGTCATCGAAGAGAAAAATAAAGTAAAGTTATTTATATCAACAGTCGTGATTTTATTTTGTGTACTACCGATCCTAAAAGGCAATCCGATAGATTCTACCAATTTGTAATCAATTTTTCAACAGCATATACATCTCTGTACTAAATCTAATTTTGTTACAGAATGGGAAAATAGTGGAACTACCTGCCGGCGTTTGTGTTTTTGGAGTTCTATTTCTTTCAACCGTTCAAGAAGAACCACTAAAAGTTATCTTATACCAATTCAGCCCTATGGTTTCGCCCTTTCTGAGAGAAATATACACATAAAAAGAAGACTGTTTGGCGACCCATTTGCTGTATAAACGTATTAGTCGATCGGAACATTACTAGATGCTGACAGTTTTCAGAATCCCAGGTAATAAAAGAACAGCCGGAGGGGCATCAAATATGGACACATTTTGTAATTCCTTTTGTATCAGCCCCGATTGGGTTTTCCTTCACGGAACTGCATTAACACAAGGCAGAACAAGTTGTTCCTATATTGTGGCACATGACCCAGAATTCAGAATTCATCAACCAAAAAATGATGTAAATAAGACGAATGACAAATCCAAACGAGCTGACTCATTGTGGTCATAAATACGGAAGAGGAAGATTGTTTCTAAATAAGAACAGTGAAGGAAGTTTGAGAATCAATATAAGTTTACATGCAGCTGCGGTTACATGAGCGGCGCCCATCATTTCTATGATACGAGTTGAATTCACACTTTATCAATCTGCTTGGGATGGAATACAAGAAAATGCAGTTAATGTGGTGCAACCGAATTAAGATTGAAATAAATATATGAAATTTTACACGTGTACTTTCTTGTTCGGTCCACACGAGACTGCTCATGCTATCCAGACCAAAACTCATCTTAGGGATTTACATTATAAGATGGTAGGTATTCGCCTTAGACGACAGAAATGTCTTTATTGATAACGTCTCCTAGCGATGGTGTTGCTCACCCACATCAAGTTCGTTATCGTGCACAGGAACAGACGCTTACACTGGTAATGTTGTTCAATATTTTCACGGAGCATTTAAATCTGCAGCCGTATAAAGTGTAGTAGACACACAACATTGTAGTCTGTGGATATTGGCAGCGCTGCCCGTACGCTCAATGAATGCATGAGACAGTTGTAATGAAAGATTACTTTTCACGCAAATAATTTTCTCGTCCACTTCGTTCGTCAATGAGTAGAACTCTTGCATATGGGCGTAATGGGTTTGTTATTCTTGAGAATTACTGTTTCAATAGGACCGTGTCACTTGTCACACAGCGAACGAAACGATAGCCGTTCTGCGCGAGAAGTTCCGTGAAGCTCTGAAATTGTGTTCACAAGCCAACAGTTTTTTTTTCCCAACCGTTTTTTTCCGTTTTATTCTTAGATTCTAAATTATAGGCTAGACAAAAAATTCTAAAAGTCTATTATAAATTAACTACCTTATATTTTAACCTACTGGTCCTAGGCAGACGCTCTAAGCTAAATTTTACATGTCTATTGTACAATTTGTCTTTCGACGACAGAACTTTGTTTGTTTTTTAATTATGTTTATTTTAATAACAAAGAAAAACTAAAAAAAAAACGTTGTGCCAATTTGTTTTTTTTTACTTATTTAACTTACTTACTTACTTACTTGACTTTCTCGAATACTTTACTGACGCTTGGAAGTAAACTTATCGAACGCATGTTCATTGGGTTTGTACAGTCCTTGTCCTTTTTTGGTATAGGCTGAATGATTGCTGTTTTCGAACGCGCGGAAATGTATGTGCATTATTTAACGCGTTGTTAAATAGAACTGCGTATATGTCCATTGCCAATGGTGGTAGATACTTGAGTACGATATTTGGTACTCCATGTATTCCCACTTATTTTTTGTTTCTTAATGAATCTAAGATACCCTGGATTGCGTCCTTCGTTATTAATAAGCTATTAGCCCTGTTATTGGCATTAATAGTGTTTGCCAAATTATCGTCATTGAATTCAGTAAAACCGAGATGCTCTGATTGCCACTTTAAAATTTCATTTCGAAGGTACAAGTGATTCACTAGAACTCTGTTCTCCAAGTCGTAGTTTCTGTGGATGTTTTCATTCACCTTGTACATTTCCTGGAAGACAGCTCCTACAGTGTTCGCCTTTTCTAAGGATCTTCTATCACGCTGAGCTCATTACTGAGGATAGCATTCTTTGCATCTATGCCTATGTTGAGTAACATTTGTTTGTTTTCGTCATTACGTGGTAAGTGGAGACACTGAATCTCATTTTGATTATTTCTCCTGAATATCTTATTAATTTGTGGGACCATGTTCAGGTTGTTAGATTTCATAGCTCGAATTCTGTTGTTCCAATACAAATTTGTTGGTAATCTGTGTTTTCATTTTTTATTTTACTTCTCCCAGGTAAGACGAACCTATAGCGCTGAGTTAGCACCCTAGGATACTATTTTTTCTCGGCCGGGTCCATCAGTCAACCTCAAGAAGTTCTCCCAACCATTTCACGAAGCCTATAGCTTGATATAGTGGTATTCCACCGGGCGGCCGGGCTTTGGGACCCGACCTACTAGCTTTTAGTAATTGTTGGACGTTTTTTAATCGGGATTTCAGTGATATTATCTCCTGGTTGTGCCTGTCAGTAAATTGTCTGTATAATTATCTTAATTTTGGCAGCAGTCTGCTTTTTACCTGTGAAGTGCGTTTATTGTTGTGTTCCTATACAAGTTCATATTGTCAGAATCTGTTGTTATAGGAATTGTTTTGTCTATTGTTCGTCTTATAGCTTCGTGCATTTGTTGAATGCATTTGTCGACCTCGTCATTCGTCAGGTTTCTGTTTATTGGTAGATTGATATTGTTCGAACGTAATTCTTTTGTTAACCATCAGGTGAGTCATGTGGTAGGGTTGTGGGACCACGAATTTCTCCAGTTCTGCCAGTTCATTCGGAAGCTTTACTACAGCCGTGAATGCACAGTGGTCACTGTAGTACTCAATTGTCCGTAAACAGTTTCTGTTATGTCTGTTGATGTTTAATACTCTCAGTCGTGTGCCAATAGGCATGATACCTAGATACAATCTACCTCTAGGGAACGATGGATATTCCGTAGTTAGAAGGTCAGTTTTATAATCTACGTGATATTGATCTAACCAGCTCGCCAGCTAATTTCGTCTACTATTGGACGTACATGGATATTCCGTAGTTAGAAGGTCAGTTTTGTATTCTACGTGATATTGATCTAACCAGCTCGCCAACTAATTTCGTCTACTATTGGACATACAAGTTCCCCTGTGGCGGTTTCCCCTAACGCCACTGCCCCGCCTCACATTTTGCACCAGAGCACCCCATAAGAAAGGCATGAACCCAGGTGACGGTGGATTGTCCGAATTTATCGGGCGTGCGGTTGATGCGCTATGGAGCGTGGTTTTCATGCCACACCATGGGGGCGGAAACAACCAAAAATCTGGTTGTCGCATGGCATCAAATTCTATTGGGGACAAGAGTAAAATTATCTTGTAAGGACGAATCGTTTGTTTGTGCGTGGCACAACATGAATACTCGAGAGAATTTGCCCAACATGCAGCACGCACCGGAGAAGTTCAACCGGCGCCGACGGCCAACGGAAATATTCCAACTTTGGTTCCCGCCAACATGCACCTCCTTCTCGAGTGGAGAGAACGGTCGCATCCTTAACTAACACATCAAATCGAGATATGCGGACAAGAATATCTTCGATCCAGCACCGTCACACACAGGCCCTTTCATCAGCTAAACACGGCAAGCATTTCGGTAGTAAAACCAACCTACAGGCAAGTAATAACATGCTTGCCTACAAGAGAAGCAAATCAATGAATAGCCACCTGCACCATTTACCCAACGAGCGATATGCGATCTACGGCGATGCTGGGTGTGGTCGCCGATCGTATAAACATTCATCCTTCCCATGGAAGATATACCAGCGAAATTTGCACGATCAGCAATAATGCTTTACGCAGTCGCGATCGTGTAAACATTTCAACCCCTTTGCGAACCTGCAATCTTGTAGATTGAGATGATCCTATGTCTACATATTAGGGGATACACACGTAAGCTGCAGAAGCAATTATCGTGTGTGTGTTTCACCCCTTTTTCTTGTTTGCGTGACCACAAGGCTAAATCGCACCATATATGGTCGTCGAAGCGATGGTCGGGATTTTTGGGTTCTAGCGCTGTGGTGGCAAAAAGAAAAAAAAGATTGAAATGGCAATCACTGCATATATAGAGAGAAAAAAAGGCAATGAGGTAACCTTTGAGGATTTGTAAGAATAGAGAAGTTAGTCTTCGAGTGCAATTACGCGAGTCAGTAAAATCGTTCGGGCCAAGACTAATGTGGTGCGCCATATTGTGAATATAACTTATATCTACACAGTGTTATTGTTTCATACGAAGTACATTGTCTGCCTAAGTTACTTGTGAATAAGAATTACAAACATACAATATATAGTTACCTTGTTTTATACGAAGTGTATTGTCTTCCTAAGTTACATGTAAATAAGAATTATCTACAGTGTTTTTGAAGTATATTGTCTTCCTACGTTACAGTATTGTTTTCCTAAGTTACACTTACATGAATAAGTAAATTTCGAATAAGAAAGTGTTTTAATTTTTGGAGTCGGATACGAACTGAAACAGTGGGTAAACGTGGTTAACCTGTGGCCCTGTGGCACCCGATATTGACATACCACGCGAAGCCACCATACCCCACTCTTTGTTTGACGTTGGCGTTGGTGTTTAATAGTCTCAGTCGTGTGCCAATAGGCATGATACGTTGATACGATCTACCTGTAGGAAAAGATGGATATTCCGTAGTTAGAAAGTCAGTTGTATATACTACGTGATATTGATCTTACCAGCTCGCCAGCTAATTTCGTCTACTCTTGGACATACAACTTCTCCAATCTTTGTTTGGCGTTCATGTCTCCACCTGTGATAAAGTAGTTTTTAATCAGGTGGTATTGCAAGCATCGAAAGAGAGTCTCAAGTTCTGCTATAAAGATATTACACTGATGTTTCTCGGGTGCGTAGCCCGAGATCGCATACAGCCCCCTTCCTTGCTGAAGTGGTATGCGTAGGATGCATGCTTCAAGCACCCGGAACCAGTGTATTTCGCCACTACATATGACTTTGTGTTGGACTCCATTTCTAAAAAAGATCCAACTTATAAGGAATTAGGTCGGTCTCTTCGTATAACATAATCATTTTTGTGCCAACGTTTATGCCTCTGGTTTAACTTAGTTTCCTCAGCCAGAAGCACACCGGGGTTTTCGTCTTGCAACAGGTTAAAAGGAGTGGTTTTTCCCTTGGTCGTTATAAGTGAATTTACCTTCACTACAAGAGCTTTTGGTTGGAGGGTATACCGACTTTTCATTTTGACTGGGCAAGTGCGAGTAAATATCGTTAATTTGACTTTGCAACTGTGTCATCTGTCTCTGTAGATTGAGTAAGATTGTGAACACGTCTCCTTGTGATGTTTTCTCAGTTTGTGCCAAAGTATTTGTGGGTATCAGTGTTGGAGCCGGTGTTAGGTTTCCGGTGCCTCTCGCTATTTCTGCGTAAGACACGTGAGGCGTTACAGTCATTGATCTTGTGCGATTTGTGTAAGTTTTTCTTAGCTGAGTCACACTTTTCGAAGTTAATTCTCGGAATTTAGGACAACCTTGATATCCAGTGAGGTGTCCGTCATTCCGACATAATGCACACTTAAAAGGGTTTTGTCTTCCACTCGTTCTTTACCCAAAGATCCTGTCCGCATTTCACCCAACGATGCTGCATTTCACAGTTCGCCCCTGAATGCCCAAACCTTTGGCAGCGGACGCTTTGAAGTATGTTTCTGTGTTTTATTAGTTTGTCCCATGTTAGACTTTAGCGGTCCAGGAATGTTATTTTCCGTAGACTGCCAATTTTACTATTTGGGGCTAACTGTACCAGAAAGAAGGATAGCTTGCGGGTGCTCCCTTCTGGAGACTGGCTGTGGTGAAGGGCCCTCGATAGTATAGTGGTTAGTATACCCGCCTGTCACACGGGAGGACGGGGTTCGATTCCCCGTCGGGGAGCCTCTGGCCCAAGACTAATGACCTTGCCGGAAAAAAAAAACAAATCATTATGGAAAAATTTAACAAGCCTCAGGACTTGCTAAATACGGCAAGACCAGTTCCCGGTTGTAATGCCGATGATGATGATGCGGTGAAGGGTTTGACCACACTAAATTCAAGGTCATCGTACTTTAGATCTAGCAGCATTTTCAAAAGAGTCTCTGGTTCAGTTTCAGGGACGACGCCCTTAAATAGAACTGTAATATCTTTAAGTTCTTTCCCCAGTAGCTCTTTTTAAATTATTTTATTTTATTATTATTATTTATTGGCCTGTAGGAACCCGGAGGTTCATGGCCTCATCGACTCGACTCTGCCATCGCTCCCTGACCTGTGCACTCTCCTTCCACGTTCGATCATCCGATCCGATTTCCTCAAGGTCAAACCTAACATTGTCCTCCCATCTCCGTCGCGCCCGTCCTGCCGGTCTCTTTCCCGTTGGTCTATCGTCAAGAATTTTACGCACAGTCCTATCGGTGCCCATTCGCGCTATATGTCCGGCCCATCTTAATCTTCGCGACTTGATTACTCTCACTATTATGGGTTTACGGTATAGCTCTTCCAATTCGTGGTTGTGGAGTTTTCTCCATTGTCCTGCTTCGTCGTCTTATTTACCTCCAAAGATACCCGTTAAAACTTTATACGCGGAATTTGTTTTCTTCCCGTTTTGCGAGAGCCCATGTTTCGCATCCGTATAGAACAATCGGCATGATTATGGTTCTATAGACACGGAGTTTTATGTTACGTGATAGCAGTTTGGATTTCAACAGTTTACTGGCTGCATGCCAACTAGCGTTGCCGGAATGCAGTCTTTTGTTAATTTCCTTCGACATTTCATTACTGGCCGCCAGAATCGGTCCCAGATATTTAAATTCTTCAACTTTTTAAATATCTTGCCTCTGACGTTTATATGTGTTCCCTGAGTTCCGCCGGCTCTCGCCGTAATCATGTATTTTGATCCGGCCATGTTGTCATCTTGTACCTTTCTGATGACATACTCAAGCACAAGGTTAAAAAGAGACGGTGATAGCCCATCGCCCTGTTTTAGACCTTCCCGGATTTCAAATGGTTTTAAGAGGTGGTTTTCTATTCTAGCTCGCCCTTTGTTTTCGTTCATTCAAATTTGAATGAGGGCGGCATATTTTTTCGGGATTCCCAGCTCCACTACAATATGGTTTTGAAATAAACGAACAGTTGGTGAAACGTCTCTCCGTATCCCCACTTCTTTTCCAGCAGTTGCCTTATTGTGAACATTTGGTCGCTCGTTGACCGGTTCCTACGGAATCCGCATTGGTAGTCTCCCAGTATTTCTTCTGCGTACGGTGCGATTCTCGCCAGTATGACATTTGTTAATATTTTGTATGTGATTGGGAGCAATGATATTCCTCTGTAGTTTCCACAGTCAGATCTGTCGCCTTTTTTGAAAATGGGGACGACTAGTGAGGTTTTCCATTCTTCCGGAGTGACGTCTTTATCCCATATTGATTTGATGAGCTGGTGGATCTTTCGAGCTCTTGCCTCTCCGCCATACTTCACAAGCTCTGCCGGTATGCAGTCGACTCCGGGAGCCTTGTTGTTTTTCAATCGATTTATTGCATCTACAACTTCGTCGAAAGAGGGCTCTGGGATCTGAGGCTCGGCTGTATGTACGTCTGGTGCGTTTATTTGTGGTTGATTGGTGCGCACTTTGAGCAGGTTTTCAAAGTACTGCTCTTGTCACGATATTATTTGTTTCTGTGACCAAACAGCCGTTTGCGTCTCGAATTATTTTGTCTCTCCCTCGGTAGCCATTTCTAATTGAATTTATGCCGGCATACATACTCCTGATGTTCTTTGCTCTGGAATTGTCTTAAATTTTTTCAATCCGAATCTTCTCCCATTCGCGTTTTTTGCGTTTGAAAACTCTAGTTGTTTCTTTCCGAATTGTCGCGTATCTTTCTGCGTTGACTTCATCATATCTTTCTAAGTGGATCACTCTGAGGCATTTCATCATCGTCAAACCAAGGTTTGGACTTAATAGTTTTCTTAAATCCTAGGCTCTTTTTAAAACATTTAAAACATAGGCATGCCATTGAAACATATAACATTGGTAACCATGTTAGAATTAAAAATGGCTCTTTTTAAAACATTTTTAATTCTAACATGGTCACCAATGTTATATGTTTCAATGGCATGCCTATTGCCTCCCAGTCTTTTAATCCCAAAATTATTACTTCCTACAGCTAACTTAAACAGACTTACCAATTCTTTACAATCGATGTCTACCGTGCTGAGTTTTTTTGCTGGTTTGCTTCCTTTTGTTCACCTGGACTTTGTTCTGAGTTTGAATTTTGTCGCTGATGTTACCTTTCTTTTGGCTTCGGCTTTCCTTGTTTGGTTTTTTGTTGTTCCAGCGATTCAATTTTTTTCCTTTTCCTTCTTTCCTCTTGCCGCGCTCTTGCTATAGCTAGTTTCGCTTGTAACTCATTTATTTCTTCTTCTTCGTCCTCAGATTCAAAAGAAGCCAGACAAGCGAATGTGATATTAGAAAAATTCCCGCTGTACTTGAAGATACAGGGGAATGCATACTCCGCCTCCATTTGTTGTTGTTCTCACATAAGTTCTGCAGCTTTGTTGTAAGTCATTATTATGTTATTTATTTCGGGCTCTTTGATGTTTTTGCCGATTTTAATTTCGGTTTAGTGCACGAAGAGCGTTTTAATAGATTTTTGGCGGATTGGAGTATTTCCACTTTGTATACTCTTTTGGAAGAGTTCTGTTTTGCCGTTGTGGGGGTTGTTCCTCAGGAAGCGCGTTTTCTTGTCCAGAAAAGGACGTTGGATCTCTTTATTGATTGCTCCTGGAACAACACACTTCAGCAAGGGGTCGTTGCCGTGCTTCCTCTGACCCAGAGGGAAGAGCAACGTCCTGATTGTTCGTAGGACGTAACCTAGGGGATAGTGTCCTTATACCCTGCAACCTTAGTACCGGTTCCTGTACCGATTTCTTTGGAGTCGTCCTGGTATATATATATAAAAGAATCATCCAACGTTGGGTGCCAGCACAAAATTTCCAAAGTAATGAAAGAAGTTTTTTTTTTATTTTGGATTAAGTTTTATTGTTTAATTTGAATTTGATAATAACTGCTCTGTGGCAGGAGGATCTAGATACTGCGGCCTCGAGATCGTTTTGCTATCCCTTTATAAAGGAAAACACTTCGAAAATTGTATCCCAAAGATACACATTTTCGTACAACAATCTCGATTTGTTGGGTATTTCGAGCGAGATGTTGTATTTACACAAGATAAGAATGAATTCTTACGAAACTATTACGCAGATGTGTGAATGTATCTGCTTTTGGTCTTTGTTTGTTTTCCTGAATGGAAAATTTTCAGATAGAGATAACGATCTCTGAATTTTGAATTTTCATTATGCCGTGGAGCAAATTTGAACAATAAACGAATATTAGATTCGTTTATTGTGAATTTTAATTTTAATTCGGATTTTGGATTAAACTTCGCCGTGGGGGCAAATGTTATGCGATAAACGAATGTTTGATTCGTTTATTGCGAATTTTGGATTATGTTTGGGTTTTTGTGGGTTTTGATGGGTTTTTTGGTTTTAGCTTAAAATAGCTAGGATTTGGATGTAGGAATGGGGGAAAAAGGTAGTAGGGCTTTTTGGAGCACTACAGTTCTGCCGAACACTTTAAAAGCGACTCCAATAATAACTGACACAAGTACTCATAATAAAAACACGACTTGTTTACTTTTATTCTTAATTTTATTAGTTCACTGAGATAGAGTCTTAATTATAATTTTCTCTTTCTTGTACATAGGTTGTCCAACGCTACGTTCACAAACGACACACCATTCTCTGTACACACGATTTAACTCGCGACTTTTATTACTTTATTAAAGTCTACATAGAACGACGATTGTGCGCAGAATTTTTGTTTCGTCCACAACTTTACACGTCTATCCGGGAACCAACTTTTTTAACACTGATTAAAATTTTTCTTAGGGGATGTCACGACTCACCCGATTGTTCTCTTTCCTTTTTCGTTTTTTTTCTTGGTGATTCTCTTTTAATCGAGAATCTCTCCCCTATAGGCGATCGCACCCTCTATCTGTGTCTGCGATTTCCTGTTTGGTCGCAGGCCAGATGTGGGGTTGCACCCCCACACACAGACGCGGATGTTGCTGCCAGTGTGGCCGGAGATCTTCCTAGGATCGCCAGAATTTGCACACCTTCTGCGGAATCGATTTTGTGTATATTCCGGTGTGTGATTTATTATTCTTGGCGATCTCTGGGATCGTGGTAATTATCGTCGGTTAGGATAATTGTATTTATTTTGCCATATGGGAACAGTGTTAGCTAGTTTACTGTTGTTCCTCTGCAATGGCCTTTGTTTAGGCAAAGTGTTTTGCGGTAGGGTCAAAGGTTTAGCCAATGGATTGTCTTACGGTAATTTGCTTATCGCCAGGGATTTGATGTTTGTCGACATCTGACGCAGCTGTGCCAACCACTTGTGTTTATTCAGCTAATGGATCGATACACAATTTCTATACTGGGTCGTATCCTTCGATCGCCGTGCAGGCGTTATGAAATGTTCGAGAGCTGGGGCCCACGTATCTGTGGATACGTGGGGTTGTTGACACCAGTGTGAATATCACATTTGGCTAGGCGAAAGAGTGGACCATAGGGGCACGTGTCTGTGGGCATGTGAGGTTTAAGCTAAGGTAATTATGTTCCTTCGTGGAACGACAGGTGTTTCAGCCTACTGTGGTTTGTGCGGTTCGTGGAATTTCCACTGACTTATTTTGCCTTTCAATTATCTACTCTTTATTTTTACTCCCTCTTCATTGTTCATGTCGGGGTAAGCGGTACACACACGTTAACACAACAAGCGCAAACGCAACCGTTCTTATTTCACTTACTGTGCGCGATTTCCTTTTTTTGACGCTCCATCGAATATTCACACAACACAATATGGTTATCTGGTGTTTTTACGGTCCCTGGTATTGTCACTTTTCACAAAACAAAACACGGCGCGAAAATCAAAATGTATTTTTTGTTTAGGTAATTGGTCTACCTGATTTCACTTTTAAGGCCGTTCCGTTGAAAGATTCGTTAACTATCGTTTGTCGACTGTCGACACGCCTACACCAGATGGTGGTAAATTTAGTACTGACAACCACCAATGTCTAGGGCAATATTGCCTTGCTTGTGTTTTTACTTTGAGTCTATTTTAGGTTAAAAGCATGCAGGGCTAGATCTAACAACATTCTGTTGGGCTTTATTAAACGTATCAACAATATGAATGAAGATTTATACCGCCAGGTCATTAAGAATATCTTCGGAGCCATGGCAGACGGTGGTTCCATCAGTTAATTGCCATCGCTCAGTTAGTTTTAATTATATGTATTTATTCTATATATATTATTTCTCCGGGATACAAAAAAAAGACACTCTACGAAAGAGTTGTAGCAAAACTATCATTGAGACATTTATTACACAATTTGTCTTAACTTACTGCCAATTATAAAACAAATAAAATAAATCTTCATGCTGACTGAGAGTATATGAAATATGAAAATAGAAGAATGGATTAATACTATAACAATTAACTGGAGTTTAATTTAGAAGTTATAACATTTGGGTCAAGTCTGTTAAATATGAAAAAGGAATGATGTTTTTGGATCACGGTTGTTAGGGGGATGGCGAGTGGCAATAAAAAAAATATTTATTGAACCCGGATAAAAATTTCCTGTTTTATTCAATATTTCCATAATAAAGGTGATCGTTACGATATAGGTATGATTAAAACGTTGCTTGCGTTACCTGCATAAACTTTTAAATTTTCCGTCTTATTGGATTGCTTCTCGTTCGCGTTTTTTATGGAAAAATAGTACTCCATTAATAGCACCCATGCTCAAACTTTTTTTAGCCAAAGATTTCTCTACAGTACATTGAGGCATCAAACTCACGTATTTACTAGGAATTAAAGTGGAGAAAATTTTCCATTTCAGGCGGTAACCCACAAACATTCATAATATTCACGTTCCTAACTAGCTCACAGAAAATGTGAATATTGGAAGTGTTTTGTTAGAACACACTTGAACAGAAGTTTGATGTCAATTAACCATTGCTACACCCTCGTTTCGCTATATCTAGAAGGTTGTTCATTAAAGAGTATGCTAAGATTAATATTAAATTACAGAATATCTCAACCACAAGAGAAGAACTAATTCCATTACAATGGTACAGTTATCCTGACCTGTCCGCTATTAACGTCATGAAGTAAGAGCACCGACAAGCAACTAGGTTAAGCTCTGCCATAATATGGTTCCGTATTACGAAGGTAATTACGACGGATCTTGATGGGCAAGCAACGATAAAAGTCCTGCACTATTGAAAATGTGGAGGATTCAGACGTTTTGTGGATGCCCATTGTTGATCTTTGGGTAGACTGCAAATTAAATAAAGTAGAAGTCTATGGAATCGAAGAAAATAAAGTTATTCTTCCAGGAATCACGTTAATTGAAATTTTTTTAGAGACTTGTTTGCCTTTGAAAGATGTTGAATAGGAATTTAAGAACTTGTGTTGTTTTGTGATATATTGGGGTTTCGTAATGGTAACCATATCAAAGGTGGACGCATTCATCATAATTCGCCTCCAACATGTGCTCGTATATTTTGGGCAGTTGGATACACAGTGACCGAGGACGTGTTTTCAATTCGGCGATTGAGTTAAATTAAATAGTTGCTTTTGTGAGTCGCGAGTGATTAAAATATAAAGACTAGTTATAAATAAATTCCAGTGATAAAAACAGTCAAAACAAAATTAATATATTTGAAAATAAACAAAATAAAAGAGAGCAAAGCCACGGAAAGGAAAAACAGTAACGTGATGTGTTGTGACAGTTAAAACAAAGAACATCAAAAACAAACAAACCAAACTAGTAATAAAGGTGAAATTCAACGCTTAAATCTAAGTGGATAAAATAAAATAAAAATAAAAGTGCATAAAAAGTTTTTAATTTTAATGAAAACAAACCGGAATGCACCACCATGAACCTGGACGAAGAGAAAAACGCCACAACAAATAAGAGGAAGAGGCCCAGAAAAATACAATTGTGACGCGAAGCAAATTAGTATTTAAATTAACATTCAGCAGGAGTGTAAGGTGTCTGACTTTTAATCGGGGCTAAGCAAGTTCGAGTGCAGGTTACAGAGAAAGTGAATGGCGTCGATGTTCGTACAGGCACAGCAGGTTGCCTTTGTTTTTAATTCTAATGAAAACAAGCCGGAAAGCGCTGATGATGGAGAAAGAAGAACAAATGGAGGAGGACGGTGAGCACCCCTTCCCCTCCAACTCTGACTTGTATGAGGCAAATAATGCTTTCGCTTCTCTTGCATTGTCCGAGTCTGAGAATGAAGAAGAGGAAATACACGAATTAAAAGCAAGTTACAATGGCAAGGGCATGGCTATGTGGGGGTTCTTTTAAGCTTACCCAAAGAACCCCCCATAATTGCATCCCAACTCCCATTGTTTTTCGCTAATGCAATTTCATTAGCACCTGAAAACATTTCCTTTTCCAAGGACATTTTATGCATACAACGCAGTATCTAAAATTCCTAAAAATAATTCTCCCAACATTCATGCATTTAATGCGCTAATCAAATTCCCTGAAAGAATTCTTTAATGTACATATGCATCATAAATTCCAAACCACCCGGCACCCTTCGTCATCATTTAAATGCAATGTCGGACAGCTTGTTTATGCAGCTGCAATAAACTGACCCGCGATTCGTTTGACAAACAATTACCGCATCCCAAGCATTATCTTCGAAACCGAATTCTCCAGCATTTCCTAATACAAACAATCAGCGCAATAGCCGCTTAAACCGAATTCTTCAACATGCATCACGTGCGCAAACAAAAGAATTCGGTTTTCCTTCAGGCATTCTAGCGATATGATATACACTCCAAATTGTATCAAGTATCCCGAATGCATCACCACACCTAATGAGTTGCAGCTTATTTGCTTAGTCGAACTCACATCTCAAAAATGCCTTTATCCCATTCAAGGTTTCTGAATTCGTTTCCCATTGACCTTCTCGCACGCGCAAACAACGCAGATCTACACGATCGCACACATACATCGGAATTTAGCCAGCAAAACGCTCTTACTGGTTACCCCATGTCGAGAAATGTTCTCTCTCTTCTCTTTGGTGCTGACAAACTCGTTACCGAATTGAGGGTGACCTAGGAGTCAGATTCATACCCTCAGCGAGTCGTTTCACATCACCCGACCGAGCCAGTCAGTTTTCCACCACCGCTACCCGTAGCGCTGCGGGCCCGCGTACATACCAAATCAGGAGTCGTAGTCGGTTGGCGTTTCATAGTATAACTTTTAACTACAATTTGTGCAAACGTCGCGAATAAATAATCATAAGAAAACAAAAGTTCATTGTGGTTGTTTAGAATTCAATTTCGTGTGTACATTCTTTTTATATCGTTTGATTTGTCTTACCACCAGCATCCAGTTAAACCCATGATTCAAATAAAAGAACTTGGAACTACCAAAACAATCGGTGTTTTATTTCCTTTTTGTTTCCTGGTGATTGTTGCAGCAGGATTAAGTTTGTTCGAACAGTGAAGATTTGTGGGGACGGAGTAGCCACGACTTCGCCCCTCCCCCCACAGCTAGAGGAGAGACGCCGAAAGAAAAATATGTTGGGTTGTACCACATTAAATGTCCGATTTTATAGTAAACATTTAAAAGCCAATATTATTTTTCCGTAAATTTATATTCAATCAAAATAGGATCCGTTGGCATCTATGACATTCTTCCAACGTGATACAAGGTCAAATATTCCTTTTTCGTAGTAGTGCTGACTTATTGAAGCAATGAAATCTTCAAAGGCTTTTATGACCTGTGCTCCGTTCCGAAAGACCTTCGTCGGCAAAATGAATTCAGATTGCGGAAAAGATGGCAGTCCGTTGGGAAAATGTCAGGAGAGTACGGTGGATGCGGAAGGATTTTAAATCCCAACTGCAACTGTTTTTGCACCGTTACTTGTGAGGTATGGGGTCTAGTATTGTCGTGCAAAAGGTCAGGCCGTGCCTATTGACCAACGCAGGTTGCTTTTCAGCCAATTTGGCAAGTAATATATCGATTTCCTTTCAATATTTGATAGCGTTTATCGTTTCTCCCGGTTGAAGAAATGAAAAGTGGATTGGTCCTTTCGATGGCCACCAAATTATCACCATAATCTTTTTTGGGTGAAGATCGGGCTTTGGGGTGTGATTTGGTTTTTCATCTGCATCCAATCATTGCCCAGGTCTTTTACGGTTATTATTCAGAATCCACTTTTCATCACAGGTGACCATACAGTACAAAAACGGTTCAGTTTGGTTTCTTAATCTAAGCGATGTGATCTCCCAAACGGAACTTTCCAAATCAACGTCGTATAGTGCGTTCGTTTACCGCTACATCCTCAAATGCGTCATTAATGTTTTTTATTGCCAATGACGCATTATGTCCCATTTTAAATTCATAAAGAAGAACGCTCAAATTTGAACTGCCGACAGTATGGTAAACAATTCCTAGAAAAAAAAAACTGTATTTATAACGAACCATAAAATTCTCACACGTCAAACACACGTACCACTTTACTTTATAAAAAATAAAATTTAACGTTCTGGCACAGATGTTCATTCGAGAACTTCTTATTTCCGACTGAGCGAAAAGTGGACATTTCATGTGGTGCACCCTAATAGCTGCGCTCGAACAGCAAGAAACTAATCAACAACAACAAAAGCCGAAGCCAAACGTCGGCCAACATAAACAAAATCAACAGCAACAACAACTACCAACACAACATCGCCCACAGGAACAGCAAGCAGCACAACAGCAGCAGATCAACAAAAAAAAAAAAAAAGATGCCACCAATCAACACCATCTACATTGAGTGTAAGGAATTGGTAAGTCGTGGCGGCTCTACCAAACCCCATGGTACGCTTTCCTTAAAAACCCCCATAACACCCATCTTCCCATATAATTTCGCCAATGCAATCGCATTCGGCACACAAAAATCCTGCACGCATTTAAGAGATCAAACCCATGATCTTAAATTCCCTGTTAAGAAAACTTACCTTCATGCATCTCTTCGCATAACATTTTCTGTAAGACTTCTTTATGACCTTTTAGGAATTCCATAACTCCCATTGTTTCCCGCCAATGCATTTGCATTTGCCCCAGAAAACATTTCCTTTTCCAAGGACATGTAATGCTTTCAAGCATTATCTGAAATTCCTAAAATTGTTCCTTAATGTGCACATGCACCATAAATACCAAACATTCGGTACCCTTTGTCTGAGTTAAAATACTATGTCGGTCAGCTTGTTTTTACAGCTGCAACACTAGCGATTCAATAGACAAACAATCATGCATTTCTTTCGTCGCCACCACGAATTGCTTGGCATACCTAAATGCAAGCAAGGGATAGGTTTCGGCAATTAACCCAAGATACGATATACAATTTCCATTGTATAAAGTATCGTATCCCATTAACACCTTTTTACCAACGTCCGTCATAGCGACGTTGCATAAACATGACCCTCATTACGGAGCGAACCATTTGGTCGCCTTTTCTTTTGTTCTTGCCGACTGCCTTTCTCGTTGTTTCACTGCTTTCGAACACGTGCAACAACATCGGATCTGAACGTCCACACACACACAACCATGATCTTAACTAAAAGATCCGGTTTTCTTGTTCCCACAAGAGAGACTCTACGTTACACTCGTGGTAGATAAAACATATCCTTGGCAAGAATATATTCACACCCTTAAGAGAAAAGTTGTTCTTTCTCTTCCTTTTTACTTAAATTTCCTTTTTTAGGGAAATCATCTCCACATGAGATGATGATCGCGGAGTCCTTTACCATCCGCGGACCAGAATGGTCACGCTGCACTCCCGCTCTCCGCTGGCAACGGAGACGCGTAAACAATTACATGCGTAAATACCCGGAGACGTTGTCGTAGTGTTGTGTCAGACTAAGCAGATAATCAATATATTTAATTAAAGACATTTTTCTTGTGTCTAAAATAACTTTCAATACAAATAAAATAAAGAACATCCAAAGAGTGAAACGGGCGTTTCTTTAACTTTCGCTTCGGTGCCAGCAGTGTGTTTCTTTTCTGTGCTGCTTATCCTAGTGGTCTAATTTCGTTTCTTCCGGGTGAACAGTTTTCCTCTAGTGCTTGGCGGAACATTTGTGGAACTTTTAGTGGATGTGATGGGGAAGAAGTGAACCGAGTGTCCGTGTCTGGCACAATACTTCTTCCGCCCTCCACAAGTCTTTGTAAGTTAGCTAGCTGTAGGCAATAACTTTGTAATTAAAAAACTAGCAGGTAACAGGCATGCCATTTAAACCTATCCGGTGGCAGACCACGATAATATAAAAGAGGCCTTAAAAAGAGACGCCGCGAAATTTTACTCCTTCACACCGAAACAAACGAGGAGCGTAACAATTCTATTAAAGGGTGTCGACCCTGAAATGGAACCGGAGGCTCTGCTCGAAATCCACCACAACCAAGGCAAGAAGAGAAAACTGCAAGGGGAGCTTTTTTTTGGTTATATATAGTGGAGAAGTGCGCAGGTTCCGGGTGCTGGAAGCCTGTATTGTACGCATACCCTTTCAGCGAGGAAAGTGTTTGTATGCGATTGTGGTCGATGCACCTGACGAGCACCAACATAACCTCTTTATACCAGAGCTCGAGACACTCTTTCGACGCTTACAATTCCACTTGGAAAAAAACTATTTTATCCTAGGTGGAGATATGAACGCCAAGCATACAAATTGGGGAAAATATATATCTAATGCCAGAGGAAATTAGGTGGCTGGTTGGTTAGATCTGTATTATGTAGAATATAAAACTGACCTACTAGCTACGGAATATCCATCGTTTCCTAGAGTTAGATCGACTTAGATATCTTGCTTATTGACTCACGACTGAGACTACTTAACACCAACAGACGAAACAGAAACTGTTTACGGACAATTGAATACGGCAGTGGCTACTGTTACGTAGTAATAAAGCTTTCGAGTGATCTGGCAGATCTGGAGGTATTCGTGATCCGGCAACCCTACAACTATGGGGCAATCCGATGGCGACGGTTCCCCAGATCATTAACAAGAGAACTTCGCTCGAATGATTTAATATGCCAATAAACAGAAACCTTACAAATGACGAAATCGACAGGGATCCTTCGGGAAAGGTGAACGCCATGGGCGCTGTCTTTCAGGAAATGTACACGGTGAATGAAAGCATTCACTGAAATCACGACATGGAGGACAGAGCTTTACTGAATCAACTGCACCTCCAAAAAGAAATTCCGAATAACCAGTTCGGCTTTAAAACGTGTCATGAAACCATTTCACAGTAGCCAACTTGACATCAGGTTAAACGTATATGCTATATGACGCTGATCAGGCTAATGATCATATTTAGTTGTCCAGTATTGTTTAACACAAGTCCAAATTTGATGGAAAGGATTCGGGTGTTCGAAAGGAAGGAATTAACATACGTTAATTATCGCCACCCCTTAAGTCAATTAAAGTCATCGGTAATTAGTGTCCATGTCCAACCAATGTTTGATCTCCTTAATTCGGCTTTAAAAAATAAAAGTCTTTTGAACAGGAATTCAGAAATGAAAGTGCAAGTTATAAATATTAAATAAATCGAATAAAAGTTGCTGTGTCCTTGTTTGGTATCAACCAACGATTTTGGGAATACACCTCCTCACCGAAGAGAACGAGAAAATAAAAGCACAGGAAGGACGGAAGGAAACACCAATTGAATAAAAATATCTTTTAATTGTGCAGCATATACAAAAAAATAATTGCAACAGACTGGTCTCAAATTATATCGAACACCGGAATCGAAATATAAAAAGTATTATTCAAATGAGACTTTATATAATCGTGGAGCACTATAATGTATATTTTGAAGTAGTGATTTGATAATTATGTTCGTTTAATACTATTCATGGTTTTTTTTTGATAAAGAAGAAATGAATAGAACTCAGTCCAACTATGGAAATGTTTTCCACACTATAATACATTAATGGTATTTGATAGAGACATTTCAACTAAGGATTACGGTTTTTTTTATCTTTTAATATCCTCTTTTGAAATAAAAAATAAAATTCGCTCTGATCCCTGAATCTGTCAATAAGGCACCACCACGTTCTTTCCTTTCATTACTGCATATAATGTAATGGTGAGTATTTCACTACATTGTGTAACTTTAAATTTCTGATCCTGACGAGAATTTAAACATTTTTAAAATTCCCGCAAATATTTTATTCAGTGACATGTGAATATAAAACGAATCCTTGTATGTTTGCATCACAGGCATGTGTAAAAATCCAATATGTACAGTGCAGGGAAATTCCATCTGTTTCTTACTTTAAGGTATCTATTGTACCTAACTTTAAATTATTATTTAATGATCAGTGTGTGTGTGTTACGCGAGTACCGGATTACGAACAGGTTGTAGGTTGAAGTTCTTCAAGGATTCGGTAGGGCAGTTATTTCACGGGCAAAACATCGTTAGCGTTGAACAATTCAGTGTCTGTGTTGTGTGTTATGGATACTTTATAAATGAAATATTTTCTTTAATAAACAAGATGGTTTTGATTTTTTTTTAACTAGATTTTTAATGGATGCGCCAAATTGGGTGTAATCTCGTAAGGACACCTGAGCCTTTCGCATGCACCATTCATAGAGTTGTATAGTATGTAACAAACTACAAACTAAAACACAGCTCGGCATCTCCCATCATATTCCCCGCGGGACTGAATTTGCGTAGTTGGTTAGTGCTTTAGGCTGGTCTCCTATTGCTTTCTTTCTCGTCTTGCTCTTTCGTGTAACGGATTCTGCACTATGTTTATTAGAGTACAATATTCGGTCCGAAACTCCTCCGACCACATTATGTAGTCTACAACGTGCCTTTGCTTCGGGACGCTGGTTCTCCATCGGACGAAATGGCTGCATGCAAAAATTACGGCTCAACATCATCCCCTTGCTATTCGCAATGCGCAGGACTTCGTGTCCATAAAGGTAAGGTTTTTCTGATACCCACAATGCACCGAAAAGAACTGGATAATCCGGTAGTTTACGTGTGCGCGCCTTATCCAAACTTCTACGGTTAGATTTCGTTTAAAGATCAATTTGCCCTTTAAGTTTGTGTTCCACCTGGCCTCCCACGACGGCAGATGCTTCTCTTTCGTCTAGTTTTATCGTCGCCATTTCAGCAGGTACTTCGTCCCTCGTGATCCGCTTTTTAAAGATCAGTAGCGTCGCCTCAACTAGCATAGCTATGGGAATAAATCTGGTTACGATGCTGCTTCATCGGAAATCGTCCTAAAGTCTCATATATGGCAGTCGTTAACGTTCAAAGCTTGTGTGTTGCTCTCAACATTTGCTTCAGTTGTTTCGTTTGTAGAGCTTCTATTCAAGTGCGGTATATGCTAATGTTGATGTGACAGAATAATTCTCTTACTTTAACCTGGCTCACGAGTGTTTGACAATATACGGCTGCTTGTACGTCTGCCTCGTTTTAACTTGCATACTCTATGTGAGACGTAAATTTTAGTCGGTTGTCGAGCATAATTCCCCAGTACATAACAGCCTCCTTTGTTCGTACGGTCTTGTGGCGGTTCTTGCGAACGCCACTACTTACCTGCCCACATACCACCAGATAATCCCTTGTCATAAGCGTCCTGTTCCAATAAAGCAAGTACTTACCTGCTTTGGTTATACCAATAACCACCAAAAATCTGTGGAACACAATGTCTGCTGATACGAAAAATACATCAGCAACAACAGACATTGCATACAAGGGCATAGTTGTGCGAATCGCACCATGTACTACAAAGGCAAATTCGGTTGCACATGCAGCAATCAACACTGCCCAAAAGTACCAATGAAATGCCCCTAAATACAACTCGGTACAATATTACGTAGCCGACGTAAATTCTTAGCGTTGTCCAAGCACACAAGAGGAAAGAATTTTTTCCCATACACGTGCATGGCAATTGATAGAGGAGAACGCCAGCTACGCGCGCCCGATCAGCATGAGTGTACCACACAGTGCCGGTCGGATAAACATATCCTATTATGGAAATGTGATGTACACGATCAGTGATAATGCTTTACACAGTCGCTGATCGTGTAAACATTTTAACGCTTTTCAGGAGGACTTGCCCCAGCTGCGAAGGTTGTTTATTTTAGTCTAATATCATGTCCATGGTTCGTATGCTGGGCGACACACGCGATGAGCAACCAAAGGGGATCATCGTGTGTGTGCGTTTCAACCCTTCTTTGGTGGCTCAAAGAGAAAATTACCAAATATGGTCATCGAGCCGATGGACGGAATTTTGGTATTCTGTCGCTTCGGTGGCAATATTCACTCGCGTCGTGGACGCGGTGAGGGCATGTAGTGACCAAACTGAAATACAAGATTCTGTGGAATTAGAAAAATACCAGTTTGAACTTAAAATCGGTTTACATGAAATTAAATACATTTCGTACAACCTAAACTCATTGATTTGAATACTGTGACCAAACTGAAATACAAGATTCTGTGAAATTAGAAAAATACCCGTTTGAACTTAAAATCAGTTAACATGAAATTAAATACATTTTGTACAACCTAAACTTCTTGTTAGAAATACAGTGTGTCAAATTAACATGTAAGTTACCTGTATTAAGATTGTAAGTTTTACCTAAATATTGTGACGCATATGACAGTCAGTACTGGAATATTCGGGAAAGTCCAAAACAATGTACTGGAAAACTGGCGACTATGGATAATAGAACATTCAAGATTATGGAACGGACGGAAACGAAATACCGAATCAGAATGTGGGGAACTGGTATAAATACGTCGCAGACAGCTCATGAAGACAAGTAGAGAGTAAGAAGTAGAAAGTAGTAAGTCTCGAGTGAGAAGCAAGCGATAAGTAAGAAGTAAAATACGCGATAAGTACGGAAGCGATAGTCAAGAAATTGTTGTGTACGGTAAAAGTAACGGTTGTGATTAACGGACTAATAAAGTGTTATATTAATTCAAAAATCGATTTAACGGCTCTTATTTATTCAAAATAATTAATCCAGCGAACCCTAAGCTCGCTACAATATGTTACCCAATTTACCTAAAGTAGTTTATATAAAATTAACTATACCTTGTACGGCGTGAGCTTGATTTCACTTAATGATTTAAATAACATAAGATAAATTCTAAGCTTAAGTAAGCATATAAAATACTATGTTACCTAATTTAACTAAAATAGTTTATGTTCCGTTGAAAATTTGAAATTACGTTGTGTACAAAACATTCAGAGCTAAGAAAGCAAAGAATAAAGGCAATAGACACAAGTAACCCGCAGTTTTTATCCTGAGCGCCAAGACACGGCGAACAAAGTAGTCACGATACGACTAACGGTTAAGTAGTTGGGGACGTCTTGGTGAACCAGTGTCGGACGGATACACGACCAAGACTACACGACGATACCCCATAGTCTGATTTCCGATCTGGAATTTCCATGCATCGGGAAATATTTATTTCTGGAATTCTGGAATTCTGAAATCTTCAGTTCGCGCCTTGGTTTTTTTAGGTTGCCAAGATGCTCTTGAAAGCCAGCTCTTGCTTTTGATTTTTACATTCTGCTACGGGACTATAAGCACACTCTTACTGCCTTAAATTCGTGCATCAACCAATAACATGGTTTTCCGCTATCCGTTGGTATCTTCTCGGCTGCGTAATACGCTGTATTTACCATCTCTATTAAATTGAGCACATTTTCCGCCGCTTTCTTTTGTTGCGCGTGAGGTGTATGATCAAGTGGTGTCGTGTTGCAAGCTTACTGGAGCTAGGCTGTCTTTAACACGACAAACTCGACTTCGAAGGTATTTCAGGTTTCTGTGTACTGAGAAGAATTTATACTTGCCCCTCGTTTGTTCACATAAACTCGATGAGCATCCATGACTCGTCACCTGTGACAATTTTCAAAAGGAAGTTGTCTCCCTCGTCACGATAGTGCTGCAAAAGTCGCTGCATTCTAATCGACGCCGTTTGTTCTCACCTGTGAGACGGATGGAACCCATCGTACACAGACTTTATGGTATCCCAAGAAGTAGATTTGAATATGTGGAATCGAATCTACGTGTTCCGACCATTAACTAACAACATATAGAATTCCGTAGCATTAAAGTACTACGAAAATGGGTTTTGACACTTTTGCTAGCCTAATTTCACATGTATTTGTAACGCCCAACCCTACTCTAAAACCACATATACTTTTGAGTCATAATCCATCTAAAACAAACCTAGAAATTAATTGAAAACTTTTTGCATGAAATTTTCCTGACCCATATTCACTTCATCCAACTGAGCCTACATTCGCCTACACATAAGAGTGGTGTTCTACTTAAAGTTCGTCTAAAAAATTAATAGACCGGAATTAAAACATGAAAACTACACAAAAGTATATTCCCCATAAAAATGCACATTTTAACGCGAAACGTTACGCTTTTATTTTATCCACGTTCCATTTGATTTTTAATGAGAAACGTAAACCAAAACTGGGACGTAAGTAATTCCTCAGCGAGCGGGAATTTGGCCGGATCCAGAACGTAAGTTGCTCTTAACATCACCCCGGAGCATAGGATACATAATACACATAATAAAACGTATCCGAGAATCCATTGGGATATAATAACCGCATGTTGTCTGCCGGGGAAAAAATATTTGTCTTTCAATGTTTAATAAACGACCTATATGATATTTATACAAGACTATTTTTTTATGAATTACTAACGCTGTAATATTGTTTGACACTCAGTTGGATTAGAAACGACAACAATTCAAATGATGGTCATTTGCAGTCCGTAATGGTGTCATGCACACGTAGTTTAAATTGATGCATTGACAGCGAAATGCAATTGTGTGAGAAGGAGAATTTTGCGTTTTTAATGAATACGTTTTCGAAAAATGGTCGTTCTACTGCCAAAGCAATCGATCGTACCGTTGGCTTTCGTGCCACGACTTTCGTGCCTATGAGTGCTAAACCTGCTCGTTATTAACGGAAAGCCGTGCTATGTGTGGTAAAGTACTGATGTATATTCTGAGTTTTTGGAAAGTGGTCACAGAAATGCAAAAGAGCATGGAATAGGAAAGGTGTGCTATTCCGCAAAGATAGCGCAAGGTCTCATGTAGCAAGAATGACTCTGGAGGTGATTTCTTCACTAGGTTGAGCAGTTTTACCCCATCCTCCATATCAATCAGACGTTGAGAATTACCATTTCTTTATGGTGGATTATCATCTCTTTTCGGCCATATACAATTGGATGCGCGACCGGCAATTTAAAATTCGAGAAGAGGTTAAAAACACGTTAGAACAGTATGTTGAGTCATAGGAGACATTTTTTTTTTCAATGGGCTCTACAACTTGTAGATCGATGGGAGAAGGTTTTAAAAGCGAATGGTGGATATTTTGCAGAATAAACATTGTGTAAACAGATTTTTTTTTGGTACATTTACTTTCTGTAGTAAAACCGCAAGTTTCGTGGATATAGTACACACACACACATATATATACATATATTTAATATATATATATATATATTTATATATATATATTTATATATATATATATATATATATATATATATATATATATATATATATATATATATATATATATATATATATATATTAGGTGTACAACTTAGCTTCCGCCGATTTGCAATAGATGGCTGTAGCGGTAAGTGGTAGTTGAAATAAATAGATCATAGATGTCATACAATAAGCTTAGGTATTTGTAAACACAACGCCATCGAAATATTAGTCGATTTGTGTCTGCATCATAAAGTTATTCTCGATTAAACATGTCAGCTTACGAGCCAAATTCTCGTCATTTGCGGGAGGTTTTAATTTTCTGCTTTAATATGAAGAAATCTGCGGCTGAGGCTCATCGAATGCTCTCAAATACCTATGGTGAGGCTGCTATTAGTGAAAGAACGTGCCGAGAGTGGTTTCAACGCTTCAAGAACGGCGATTTTAACGTCGAAGACCAGCATGGGGGTGGAAGAGAGAAGGTTTTCGAAGATGCAGAATTGGAGGCATTACTTGATCAAGACTCGTGTTAAACGCAACAAGAATTGGCAGGATCATTGGGAGTGACGCAACAAGCCATTTCAAAACGCCTGAAAGTCATGGGAATGATTCAGAAACAAGGAAATTGGGTGCCGTACGAGTTGAAGTCGAGAGATGTTGAACGGCGTTTGTGTGTTTGTGAACAGCTGCTTGCAAGGCAAAGACGGAAGGGATTCCTGCATCGCATTGTGACTGGGGACGAAAAATGGGTTCATTATGATAATTCCAAGCGCAGAAAATCATGGGGATATCCCGGCCATGCTTCCACGTCGACGGGCAAACCGAATATCCACGGTTTCAAGGTCATGCTCAGTATTTGGTGGAACCGGCTCGGCGTAGTGTATTATGAATTGTAAAAACCGACTGAAACAATCACAGGCGATCGTTATCGAACGCAATTAATGCGTTTGAGCCGAGCATTGAAAGACAAACGGCCGTAATACAACGAGAGATATGATAAAGTGATTTTACAGCATGACAATGCCCGACCCCATGTTGCGAAAGTGGTCGACATACTTGGAAACTTTGAAATGGGAAGTCCTACCCCACCCGCCGTATTCTCCAGACGTTGCTCCCTCGGACTATCACTTGTTTCGATCAATGGCACACGGCCTGGCTGACCAGCACTTCCGGTCTTATGAAGAAATAAAAAATTGGATCGATTCAAAAGATGAACCGTTTTTTCAACGCGGAATTCGTATGCTGCCCGAAAGATGGGAGAAAGTAGTGGCCAGGGATGAACAATACTTTGAATCATAAATGTATAACCAGTTTTTTACAATAAAGCCTCGAATTTCGAAAAAAAACGGCGGAAGCAAAGTGGTACACCTAATATATATGCTTATTTTTTCAGGAGACTGACTAAATCATAGAGAGCAACTTTTACATATACAATATATTATACGATATACCATATACGACATACGGTATACGATATACTATATACAATATGCGGTACACGATATACGAGATAAGACACACGATATACGATATACGGTAAACGATTTACGATTTACGGTGTATGATATACGATATGCGATTCACGAATTCGATGTAAGATATACGATATAGGACATACGATATACGATATAGGACATACGATATACGATATATGACATGCGATATACGACATACGATTTGCGATATATGATTTGTAGTCTAAAATATATGATATACCATATACGATATACGATATACGGTATACGGTATACGGTTAACGATTTACGATTTACGGTGTGTGATATACGATATGCGATTTACGAATTCAATGTAAGATATACGACATATGACATACGATATACGACATACGAAACACGATACACCATGTACATTAAAATAACTTGAACTAGTGAATGGGGAACTAAACAAAGATAGATAGACAATAGTATAAGAGGTATGGCAGGGCGAGGATAGACCGGGCGCTAGAGTGTGAGTATGAGTGTAGGCTGTGAGAGTGTGGGCGGTGAGCCTGGTGGGCCCAGGAGGGGTAAGAGTGGAGACGATGTTTGAGAGCGGGGGAGGCGGGATTGAAGCCAAAGAAGGTGGTGCAAGAGTTTGCCCATCGCAACATTCGCGAAATGGGCTCATTAGAGCCATAAGAAAATGTTGGTGGGCGGGAAAATATAAATATAAGGGACGAGGGTTTCGCAGGTCTCGGGGGCTTGTGTGAAATGTGATGGAAGAGAAGAGGGTTGGGCAGTTGATTGAATCTGAGAGAAGACGGTGGCTTAAGAGGATGTCGGCATAAATTCTGCACTCCTCAAGTGTGTTAGGGTTAATTAGGTGGACACGGCTTGTGTATTAGGATTTAGACAGTTCAATCCTCGGAGGGCTTTGGCGTTTTTATACGTCGTTCAAGTGTTCCGCCGAACACTGTTCACGATGGGAAAAACAACCTGGAACACGGAAACACTGCCAAATTAAATCAAACACGGATAGTTATTTTCACTTGCTATTTTATTGGGTAACGTTTTTTTCTTTCGTCACACATAACTACAACGTAAAAATTCGTTTCACGCGCCAACCGACACACATTTCCTTTCGACGACCGGAAGGTTTTCTATTACATTAAATTGTTTCGCGGTGAGATATTATTCGTTAAGTTCTCGAACTATCCTCCTCAATGCTCTAAGTCCACTCTTGTCGCGTTGACGATCATAATTCGACTATCGGTCTGCCCACACAGATATCCAGATTCCAAACTGGTATCTGTATCTACACGGAAAAATTTTCCTAATTGCTCTGCTAACAGAACTTCCGAATTTCTGTTAGCAGCATGTTATCACGTCCCAGGGGTGATTTTTCATTCCTGAAAGAAGAAACTCGCTCATCATCGAACATCATTATCACCATCCGTGGTGGTGGTCGAAATTCAGTTCGACGGTTGTCGATTGTATGCCGCCTTATTTACATAACACATCTGGCGCGAAGGCCGAAAGATATCCTGCAATTTGCATGGATGCATGGTTCATGGGTTTTGTTTGACTTTTGTCAATACACCCGAAATCCATTAGATCTTTCTAATGGGTGTGAAATACAAACAGACACCGTGGGATCGGAGTAGTTTCCTTGTAGGTTTTCAACCTCATACAATTTGAATTATCTCGTTGAGATAATTACGGTTGCCGTTTCTTTATGTTTGCCGCTAGACTTGGTGGTCTTTATGGCACCTACCCGCACGTGCATCGTTGGTCGGCTACTTTGCATTGCATAGACGTTTGAAATTGCCGATTCAATGGAATGTTCCTGGGCGCAGGCGGATTGAATGTTTCTTTTTTGTTTCAGGTATGATGACTTACGAATGTTGAGCTTGGCATTAAAAGCTTTGGGGACGTTCAGTTCCTTGCTTTTTGGTGTTGGTCTCAACGTTGGCTGCGAGTTGCAGGCCCTATGGTGGGACTTTGGGGCACGCGTCTGTGGGCGCGTGCAACGCTCTCAGGTAAGTAAGTTCTTTGAAGGTGGGAACCTTACCTGCGCGGAATTGTGCGTTCGTAGAACGCTACATCACCCCCCCCCTAGTGACGTAGTCACGACATGAAGTAGTTAGTTGCTTGGGGGTGTAGTTGAGTTTTATGGGCGTGCTCCCTTCCGCATTGGGCGGTGTTTGGGTGGTAGAGGAGCGAAAGTTATCGCTTGTCAGAAGTTGGGGTTTCAGGTTGCCGTACATTGAGAATCTTCGTAGCGTCTTCTTGTGCGCGCAGATCTCGGGCGCGCTGCCGCGTTATCGGTCCGTGTAGGATGTCCGACGCCCCACGCGCGACCATCTCGCGAGGGTTTGGTTGATTCTCAACTCTTGCCGTGCCTGGCGTTTCATGGGAGTTTGATGGATGCCATACGGGGCAGGTTTCGGCTGCCGCCTCTTGTTGTTGGTGTGCCTCTCCCAGTACGATATCTGGTGGTCGTTCCAGGTGGCACGGTTTCAATCTTTCGACACTGACGGTGTACGGCTTGCCGTCGATGTCAACGGAGAAAACACGGCCGTTTATCCGATCCAGCACCTTGTATGGCCCTTCATAGGGCGGTTCTAGAGGTTTCCTAACTTTGTCCACCCTGATGAAGACGTGCGTGCAGCTGTCCATCTCTGGGTGAACAAATATCCTCTTGGAACCGTGTCTGGCGACTGGTGTTGCCCTGACCTTACGCATGAGTTTGCGTAGGTTTTCCAAATTTGGCAACTGTTCGAGCGGTGGTTCTCCATCGGCGAAGAACTCTCCTGGGAGGCGCAGATTGGTTCCGTAAGTCAGATCTGCTGCTGAGGCTCCCAGGTCTTCTTTTATGCTTGTGCGCAAGCCTAAAAGAACTGTTGGTAGTACGTCCAGCCATTGATTATCGTCGTGACACATCAGTGAGGCTTTCAGTGAGCGATGCCATCGTTCAATCATCCCATTGGACTGGGGGTGATAAGCTGTCGTATGGCTTTGTTGGCAGCCGAGTAGATCGGTCAGCTGCCTGAAAATCGCTGCCTCGAACTGTGGTCCTCGATCAGCTGTGAGAGTAGCTGGGACGCCGAAACGTGTGACCCAAGTCGAATAGAATGCTTTGGCTACATTCTCTGCGGTCACTGTTCGTAGTGGCACTGCTTCTGGCCACCGAGTGAAGCGATCGATCATCGTCAGGAGGTACATGTAACCTCTCGACGGCGTAAGCGGTCCCACAATGTCGATGTGTACATGGGCGAATCGTGCCTCGGGGAGCTTAAACTGTGCTGGTTGTAGCACGTTGTGTCGATCGACTTTGCAACGTTGACATTGCAAACAATTACGTGCCCAATTTGTTATGTCTTTTGTCAAATGTGGCCAGACGAATTTACGTCGGACGGCTGCAGCGGTTGCGCGTCCGCTTGGGTGGGCTGGGTTATGGAATGTTTCGTACACATTCCTTCGAAACTTTTCTGGGATGTAGGGGCGAGCTGTCCCTGTCGATACATCACACCAGACTTCATCGATTTGCGCACGGAGTTTAATTGCATCGATACGCGAAAAAGCGTCTGCAATTACGTTGTTTGCACCTGGAACATATTCGATTTGGGTACTAAATTGTCCGATGAAATCCAGGTCCCGTTCCTGTCGTGGGGTTGAACTTTCCGCTTTCTTTCGGAAAGCGTACACCAGTGGTTTGTGATCAGTTTTGATCGTTAACTGGCGTCCTTCGACCATGTGCCGGAAGTACTTTACTGCGGAGTAAATCGCTAGTAACTCCCTGTCGTAGGTACTGTATCGTCGCTGGGTCGGGTTCAATTTTTTTGAGAAGAAGCCCAGCGGTTCCCATTTACCATTGCACTCTTGTTCGAGTACGGCCCCAATTCCAGTGTCGGAAGCGTCACACTGTATGGACAATGGGGCTCCTTCGATGGGATGTCGAAGCAAAGTTGCGTTCGCCAGCTGCTCTTTCGATAAGCGAAAAGCTTGATCAGCTGACTCGGTCCATTGAATCGGTCGTTTGTCGTTTCGTTTGGCTCCTACTAGGTATTCGTTCAGAGGAGCCTGGACCTGTGCGGCGTTTCGAAGCGTTGGGCGATAAAAGTTTAACATGCCCAGATAACGCCTAAGTTCTCGCACATTCTTGGGACGAGGAAACTGCATTAGTGCATCCACCCTGTCTTGTAATGGGCGGACGCCTTGGCCATTTATACAATAGCCAAGGTACTTGACTTCCGATTCTCCGAGGTGGCACTTGTCTGGATTGATTACCAGGCCGAATTCTCGGAGGCGCTCGAACACTTGCTTCAAATGGGAGCGATGTTCGGTCATGTTTTTCGATGCTATGAGTATATCATCGATATACGCATAGCAGAAGTCAAATCCGCGGAGAGCTGAGTCTATGTAGCGCTGGAACGTTTGCGCTGCATTTCGGAGACCGAATGTCATCACCTTGAACTCGAATAGTCCAAAAGGTGTGGTTACCGCGGTTTTCGGTATATCTTCGGGAGCCACCGGAATTTGGTGGTACGCCCTCGTGAGGTCGAGGGTCGAGAAAACTTCGCACCCCTGCAGCTTATAAGAAAAGTCGTGCAGGTTTGCTATCGGATATCGGTCGGGTGTCCTTACTGCGTTCAGCATTCGATAATCGCCGCATGGACGCCACTCGCCGTTACTCTTTTTGACGAGATGAAGTGGGCTCGGCAATGGGCTGTCGGACGGCTGGCAGATTCCTAAGTCGAGCATATACTCGAATTTTGCACGAGCCTCGCGCAATTTTTCGGGAGCCAATCGGCGCGGGCGTTGGCTCACTGGGGGGCCGCGCGTTTCGATGTGATGGAAAACGCCGGCCTTTGCGCGTCGGGGATTGCTAAGCGGAACTGTTATATCCGCAAATTCTCGCAACAGATCGCTGAATGGTCCGTTTGCGACAGTGCACGTTAACGTCAATGCCTCTCCCGCCTTTGCGTTTACTGGCTGAGAGAGAGACGTTAACGGGTCCATCAGTCTGTTGCTGGCTACGTCCACTACTAGTTTGTAGTGTCGCAGCAGGTCCGAACCTATTAGAGGTTCGGTCACATCGGCCACTACGAAGTACCATCGAATTGGTCGACGTAGGCCTATTTTTAGTGTTATTAATTTCCGTCCGTAGGTTTTAATTGGACTATTGTTCGCGGCGAACAATCTCAATTTACCCGGCAACCGATTTGCAGGTGCGTATGAGCGCGGAAGAACGGAAATATCCGCACCTGTGTCAATAATGAAGTCCACATTTAACTTCACGTCGTAAATTGACAAGCGACTTAATTGGGGGTTGCCGGCCGTTTGCGCTTTTTGTACGGTCGGCGGTTCTAGTTTAAAGAACTAGACTGAATTGCTGGCACATGTGACCAGTTGCAGGGTTGCCTGCACTTCCTGGCTTGTGCCCCGAAACGATGGTGAAAGTAACACCTGCCCAAGGTGTTTTCGTTGGTTGGCGTGCGCGATCTGCCACGCCCGCGTCTAAAGTTTTCGCGCGACCTGCTTCGTCGCCGTGATCTGTCACGGCCAGGCCATGAATTGTTCCCCACGCTGAGGTTATTCAGTTGCGCTTGCAACTGCTGGACCTGCCTGCCTAAGCGTTCTATATCATTGCTCGTCTGTGTTGCATGAGTGCACGTTACCGTGGAGGTTCGTGGTTGGGGCAGAGGTGGATTTTGCGCGGGGTTCGTTGTCGGGAGGAATTGGAGATCCGGTCGGGATCTGTCCGTGGCCATTACTGCCTCGGCGTGTCGCGCTAGCTCATCGAGACCAGATTCGGCTAAAGGCGCGACGATTGCCTGAACGTATTCTGGCAAAGACTCTCTAAATATAGCCGTTAAGGCTGTCTCGGACATGTCCGTGCCGGCCAGCGCACGGAAATAGGCGGCGCGCCGGGATGGTCGCATCCCAGAGGTGTCGGTCGACCGTAATAAACGTCGCAAGCGATTTTGCGGCGTTTCGCTATAGGCGTTAGTCACCATTTCCTTAAACGCCGTGTACGGTTGCGGAGATGGGGTTTTTATTAGACACTTCGCATATGGAAGTAATTTTGGGTCTTGTACCCGTGTTACCACGAGGAATTTCACTTCCTCGTCGGTGATTCCTTCCACGCTGAAAGCTTTTTCGGCGTAACCGAACCAGTACTCTGGGTCGTCAGACGTGAAGTCCGGTAATATTACGTTCGGCCTTCGTGGACGTAGGTCCGTATAGGGGGGTATGTCGGCTTCCCGTAAGGGAGTTGGTTGAGATGCAGTCGGGGGAGTGTCCCTGTTAGTTGCCATTGTCGCTGTTTCGACCGAAGATTGCGACCTCGTGATTGGCATCTACTTTGAAATTTAGCGTCGTAAATCCGTCGCTCGGTGCGCGGATCGCTTGTTAACGAGAGGTTTGCTTAAGCTTTTCTTTAAGCCGTTAGTAATAGTGGAACGCGGCGAAACGACCTGCTGGTTCCAAAGAGTTACAGGGAAAAAGGCCTAGCACAAAAGGATGCTATCTGATTTCCAAAGATGATACAAGGATAGGCCTACACCAGAGGATATTTCGGGTAATTCGACGGTGCTAGGAGCAGAAAGGAGAGGAGCTTTCCAGTTCAGAGGAAGACGAGAGTACGAGGGGGTGAGGACTATCGAAGTTTTTTCGCGGATGCGCAACTGTTTCTTCGTTGCCTTTATTTCGGGGGATTAATTTTCCTTGTATTTCGCGGTCGTCACGAAAGGAGAAAAACGAGAAAAAATTTGTCGAGTGTGTCGTCGGTTCGCGTGTGCTTCAGGCTCTGAAGGAGCTTACAAAAATCTTTAATCACTATGTAATTTCTCTGGGTTTTGCTTCTAGGTTTACTTTTTTTTTTTTTTTTTTAATTTTTCTTACGGGTTAGCTTTGCTGTTTTATTTAATAACTACTTATCGAGCACAAATGCAATTATAATTTAGGAAAGAATTTTAGTACTAGATGACATCCGTGCTGTCTCGGAGGTGCTTTTGAAAATAATCCCTATACATCTTAAGAGATGAGCACGTACATTATTGCGATATTATATAATGTAGATTAATTTCGTTGTTGTTTCAAACCCTTCTGTTTCAATAATTTAGTGTTTTGTTTACCTCTGATCGAATTAGACTTGCGTATATTCTTATATGATTTAGTAGTATCGTAAATTGATTTCCTTTGTTTCAAATACAAATTTAAACGGAATGCTTTAAGTTTCTTAAATTTTTGCACCAGACAACAACTTGGATTTCTGCTTTATTCCTACTTATCACAAAAATTGAAATAGAAAGTAAAAACGTTTTGTTTTGTTTTCATTTGGTTATATAAAAGGAAAGGGTCTGTTTAAAGGTTGTATTGGTTTTTTGTAAATTTATGACTATTAATGTTTTAAGTTTTGCTCAGAAGGAGCTTTGTCAATTTAAAAAAAATTGTTTTTCACTTTTCGGCTCAGAAAGAGCTCGCACAAAGAAAATAAATACATGTTTTAAATTTTATTTCAGCAATGAAGCAAAAAAAAAAGGAAAAAAAAGGAATATAAAAGAAAGAAAATTGCTTTTAAAAACTTGCGGCTTTCTGCTATCGTTGTTGTCCTGCATTCAGGGCGTCGTGATGAGTCCTGGTATCCTGTCCGAGAGTGGGCGGCAGTCAGGTGGGCACTGTGGGTGGTCGGGTCACTTTCCACTGTCACATGCACTGGGTGTCACTGCAACTGTTTTTTGTGTCGTAATTGTTACTATCACTGTTTGTATTGTGATCCATAGCAAGTTCTTTCGTTTCGCGGCACTGGCACTGGAACTGTCTGTATTTTGTGTTGAGTTTCCGGAATTGTTTTTATCTTATTTTCGCGTGTTCACCTTTTGTATTTGGTGCGTGTTCTTTTTACTCGCGTCGCGGTCACCACTTTGGCGTTTTTATACGTCGTTCAAAGGTTCCGCCGAACACTGTTCACGATGGGAAAAACAACCTGGAACACGGAAACACTGCCAAATTAAATCAAACACGGATAGTTATTTTCACTTGCTATTTTATTGGGTAACGTTTTTTTCTTTCGTCACACATAACTACAACGTAAAAATTCGTTTCACGCGCCAACCGACACACATTTCCTTTCGACGACCGGAAGGTTTTCTATTACATTAAATTGTTTCGCGGTGAGATATTATTCGTTAAGTTCTCGAACTATCCTCCTCAATGCTCTAAGTCCACTCTTGTCGCGTTGACGATCATAATTCGACTATCTGTCTGCCCACACAGATATCCAGATTCCAAACTGGTATCTGTATCTACACGGAAAAATTTCCCTAATTGCTCTGCTAACAGAACTTCCGAATTTCTGTTAGCAGCATGTTATCACGTCCCAGGGGTGATTTTTCATTCCTGAAAGAAGAAACTCGCTCATCATCGAACATCATTATCACCATCCGTGGTGGTGGTCGAAATTCAGTTCGACGGTTGTCGATTGTATGCCGCCTTATTTACATAACACATCTGGCGCGAAGGCCGAAAGATATCCTGCAATTTGCATGGATGCATGGTTCATGGGTTTTGTTTGACTTTTGTCAATACACCCGAAATCCATTAGATCTTTCTAATGGGTGTGAAATACAAACAGACACCGTGGGATCGGAGTAGTTTCCTTGTAGGTTTTCAACCTCATACAATTTGAATTATCTCGTTGAGATAATTACGGTTGCCGTTTCTTTATGTTTGCCGCTAGACTTGGTGGTCTTTATGGCACCTACCCGCACGTGCATCGTTGGTCGGCTACTTTGCATTGCATAGACGTTTGAAATTGCCGATTCAATGGAATGTTCCTGGGCGCAGGCGGATTGAATGTTTCTTTTTTGTTTCAGGTATGATGACTTACGAATGTTGAGCTTGGCATTAAAAGCTTTGGGGACGTTCAGTTCCTTGCTTTTTGGTGTCGGTCTCAACGTTGGCTGCGAGTTGCAGGCCCTATGGTGGGACTTTGGGGCACGCGTCTGTGGGCGCGTGCAACGCTCTCAGGTAAGTAAGTTCTTTGAAGGTGGGAACCTTACCTGCGCAGAATTGTGCGTTCGTAGAACGCTACAGGGCAAAACGCAAAAAAAAAAATCAACGTTGCCCGCTTTCGATCCTGCGAATATGGGATAAGTAGTCCGGAGACCAGACTTGACTCGCATAATCAAGAAGGGGACGGATAAGGGCTATGTAGAGCGACCGGGAAACGTATGGATTAGAGAATTCTTTTAAGCAGCGTTTCACAAAACTGAGGGCAGAGCTGGCCTTGAGGATAATATCATCAATATGCGGGATGAAGTTAAGCTCCTTATCACATGAGATGCCAAGTCACGAAACGATTGTACAGGTAATATCTGTTGGTTAAGTAAGAAATAAGAACGTAGCGGGGAGCGTTTGCGGGGGAAGGTGATCGGGTGACATTTGGCAATATTAGTTTTGGTACCAAGTTTAAAAGCTGTCGAGATCCATTTGGGGAAGTGAGGACTCGACAGAAGAATCGTCTTGAAGACTTTAGTGTCGTCCGCGTGTATAGAGATGGAGGAGTGCTTGATACTAAAGTCTATATCGTTAATAGTAAGAATGAATAGGAGGGGTCCAAGATGATTGAATTGGGGAATCCGTCACGTGGGAGGAACTTAGTATAACAAAATATATTAACAATGCAGTATATGGTATATCCAGGAAGGATAGTATTTCATTTTTTTTCATTTTTAAAACATTTTTTTTTAATTTTCTTTTTATCTTCTAAGTTTCTACATTACATGCTAGACAAAAATGCTTAAATTCTAGCTTAATTATCTTATATTATAACTTACTGGTCCTTCACAGACGCTCTAAGCTAAACATTACATAAGGAAGCATAGTATACACGTTGTGCAATGCGAGATTGAGGTTATTGTGAGTTTACAGTATAAACGTTCACCGTATTAACGATTACGGGTGCAAGTTTGCAGTATAACCGTTTGCCGTATACGATTTTGTCAGTATAAGCGTTTGCGGTGTAAGAGTTTGCAGTATAACAGTCTACAGTAAACGAGTTTGCAGTATACGTGTTTACAGTATAAACATTTACAGTATACGATTTCCATATGGCGAGTTAGTTTGTAAGAGGTAACAGTGTGCGGCTGACTAGTATAACACAACAGGGCTATAACACAAAAAGCATTATGGTATACACGATTCACAACAGTATAATTATAATATCAAGACATATAAGAATCAGTCGTTTATTGGCAATTGCGGGGTGCGGGTCGTCGAATCTCCATGGTTTTCCATAAGTAGGTGAATGAAATGGTTGGGTTAAGGCAAATGTTTGGTATAAGGGTGAACAGTATAAGAGTGATTAGTATAAGAGTGAATAGTATACGAGTGAATCCGGTAGGAGTGATAGTGCACGCGTTAGTGATACAAAAGTGTGTGGTATCCGAGTTAATGGTACATGAGTAGGTGGACATTATAAGAATGAACGGCATAAAGGTGAATAGCATAAGAACGAATTGTAAAATACGCAATCATATAACTTTGCAGGGGCATAGCAGTAAGTATAAAGAGTTTGACAAAAGTTTAACAATTTTTCGTTTTAGTACAAATGCATACTTAAACATGTTTCCAGGATATGTCGATGTCAAAGCGTCAGCTATGGTTTACAATTTCATAGGTCTGAAGTTTGCAAACGAGCAATATATATGTATATATATATATATATATATATATATATATATATATATATATATATATATATATATATATATATATATATATATATATGTATATATATATATATATTGTTATGGGTGCTGTGAATTCATGAGTTCATTAAAGTAACCCAAACCACATGAGAAATGTCTTTGAATTCAAAACCCATGAGAACTGCAAAACGAAAATGTTGCATAGTATCATAATGATCAGAAATTCTCTTGAACCTAAATTGGAAAAACGGAAGTTCCCATACACTCTGGTCGTATTAAATGTCGAGTTACGCGAATATCTAATATTTCGATTTCGTACTCACGAGGGTCATATGCCTGCGACAAAAAGTAACCAGACAAATATTAAAGTGTACAAATTAACGATATTAGATTAACAATATTAAAGAACAAATATTAAAGTGTAAAAATTAACAAAATTAAAGTAACAATATTAAACTAACAATATTAGAGTCAAGTTGCAAATATTAAAGTTTACAAATTAACAATATTAAAGTAACAATATTAGAGTAACAATATTAAAGTAACAATATTAAAATGACAATATTAAAGATCAAGTATTAAAATGTAAGTCAAGTAACAAATATTAAAGTGTACAAACTAATAGTATTAAAAGTAACAAATAACTAAAAATAACATTATTAAATAAGAACAATTTAGAGGTTAAATAAAGGACTTTAGGCCGTGCTTCTTGGTTCGCCCTAGTCCTCTCAATTTGCACCAATTTCCGACTCTCCTGGTCCGACTGAAACGCCAGAGGCTCTCTCCACAAAACATATTTGGCCTGATGACCCAGTTGGTGCATGTATAGCCGGTCAAGGCATAACAATATATATATATATATATATATATATATATATATATATATATATATATATATATATATATATATATATATATATATATATATATATATATATATATATACATATATTTACATTTGGCGCAAGGCTAATAACCTTGCCCGGCAAAACAAATTATTATGGACAATTTAATAAGTCTCGGATAAGCACCGGATACCGGTAGAGAGACTTGCTAAATAAGGCCAAGACCGGATCCCGGTTGTAGTGCCGATGATTATGATGATGATTCATATATATATATATATATATATATATTTATATGGTATATACATTTCCAAACACATATTGCTATATCTATATTTATGATTTGTGACCTGGAGATGGTCATTATCTGAAGATAGCGAGGTCACATAGATGCTGGATTCACTCCGTTTTCATTTATCCATTCCTGTCTATTCCCAAATTGTCCACACTTCACTTGCCAGGCGGGCAGTGTGGGGCTTCCTTGTACTACGATATTGTCCAAACCACGCAGTCCTATCAGGCATTGGAACATGTGAAAATCTTCCTCGCCGTATAGTCTATTACATTGCTGTTTGGTATTTGGTATCATTTCGTAAGTCCATGAAAATCATGGCATCTTCCTGTCACAGTTGTGTCTCATTTTTGTTTCCGTTGGGTGGTAAGGGTCCGCTCACGGATAGCAGGACATATGACGTATGACTAATGACGCGTGATATATGACGTATGATATATGACATATGATATACGACACACGATATACGATATACGACATACGATATACGATATAAGATATACGATATACGATATACGATATAAGATATACAATATACGATATACGATATACTATGTACGACACCGATATATGATATACGATATACGATATACGACATCCGGCCCATGATGTACTATATACGAAATAAAAATGAGAAAATGGGAAAATATTGGTTGCTTATTTCTCGATTCTCTAACCTTTAACACCTTTGACTCTAATGACTCTCTAATAATAATAATGGAAATTAAAAAAGATTTCTTACTTTTAGGAATCTTTTTCGTTATTAACTGTTTTTTCTTCTTTTTTTCTTGTTGTCTAAGGTTTTGCCATTCAGATATTCTCTATAGAGTTGGAGAATAACCCCCCTTCATAAATGATGCAGCTGACTCTTTAACTTTATAACTTTTAAATAACTGCAAATATTGCCCTTGGGCACTTAAAACATCTTGAATCTCTCGACAGATGACTAAACTTTTCATATAATCCCTCAGATACTGACGCATTAACCTCCTTTCATGTATGGTATAATCGCCCCAAAGCTCTTAGATACATCCACGAATATGGGATTTCAAATGTAGTATAAAACAACTACTCTAGTGTGTCCTTTTCATCGCACATGAAACATGGGAAAAATTGGAATGCGTTTTATCTGTAGAATGAACAACTACTGAATACAATGTTAATATAAGTGCAGAACAAACGAGGTCAGGGTTAATCTGTGTAATAATTGAATTATATTTTTCATTTATGGGAAAAGGGTGTCTTTTTAATAATTCAGACCCAAAGTAAAGAAGTGACTACAGTTTAATTTTAATTGGGTCGATAGTATTCTTTTATATACAAATAGAAAGATGCGAAAGGAACATGCATCACACATTGAAAGCTGGTGATATACGAGTATTATTCTTCTACAACAATTAATTTAACTTTTAAAATTATTCTCATTTAAAAACATATTAAATACTAAATACATCTTCTCACAATAGACAGAGCTTCACCAGGTAATTTATTTTTTTTTGAATCTATGTAACCACTTAGAATCCATGTAGTCGGTGTGCCTTTCGCGAACTATTCCAGGCGCTTGGCATTACTCTTTCCAGGTCTGTGCATTTTGCATCTTGCATACATAACGACTGTTAAGACGTCTGGACCTTGGGTTGCTTGGCTTCTTTAGGTGTGAGTATAAGCCGCTGCTATCTATTGTTGGGAAAGCTTTTTAGTTTGGGGCTTTTGAAGAGGATTGTCAAAACTTCTGATTCTTTAATTAAAGCTGTATTCTCTGTAATGTTCGGGATTTTTGAGGTCTTATTTTTTTTAATGGTCCTTTTTGATATAATCATTTTTGGAGTTCTTTTGGAACAGTTGTGGTACGTGCTGTTGAGAGATGAACCAAAAATTGGTGGTATTGGTGAGTATTTCCTTATGGCGAGCAAATTAACTGAATTTCCCAGAATATTATCACCAATCTCCGAGCAACAGTCTCCGTGGTAATAAAATCTGCCAGATCCCTTCGGTATGACCGTTGCTACAGTCTTCACTTTAGGTGCATTGTTTGTCTCAAGAATCTTATCGAGTAGATGCAGGTTATACAGGGTGGCCCAACTTAGATGAGCGCATTTGGAAAAAAATAATCACTACTCATAAAGACTTTTTTTTTTGTTTTTAAGTAAAAATCATTTAATTTGATTTAAGGAGATTTGTTTACATTCCTATTGAATAGGATGCCGTGCAAGTGATCGCCTCGAGCTCAAATAGCGTAAGGTGTTCATTTTTTCGGCGTTTTTCATCACATTGGTCACTGTTTCGGCCAATATAGCGGGTATTTCGCAGCGGATGATAGCCTTAAGTTCAGCTTTGAACCTTTGAATTCAAGTATCCTCACACGAAGAAGGCTGGTGAGGTCAACTCGGATGAACACAGAGGCCAGTCAATACCATCGTTTTTTGACACCAATCGACCAGAGAACAATGTGTTCAAAGAAATGGATTGCAACTTTAGTTGTGTGTGCTGCGGTAACTTCGAGTTGAAACCAGAATAGATCCATACTACTTTTACGAAGAATTGGCATTAAACAATTGATTATCATAGCTTGATAACGCACTTGATTAACGGTTGCTATTTGACCGTTCATCTTCAATGAAGATCGGCCCGATGCATACATCAGCACAAACACCTTTTGGCAGATTATTTCGTAAGGTCCCTGCTGGATGATGTCGTAGTGTTCCGCCGAACACTGCTTACCGTGGAGGAAAAATATACCAACGGAGCGAACACAGTCCATAAATGGTACACAACACCTTTTAGTTTTATTACTTGTTTATTGTTTATTAATAAGCACACAGTCCACACCAATTGATCAACGCGCGCTTTTTTGAGATGCTTTTTATTTTGCATTCGCTGCGACAACCGACACACGTTCGACTCACTTTCTCTTTGAAATTTTATAAAACTAAGTCGCGGTTACTATTGCCACAGAATCTCGACTCCCGTTCGACCTCTTCAAACTTCTCGTCCCGGTGACGATCAAAATCTCTCTTTGGTAAATTTTTACTCCAATGTGACGGAATTCCCGTTGGTGCGCTACATTTTACTTTACTTATTGCTACGCTTTCATTACAAATGAAAAATATCCTTAATTTAATTCTTCTCGTCTCGAGCTTTTGAGTCTGCTCGCCAATATTGGTAACCAAAATCAACACGAATTTTTAACATGTGAAAACGTGAAAAAGTGAAAAAAAAGGTAAAACATTTGAAATTGATTGGCTCGTAAGAGATTTACACAAAAAAGAAGAAAAAAGAAAAAAAAAATGACGAGAAGCGAAACCAAACGATATAAAAATTAACTGGCGATTAAAAATGCACTTAAACATTCTTTTAATTCTCGCACAGGACAACACTTGGATTTTTGCTTAATTCTATTCCTCACAATAATAGGAAGTCCAAAAAAAAACGTTTTGTTTCTGTAAAGTATACTTAAAGTTATCCCGTCTTGTAAACTTTTTCTAAGTTTTGAATTTTTTATAGTTTTCTTATGTCTAATCAAGCAGTATAAAGGGCTGCCTTGAATGCATATACATCGGTCTGCGTTTGTATTTGCTCGGAAGGAGCTTTAAACATTTATCCTTTTCGGCTCTGAAGGAGCTTAATCAATTTATAACGAATTTCTGGTTGTGACTCAGAAGGAGCTTTAAAAACTTTTACACACTGAAGGCACACACAAAAGGAATCAATTATATAAAAAAAAAGAAATGTATATAAAAAAAATTTTGTATTAAAAAAAACTTGCGGTTTATCCGGAGATGTCCTTCGTTCGTGGGCGTCGTGGTGGCGAAGATTGGCTGCTTTCAGGTGTGCACTTTTGACCGGAACTCTCACTAGTTGGTTTTTATTTTTAGGCGCTGGCACTGTCTCTGGTACTGTCACTTAATACTTGTGTTTTTCGTGTTGCTTATATGTGCTATTTTTCCCGAACTGTTTTAATTTTTTATTTTCGCGTGTTCACTGTTTTAAAAAAAATTTGTTTTTCGCGTGTTCTTATTTCCCACGTCGGGAAGTCACCACTTTGGCGGATGTTAGTCTATCTGGATCGTAAGTGTTCCGCCGAACACTGCTGCTACAAGGACTTACACGAAGCGGAAAACTGCGCACACGCAAAACACTGTGAAAATAGTCACGAAAGAAACTCCAAAAATATTAACTTTCCTTTATTCGCACAAGTTTTTGTAAGTTCATGAGTATACAATTCCTGGTGTTGTAACTACGAGGTTTTTTTTCTGGTCGCGACCGTTCGTTTGCACACTGACGTTACTTTCCGGTTGTATCGTTAATATGCGGATCAACTCCCTCGTTTGGTTCTCGTTGTTCGACTCGTCGCGATGACTATCACTATCTGACTGTCCGTCTGCCCACACAGATATCCAGATTCCAAACTGGTATCTGTATCTACACGGAAAAATTTTCCTACTTGCTCTGCTAACAGAACTTCCGAATTTCTGTTAGCAGCATGTTATCATGTCCCAGGGGTGATGTTTCATTCCTGAAAGAAGAAACTCGCTCATCATCGAACATCATTATCACCATCCGTGGTGGTGGTCGAAATTCAGTTCGACGGTTGTCGATTGTATGCCGCCTTATTTACATAACACATCTGGCGCGAAGGCCGAAAGATATCCTGCAATTTGCATGGATGCATGGTTCATGGGTTTTGTTTGACTTTTGTCAATACACCCGAAATCCATTAGATCTTTCTAATGGGTGTGAAATACAAACAGACACCGTGGGATCGGAGTAGTTTCCTTGTAGGTTTTCAACCTCATACAATTTGAATTATCTCGTTGAGATAATTACGGTTGCCGTTTCTTTATGTTTGCCGATAGACTTGGTGGTCTTCATGGCAGCTACCCGCACGTGCATCGTTGGTCGGCTACTTTGCATTGCATAGACGTTTGAAATTGCCGATTCAATGGAATGTTCCTGGGCGCAGGCAGATTGAATGTTTCTTTTTTTGTTTCGGGTATGATGACTTACGAATGTTGAGCTTGGCGTTAAAAGCTTTGGGGACGTTCAGTTCCTTGCTTTTTGGTGTCGGTCTCAACGTTGGTTGCGAGTTGCAGGCCCTATGGTGGGACTTTGGGGGCACGCGTCTGTGGGCGCGTGCAACGCTCTCAGGTAAGTAAGTTCTTTGAAGGTAGGAACCTTACCTGCGCGGAATTGTGCGTTCGTAGAACGCTACAACCTCACCAAGCAGTAACTTTTTGAGCTCGAAGAGGCAATTACATAATAATTTAGAGGTATTTGGTGCCAACTTAGTTTGTTAATGGTTCCATTTAACGTAAAATGTGTATTTTTTTTGCCAAAAAGCGTTTTCTGTTTCTGACCTTCGGCCGAAATTCGCGCATGTTAAGGGCCAATATTATAAGCTGACAACAGTCGTTGAGTCAATTGAATTTTGTATGGGAATGCCGTAAAATCAAAGTGAATTATGGGGTTTGTCTGATGTTCAACTGCGCACAACGACGTTGAGATGATGTTGTCGAAGTAGACTCAATACTGACATGTACGGCTGAGACATTTCCATCGGCTGTGCTTGGATGTAGTCTATTTGGACGCCTGGGATTAGCAAGAGTACCAGAAGACAAAAATCTTCCATACACCCGTTTTATGGCGTCTCTTAAAAGCGAACTTTTCACTTTTCTTCTCTATGCACGTTGAGTTTTCACAATTGAGAAGTTATTTTAAATGTATAGTTGAACCAATTCAATACGTTCGATTGGTGTATCCCGCTCCATAATAAAACCATTTTCAAAGACTGTAGCTTCTGATATGTGGTCTATGGCAGGTGTTTGACAAACACGGTCAAAGTTGTAGTGTTGTCCAAGGCGCTTCCCCCAGTTGGGCAATCCTGCACTTTGGACTAGAGCTCCAAACATATGTGCAGTACTCGAGTGCGGACCTATTTCGAGATATGTAAATCTTTTAGCTCTAAATAGGTGACTCACTTTATTGAAGGTGGGCCTAGCGATATTCGACACGATATATTACCATCGATTGTGACGCCGAGGAGATTAATATTTACCCGAGACTTAGTGGCCTAGCCTTTCACTAAAAGCTGTGGAACCGTTTTTCTTTGTAAAGGTTGTGTATTGCATCTTCGTTGGATTGATTCTATGCATTTCAAAAATAATTATGTTGCGATCAGTCATTCTAAAAGGTCTCACGTCGAAGTGAAGAGTGTAACTCGAGTCAGTGCTATGACGTTGAGATTTAAAATAAAAGTTAAAGGCAAACCCCCCAATGCATCATACCCGGCCGAGGAGATTCATACTTCCCTGAGACTTAATGGACTAGCCTTGCACTAAAAGCTACGGAATCGACAATCCGCTTTTCCTTGTAAAGGTTGTATATTGCATCTTCGTTGGATTGATTCTATGCATTTTAAAAATAATCATGTAGCGATCAGTCATTCTAAAAGGTCTCACGTCGAAGTGAAGAGTGTAACTCGAGTCAGTGCTATGACGATGAGATTTAAAATAAAAGCTAAAAGCAAAATCCCCATTGCATCAAACCACGGCCGCGTGTGGACGCTGCTGTACTTTGCGGGTTTGCTAAGTTATTCGCTATGATATACAGCTTTGATAATTTCTATTTTTTTTATTTTCATTTACTATGTACTATGTCTTTCATTTACTATGTACTATGTCTTCACTATGGTAGCGTTTTCGCGTGTTATGGCGTGCCCTTTGGTAGTGCCAGCGCTTCATAATCTTCGACCGAATAGATATTAGTGTATGGGTATGAGATCATTCAGCAATTGATGTACGAACAGTTTATCGGCGTTATCAAGCCTCTTGGTCATATATAGCATGCCAATCAGTAATAATCTATTTTATTCCTGATGGAAGTGCTAATCGAATAACCTGTTTTGGATTCTATGCAAATGCAAATCAGGGTATGGTGACCACACTTGACTTAAGGGTTGGCCAAATGAATGTCACATAGAGCGATTTGGTCACGTAGAGAGCGGAGAAGTTTATGCATCAATATTTTCATTGGATTTGCTTTGCATACTGTTTGACCATAGGACAACCCGATGTCTAGCTGGCTATTACAAATTACACCTGGGGCGTCAGATACAAAAACTAATGAAATGTGAATTAGATACGTCTTGGCGTGGATGAAAAATGTTTGCCACAGTAGGTAAGAGGTGACGTTTAATACTCGTTAGTTAAAGCCTTCAAACGTTTTTTTTTCGTATCAGATTGCAAGGTTATTTAAATTGTACCTTCTGTCAAATATCTCCCCGGAATTTATCATTTCCGCGTAAGCCCATTGTCAAATTTATTTTTGTTACTAAGGTGGCACCACACGATAACGTCAAGTTTGAGCTTTATCTGTCAATTAGATTCTTTACAGCTACTACTTTTGTTGGTTACTGTCCAGTACGTTTTCTAATTTTTGTAATGGATACTTTGGTTGCGCAAAGAGTTGACATTAAATTGTGTGTTTCTAACGGAGTTTTTAGTGTGCAATTGTTGAAAATGTTAGATAAAACCTAGGGTGACTCAGTTCTATCGAAAACGTAAGTGTATGAATGATACAAAACATTCAAAAGTGGTCGTCAAGAGGGTTGTGATTTGCCTCGCGAATTAAGAAGTCATTTAGCTTTATTATTTTTCAAAACTTAGGACTACCTATTTTAATATTAAAAGTAGCGGCTATGCCAATTGGTGTCCTCAAGAAGAATGAATGTCTTCGTGCAGATTGTTTATATTTTATCTGACTGCTAGGCCACAGATGGGCGTCTCGTGTTGATCCATGAGAATGATGCTGTGTGTGTAGATACCTGTTTTAGGTGATTGTTGATCTATGATCCTTTTAGAGCGTCTATGACTGGTGCCTGGGTCATAGATAAGTGTTTGGCATTGACGCATGAGGATGGTTCCGTCTGCGAAGATAAGTGTTGAGCCATGATGATTGTTTGATGTTTGAATCGTGGCGTCGTGTGTATTGTGGTGTGTTGTATTCCAGAATACTACCCTTTATTAAATTTAACACTGAATCTCCTTACACATACTTAAAATCTTCCCTTAACATATATTACATTCTCACTTAATACATACCATTCATAAACATTCACAATATTGCCAGTTACAGCACATTTAATAACATGTCCCTTTTCATAACTTGCCCCTTTTTATTTCAAAACAGAGCACTTTGATTTTCGTTCAAATTTTATTCAATTTAAAAGTCACAGAAACTAAAGGAATACTTTGAGAAAATTTGTTTTGTTCATATTATAATTAATAGTAAATTAGAACACAATGTTCTATAAGTAGAGAAAAAATTCAATTGTAAAATCAGTTCAGTTCAGTTGAGTTGAAGCTGTTGAAGTGAATCAGTTAGTTGAGAAATACAGTCGAGGAAGTTAGTTGAAGTAGAAGAGTTTTGAATCAAGAGTTTTGAGAAGAGTTTTAAGAAGAGTTTTGATTGTAGAGTTGTATTATAAATTAACTATAGTTTGAGTTGTGTAAATAAATATGAACACTAAAAATAAAACTAAACGCATTTATTAAAACCTCCACGCTCTTCCCTCGATAAAAAGAGGAAGCACGGCGCTGGAGATTCAACAGGTGGTATCATGATGATGTGGCTATCCTTAACTTGTGTGAAGATAATTGTTGATTTATGATGATTTTACAACGTTTATGAGATGTCTGGGTCATGGATAAATGTTTGGCGTTGGTTTATGAGGATGGTGCCGTCTGCGAAGATAAATGTTGAGCCATGACGATTGTTTGATGTTTGAATCGTGGCGTCGTGTGTATTGTGGTGGTATCATGTTATTAACTCCCCCCTCCGTTAGATTAAAGCGTCCTCGCTTTGAGTTTTTTCGCAGCCTTCATGTACTGTGTACCCATGCTGTTTTTAATTTCAACCGTTTTTATTACATATATGCTTAGGCCGAGTGTTATAATTATCAGGAGTGTTACAAAAAGGTTATTACGGGGTGTTCTTCGATAGGTATTAGTATCGTTCAAAATTCTTGTATGTTTGTAATTTTAGCTTCCTTGTTAGAGGTCATGTATTCTAATATTGTTACATCGTTATTATGGATTTGTACAATTATCTTTTTTATTAATCCTCTTCTTTTCGTGTATGTCTTATGTTTTCTTTATGGATTTTCTTGCCTCGTGTTAAAATGATGTAGTTACCCTTATCTTCTTTTACTTTCGCCTTCATGAAACGGTCCGTGTTCTTGTTTCGTCGCTTTGACCTGTGGAAAATGGTGTCATCAGGTTTATATGTTTTCGCCTCTCGATTTTTGTTAACGTGGTTTAATAGTTTTTGTAGTTTACTTTTTATAATGTTGTTGACGTCCGGCGCCGTGCTTCCTCGGAATGAGGGAAGAGCGGGGACCTTTTATTTTGTAGACTTATTAAAACGCAGGATTTCTTCAATTTTATTTATTTAACTCTATTTCTTTAACTGGAACTTAATTTCTTCTACTTAAACTCTAATTGCTTTCAAACTGAACTCAATTTGTTTCTGATACTCAACTACTACTTTATTACTTTTCAAATTCAACTTCTGTCTCAAACTACTCAATCAGAACTGAACTCTTTCTCCTCTGAACTCTAACTCAAAACTAAAACTTTACAATTGAATTTTTTCTCTACTTATAGAACATTGTGTTCTAATTTACTGGAAATTATAACATGAACAAAACAAATTTTAACAAAGTCTGTGTGACTTTTAAATTGAATAAAATTTGAACGAAAATCAAAGTTACTATGTTTTGAATGAATAAAAAGGTGCAGGTTATTAAATGTGCTGTAACTGGCAATATTGTGAATGTTTATGAATGGTACGAGGGTTGCCTTTTATATTTCGGGATTAGAGAACAAAAACAAATATTGATCATCGAAAATCACTTTATTGTTTTTCAAAATATTCCCCATGAAGATCTATACACTTTTGCATGCGTTTGAACCATTTGTCGAAGCACTTTTGCCACTCTGATTGAGGTATCTCCAACACATGCATTCTGAATGCAGCAACCGCTTCTTCAGGTGTCGAAAAACGTTGACCTCTCAGTTTGTTTTTTACGTACGGGAATAAAAAGAAGTCATTCGGTGCCAAGTCAGGACTATACGGCGGATGACCCATCAAATCGATGTTTTGGGTGCTCAAAAATGCAGTTGTCGCAGCCAATGTGTGAGAGGTCGCATTGTCGTGGTGAAGAGTGATCCGTGTTCGGCGGTTGGTTTTCCTGATTTCTTGGAAGACAACTGGCAAACAAATGGTTGTGTACCACTCAGAATTGACTGTTCTGCGTTGCTCTAGTGGTACGGTTGCGACATGTCCAGTTTTTCCGAAAAAACAGGCGACCATTTGCTTGGAAGTGCTTCGTGCGCGAACAACTTTTGTTGGATTTGGCTCATCTTGAAACACCCAGGCAGTCGACAGCTGTTTACTTTCGGGCTCATACGCGTAAATCCACGATTCATCACCTGTCACGATGTCATAGACGTGTTTCTAAGCACCGCGACCGTATTTTTTGAGCATTTCTTTCGACCAATTGACACGAGCCTTTTTTTGGGCGATTGACCAATTGTGTGGGATCCAACGCGAACGAATTTCTTTGACAGTCAAATGTTTATGCAATATTGAGTGTATGCTGGTCCCACTAACGCCTAAGGTTGTCTCAATCTCACGATAGGTCACATGACGATCTTCCAATATCAGTTCGCGCACAGCATCTATGGTTTTCGGAACAACAACTGATTTTGGACGACCTTCACGAAATTCATCTTGGAGTGAACTACGACCACGATTGAATTCACCATTCGATCGATAAACACTGGTCCTTGATGGAGCTTCATCGCCAAAAATTGAATTAAGTTCATCGATGCACTGTTGCTGAGTTAATCCACGCCGAAAGTTGTAAAAAATAATCGCAAGAAAATGTTGACGATTTAATTCCATTTTTGGGCCGAGATGAATCTTTTAAGTTACTGTAAACAACACAAATAGCGCTCGTATGTCAAAACGTTCTGAGTGCGTATAACCTCAAAAATGTCCAACTTTACGACAGAGCTGTCAATTGTCGGATTGCAACGCTAGGGTTGCCAAATCCCGAAACATAAGAGGCAACCCTCGTATGTATTAAGTGAGAATGTAATATATGTTAAGGGAAGTTTTTAAAGGATGTGTAAGGAGATTCAGTGTTAAATTGAATAAGGGTAGTATTCTGGAATACAATAATGTTATTAAGTGGCGGGGTCTGGTTTCGATTATAAAATACGTCCTCTGGCTTAAAGTTTATTACGCTATGTATGATGGCGTTATATTGTTTTACCGATTCAAAAATTTCGTCCTTACAATCTGTATTGTTTTGTTTCGCAAGAGCTCGTACTATTTCGAGGATGGTTGAGTGTGCTCTTTCGACCTGGCTATTAGATGTTGAGTGATCGATGGGTGTTTTTACATGTATCACATTATGTCGATTGAACATTGCTTCTGCTTGGTGGCTTGAAAAAATTGACTCATTATCGGTCATTACGTATTGTTGAACATTATAATCGAATATTTGTGAAAGTATTTCGTTTAGGACCGTTGGTATATTTAGTTTGTTTGGTATGTGCCTCAGGTGTAGGTACTTTGAATATCGGTCTAATGTGCTGATATACATTTGATCATTTAGATGAAAGACATTTGTAAGTATTGCCCGATTTGGGTTGGCACTGGTGTTTCTCCTACAGGGTGTTTGTTAGGTTCCCTATCGTATTTTGTTTTAGGGCATATTTTGCATTTTGCAGCGTAACTTTTACAACCTTTGTTTATTTTTGGCCAGTAGTATTGTAATAAAATTTCCCTTGATTGTTCCGATATCCTCTGTGGGCCCTGTTATGTACTTCTTGGGTTATTTTTACTTGTTCCTTTTCGTCTTCTGTATCCCTTAATAATGTTTGAGCAATAATTAGTTTGTAATGTTTGAACGTCTCTTTAATTGTCTTTTCATATTTATGTAATAATTCTTCCGGTATTTTTATCGCATTAATGATGTTAGGATTGAGTATATTTCTTAGTTTTCCCTTTAGATCCGCCTCACTTGTGATGCGTATGTCATGCCTGAGGTTATTAAAAACATTTATTGTTATTATCGGAGTGTTTTCTTTTGATTCGCTGATTGTTATTTGGTTTTTATAAGTGTTGAGGGGTTGATTTACTCGCAGGATTAATTTTTTTGTGGCGAGCTTATCGCGGAATGTTCTGAGCAAGTAAAGGTGTTTACTTGTTGCCTGTGTAATGCATCTGCGACTACATTGTCTTTGCCGGATTTATATTTGATTTCTGTTCCGTATTCCTCTATGAAGCTTTTCTGATACAGCAAATGTTAACGATTGATGGTCGGTGTATATTGTTAGGTTCGTTATACCGTATAGCAAATTTCTTAGTTTCTGCAAAGTCCAGACTATTGCTAGCAGTTCTTTCTCATTAGTGGAATCGTTTTCTTCTGTTTTGTTGAGCGTTCGTGATATAAAAGTTATAGGATTATTACCTTGACTTAAGACTGCACATATGGCGAAATTACTCGCAGCAGTCGTTAGTTCGAAGGGTTTATTGAAATCAGTTTGATATAGTTCTATTCTGGCTTGTAGTTCTTCTTTGATTGTTTTGAATGCATTTCTAGCTCCTTCGTCAAATTGAATTTCAACCTTTCTACTTTTATTTTTTGGCACATGTTGTTCTTCCTGTAGGAATATGGACATTGGTTTTGTGATATTTGCATAATTCTTTATGAATCTTCGGTAATATCCGGCGAGTCCTAAAAATGACCATAACTCTTTCAGGTTAGTCGGCTCAGGATAATTTTTTATTGTTTCTACCTTCTCGGGATCGACAGTAATTGTGTCATGCTTTATTATATGTCCGAGGTATTTTATTGATTCCTTGAAGAAGTGGGATTTATCATTCGAGATTTTCATGTTGGCCCTTCTCAATGTATCCGTTATTATTTTTATGTGTTCTAAATGTTCCTCTTTGCTATGAGAGTAGATTAACACATCGTCGAAGAAAACTACAAGTTGACCAAAAATTAAGATCATGCTCATTGTTTTCTTCTATTATCGTGGTGTGGTGCACTATGAATTTCTTCCGCAAACTCAAACAGTGAATAAGGAATACTACGTAGGCGTTGTGAAGCGTTCGCGAGAGAGTAGTCGTCAAAATCGGCCAGATTTGTCGAGAGACAAATCTTGGATTTTGCACCACGCTATTGTACCATCTCACAAAAGTACCATTGTGACCGAGTTTTTGACCAAAAACTTAACTAACATGATCGAACAACCACCGTATTCACCAGATGGTCCTCCGTGACTTTTTCCTGTTTCCCAAACTTTAATTGCCACTTCAAGGAACAAGTTTCAAGTCGATTGAAGCCGTAAAAGACGAATCGAAGAAGGAGGTAAAATCGATCCCCGGAGTGGCCTATAAAATGTTTATGGATGATTAGATTAATCGGTGGTATAAGTGTATTGCCTCGGAAGGGGCATATTTTGATGGCGATAAAATAAATGTTGATGATTAATTTAAATTTGTTGTTTTAGCAAAAATTTGATAGAATGTAACTTGTCAATTTGTAATCGGGTGACATCAACGGAAGGCGATGAACTTAACTTAGCAAATGTTGGCAAACAAGTTGAAATTGCTCGGCGTCACGGTCTATGGGAATGTACCACGGCATAAACACGTATCGAGCATCGCCAGGTCGGCCTCAGAAAAACGGAGCTATCTTTTTATAGCCAAGAAATATTTTACTCCGGTCCAACTTCTTCTCCTATATAAATCCCAAATTAGACGCGCGCTCGAATATTGCTCTCATGTTTGGAGGCTCCTAAACATACCCTCGACCTACTTGAGAGCGTACAGAGACGAGCGATCCGCCAAATCGAGGACTCGACGTTGACGTCGGGACTACAGTCGTTATCACATCGAAGGCGCGTAGCCGACCTCTGTCTGTTTTACAGATATTATCACGGGTACTGTTCTTCGGAGATTCTTGGTATTGTTCCACGCAATTCGGCTTATATGCGCTCCACAAGACAATCCGACGGATCGCGTCCGTTTGTGGTTCATCTTCCGACGGCGCGAACATCCCTGCATCAGAACTCGTTCCGTTACAGAGCGGGGAAGCTGTGGAACTCCCTTCACACGCGAGTGTTCCCGGAGCCATTACAATCTGCAACTGTTCAAAAAGAACTGCAACAGTTATTTGATGGTATCTCGGGGCGCCAACTCGACGCTATAGGTTCGCCTCTCCCGAGAGAAGTCTAATAATAAAAAAAAGTTGCTTCTAAGCCTTATGGCTAGGATTAAAGAGATTGAAATGCTCCACGAAGCACGTGATGTGACTTCAATCTGAGATTTAAAAGCAATATGTACTGATATATCCTTTAGCTGTCCTCTTTAATGGCTTTCGATCACATTGTACTTTAGAATTAGGAGGAGTTTGCACGGATATGGTAAAAAATAAGTCGAACATCGTATTGTTTGGCAAAGTTGGCAATTACTTTCAACTGATGGCGTGTCTGCATTCTAATCGTTTAAAGGCCTTACTGACTCCACCGACTCGAGTGCGCATTTAATTTTCTTAATTTAAATCTTACGAGGGTGGGCTGAAAAGTTTCTGACCTGAACGTGAAGATAGCAGCACTCGTCAATAAAAGCTAGTGAATGTAGTTGTGCATCTTTTGACAGTTACTCACCAAAATGTCAGCCATTTTACAGGTTTAGATTTTATTTGACAGTCGTGTGAGTGAGTCAATGTGAGTGTTTTTGTGAAAATGGACAAAATTGAGTATCGAGTTGTCATTAAATTTTTGTTTTTGAAAGGCAATACGCCTATGCAAATCAAAGATGAGTTGGACTCTGTGTATAGGGACTCTGCACCATTATATACCATCGTGAAATTTTGGGCGGCTGTATTTAAACGTGGTCGCGAGAGCTTGGGAGACGATGAAAGTTCGGGGCGTCCAAAAACTGCAACAACTGACGATAACATCGCTAAAGTTCACCAAATGGTGCTAGACGACCGCCGGATTAAAGTGGGAGAGAGAGCAGATGCTATGCAAATGTCCAAAGAACGTGTTTGTCACATATTAAATCAAAATTTAGACATGGGAAAGCTATCCGTGCATTGGGTGCCGCGTTTGCTCAAGTTAAACCAAAAACGTGCTCGAATGAACATTTCCAACGATCTGTTGGCACAGTTTAGGCGCAATAAATAAATAAATTGGCGCCGATTAATTACCGTCGATGAAACTTGGATACACCACTGCACGCTCGAAACAAAAATACAGTCAAAACAGTGGACTGTAAAGGGGGAATCAGCTCAAAAAAAAAAAAAAAAACCGTTTTCTCAGCTGGGAAAGTGATGGCGACTTTTTTTGGGATAGTCATGGAGTTATCTTAATCGATTATCTTCATAAAGGAAAAACCATTACAGGAGCAAACTACGCATCATTACTTGACCAACTGAAAGCGGTAATTGCGAAAAAACGGCCACATTTGCAGAAAAAGAAAATCCTGTTTCACCAAGACAACGCGCCGTCTCACACCTCAGCGGTTGCTATGGCGAAAATCCTCGAATTACGGTGATGGGAGCATCGCTGGGAGAAGAGTGTAGAGTTACAAGGAGGATGTAGAAAAATAAAAATACATTTTAAGAAGAAATGTCTTGTATCTTTGTTAGGTGGGAAACTATTGAGGCCACCCTCGTAAAGCAATTTGATCTGAACGCGTAGAAGAAAAAGTCCACCAATCTGCACCCGAATATTTTAATAACTAACTTACTGGTTCTCTAAAACTAAAAACAATACCGAAGCACGGCTATGAAAACTTTAGTAACGAACTACCCAGTCCTTGAGGATGAAAGACAATATCGAGGGAATGCAACACGCCATTACTCATAGTCACCGATTTACGTGGAGGTTTTCGGGATATTCCTTGATGATAAACAAGGATTCACAAAATTATGACAGCGGTTTACTACTTTTCGGGGAATAATAATAATAACACTTAATGTGAAACTAAGAAAAAAATAATCATGTCGCAGCAAATTGCCAACCGACGCCAGAACTTTAACAGAATATCCGCATACAATATCGACCCCATTTACAGTGAAAATGTCCTTCAAAACTTATTCGTGAGATAGGAATAGGCTCAAAAGGTGTAAAGGTGGAAGACGCGACTTAAACTTTATCTTTAGAAAGTAAATCCCCAGATGTGTATGTTAATTTAAGTGAAGACTTCATTCGATTACACGTTTGCCTTATCTATACAATTCCTGTAAAAGCGAACTTAATAATCCATCCTGAGTTTTACCTTATCGAATTTTCTTTGCAGTTCTATATCCCCCTTCGCCAACCATGTAATAGACATTTTCACACTTTCCCATATTTCAGCAGATTGTGACTTTAGCATTCATTCCCATAAAAGGGGCACTTACTGACTTCACTTTCCCCAGAGGACACTTTTCAACTAAGTTGCGATTTTAAAACATTATCCTGGTTGTCTGATCGAAAACGAACTGATACCTCTTCTGGCACAGACCGCACTTAATGTGTGCCGAGGGATTTGACTCAATGAGTTTCGTATGTTCCTCGTGAGTTGTTTTTTTTTCCTGGTGAATTGCCAATATTGATTCGAATTGGGCTTGTCAGACATGAATGCATTCCCAGATGTGCGCTATTGATTGGATGAATAACTGTCGAATGGTTATGCGGCAAATCCTTTCACTCTCGAGATTTGTGGATATAACCTGCTACACTGACCTTGGGAAATTCATCCCAATCGACGCCAACTGAATTCCCTATCAGTATATATGATCGTGCTTTGTGAAAATAAATTGCATTGTGCCGTTTGAGTTTTTGTTTCCTGACACGGAAAATTGACAGGTCAAGGATAAGAGTCTTTACAAGGTTGGATACTAGAGGTGCCAACGTCAGGATTTAGAGAATTACAATCAGGACTGAAATAGTTATAAGCAAATAATGTAATAAAAGAAAATAAAAGAGGAATTTTTATTCAGGTGAGGAGTTGTACATAATATATTCATCAGGTATAAGTAGCTCGTAGATAATAGAACACGAGCCACAATGTCGGCCAAAATTCATAGCGAATATAAGGAAAGCTGACGTTATACAAATTTCAAATAGTCGCTTTCAAGAAAGATCGTGGCGTCCAGATCCTTATGTTGAAGTAAATACAAAACCCCATAAAAGAACGTATCGACATACATCGAAACAAGTCCAAATTGATGGAACTTACTTGTTGGCGGCCCTTCATTCCATCTCCAGGAAGACGCCGTTTCAATATACCATGCCAATTTCTAGAAGACTCAACACGAAATAAGCATTGAAATTCCTGGGAGGGCCGTTTGGAACTGCACACATGACATCGGTGCCATTACCTATAAAAGGCGAAGGGAATTGTTGAATTCTGTCCCTTTCAATTCTAAATAAATTTGTACATATACGAGTAGTAGAAAGATAACTGTGTTATTTCGGAGGGAAATTGTGTTCAATCCTTTCTCTTTAGAACGTTCCCCCCACCAGAGCGCTAAAGGGTGTTCAACCGGATTTTACTCCTTCATGTCCCCTAGAGTACTTTCTCCGCCAATGATAAGTGGTGCTCGAAATCGATTCTTCTTCGTTAAGATACACGAAAGGCCTTACCCCCCACTAGCGGTAAGGGACGCCTTGCGAGGGAAAGCTCATAGTAAAATCAGTGATAGCGTCTAGAGGGAAGACTTTACAGATTTATCTGTGTTCAATTATTCTTTACCAACCAGACACCATTAATACAGTCGCAAGGTCGTGGAGCTGCTGAAAGTCAGCTCTCCGTTTAACTAACCCGTAACAATTTCAGATCCTTTGAGCCGGACATTTGTAGCAACAAAGACTATCGTCAGAGCGACGAAATCAAAGTATTCATCAAGCCCCATTGGAGGAGCACCAACGGCCCACACTGAGGTAGTTTGCATTGTACTAGCTGCTCGCACGTAAAGAAGAGTATCTCCCATATGTCTTGTGCACAGTGAAAGGAGACAAGACCAAGCGCATCACCAGACGGACGAAATCAAGAAAGAAGCTCCCAGGTGGAGAAGCACCGATTTCTTACAATGGAGTGGTCCGCATCGTACTAGTCGTCCGCAGAGAAAGAGGAGTATCTCCCACGTATCCATCTGAAGATCACACCTTACCTGTCACTTTACACACAGGAAGTGTGAAGTCAGTATCCAGCAGAGAGCGCCCCCCCCCCCCCCCCCCCACACCTCACGCCCCACGCCGCCATGCCACCATCTTCGAGTTAGAGGAAGTGTTGCTCAAAATGATTGTGTAATTGGTTCGACCGAATAGAAGGGCTGAGGCCGAGCTCCGTGGCTCTCTAGCAATTGGAAGCGCTCTAGCCGCCAAAAAAGAAGTCGAAAAAAAGGCAAACGTGCTTCACGAACACTAGAAGGATCTGATCGCTTATAATTCGATTGAAGACGATGGCAGCAACGAAGAATGGTTGCTTGTCATTGAAGACTATAGTCGAACGACTATGGAAGGTGAAAGCGCACCAGCTGTTGCCGAAAACGGTGCTTCCGAAGACAAGGAAATGGTCATTGTTAGCGATGCAATATGTCGACACGAATTCCCAGCTAAGGCAAGGCAAGCGCTACCATACCATTTCCAGGGAAACAACGATCAGCGGCGCACCGATTCCAGGAAGCCACTAAGAAAAGCAGATCCCAAGAAACGAGCGAAGGAGGGGACGGCTGCGGGCCTATATAAGTCGGGCACATCGGTGAAGCAGCAGGAGTCGTCGAAGGAACCCCCAACAAAAAGGACTTGTTCAAGACCAGCAGAGAGATCAGGAACTAACAATTAATAAATAAAACATTATAAAAGAAAACAAACGATAGGAAAATAATCAGCTAAGTGTATTCGTATACTTGGCTTATCTTCTTCGTTGGTCGCTTCGTATTCACCTTGTTTATCAGGGATCCGCACTGGGCAAGATAAAAACGCCCGCTAATTCAGAAAAGAGTCCGACTCTGGAGGTGCAATCCCTCTGAGTAAAAAACTCATAGTTGGCCGGCCAGTGCCGGAAAATACAGCCCGCTAAAGCGAAACTGTTGGGACGTCGCTGAAGAAAGCGCCGTTCGCGGTTCGGTTTAGTCTTTTTGTTGTTGCGTTAACAGTTTGGTCCTTCGAGCCGGATCTCGGCTGAAGCAAGGAGGACGCTACCGTTCCCTACGGGAGGATTGTCTACTCAACATGGAGTGGGCAGGACTGGACCAGGAGTAAGCGTCATAGGAGAAGAATCTCCAACACGGCTCGGCGGATTTTACGACGGACCTGTCGGAGCGCTTGCCAGAAGGAGGGAACCGACACACGTTACGGAAGCAAGGGGGACTTATCCTGAACCCCATACCCACAGACGGAGGGTCGACTCAACACACCAAGAGGAAAGCCAGAAGACCAGCGTCGTCGGGGAAGACAGAGACCGGAACAACCGTGCCAAGATCAAAGCGAGGCACGGGACACGAGGCATAGGCTCAAGAGAGAGCTCAGTAAAGTCATCGAGGCGAGCCGATATCGGGGCAACTATGGAAGTCGCCATGCGAGAGCTGGAGGTCGTCGAGGCGAAGACGAAGGTGGCCCGAGCGAAACTAGAATTGCTGACAACAATTTCCGAGGATGAGATTAGCCAGAGCGAGGTTACCGAAGAGGAGTACCAGCAAAGCCCTTGCGATCCATGGGTTAATCTAACGTGGTTGGCCGAAGGAAGACGAGAGGAGCTAGCCTACGAGGACAGGTCGCCGCATCACGAAGAAGTAAGGAGCGACATCTAGGACCTGACCCAAGCCATTGCCAGGCTATCACGAGCACCACCTGGAGTAATTACCTCGAGAGAAATGATCGAGCTACCCCCCTTCAACGGTGCCAGCGAGGAGTGACTGGCTTTCAAGAGACCATTTGAAGATATGGCCGACGGATTTACACACGCGCAGAACTTGGCGCGTCTTCGGAGAGCTCTTGAGGGAAGAGCGCGAGAAGCTGTTAGCAGTCTCATGTTCATTGCCGAGGAGCCACAAGAGGTAATGAACGGACTGCAGACTCGCTTTGGAAGACCGGGAGCGTTGGCCTTGGCAGAGCTAGTGAAGTTAAAAGGACTGCCTCGAGTCACCCGAACGAGATTGGAGTCTTGGCGAATTCCGTGGCCACCATCAGAGCGCTGGGCAAGCAGCAGTACCCCAATGCACCTGAGACATTGAATCCATCGGCTCCTGATGAAGGAAAGAAATTCGATGAGTGTGATGCTGAGAAAGACTTCGAAAAGATGGACACAATCTCGATGGGTAAGAAGAATAGAAGGGAACAATCCAGTGACGGGATTAACTATGCAAGAACTGGCGGTCAGCAGAGAAGGAGTTCCGACTTACAATCAAAGATTAAAAATAGAAAGAGTGGAAGGGCACAGGAAGAGAGTGAAAAAAAAAAGAAATTGCATAATTGCACACAACCGAAAACTCGAGATTCAGACATCGATTACCAATTGAGGGTAGTTTAAATGACAACGACGACGAAGGTGAAAAGAAGACTGCTAACAGCTTCTCACGCTCTTCCCTCAAGAGCTCTCCGAAGACGCGCCAAGTTCTGCGCGTGTGTAAATCCGTCGGCCGTATCTTCAAATGGTCTCTTGAAAGCCAGTCACTCCTCGCTGGCACCCTGAAAAACACATCAGGGACGCCAGCAAGAAATTTGATGAGGTTATGAATTCAAATGAAACAGCAGCATGGTTCCTCAGAAGAACCAGTGGAAATCATGGAATTATAACCCACCACAGAAGGAATCCTCTGGAACGCCCCAGAAATCGTGGAAAAAACGTTCGGAGGCATCTGTAGTGTTGAATGGACACGCTGTGTAGAATGGTGCTAAGAGAAACGGTGGGAAATGCATCCGATGGAGTGAATACGGTCTCACTTCACACAAGGATATCGTTGATAAGAACGAGCAGAACGATGACAACGTTGGCACTAACGTAGTAAATATACTTTGGACGATGGTCGACTCCGAAGTGACACCGCTGAGTATTGTAGGAACATAGATGTCGCCTCAGTGCACGACCTAAAAATGAAAACGCAATGGTCACGAGCCATTCAAGAAGACGACGGGCAACAGCCCTGAAATAAAACACGGTTCCACGTTCAAGACGGCCGGAACCAGTATAAGATGGGAGATGGAAAGTATAGCTGGGCTCTAAGTGTCTTCGCTACCAGCATGTAAAGTCAAGCTGCAAGGCGCTAGCATTTAGGTAGTGTTCATGATGCCATTATGCTATCCTCCACCCAGACGAACCTCGGCCAACTGTAGTGCGGAGAAAAGAAGCTCCAATTGAACAGCGAATCTAATGATGAACCAAATGGATTGAGGATGGAAGTAGTCTTGCCCACCATTAGCAGAGACAAGAAGCTCTTAAAAATGGTACCAGTGAAGTCATCAACGTGAATCTTACCTAATCTTGACGAGGAATCCACTACATCACCATCGGACTCAGCATTAGCTACGAAGATCGGCAGATGAAAAGCGCTTATCTTGGAGACAATCGGCGTACAAGACATTAAGACCCTGTGGGGGGTGTAAGTGTAGTGTGTCAACGTATGACACTGGGTTGACTAAACACCCCGACGTTGTTCCGACGAAATTGTTCTCTATGGGCGCTCACCTGGTGACACAAAATTAACACACGATCACCAACTCCCGTGAAATAAAACGATGGAGTTGTTTTTTTGAATCTTTATTTACAAAACAAACAAATGTTATTCCGGTTATACACTGGGTCGCAATACAAAGGTAAATCTTGGTTGTATGCACCGCTAGTGGTTCTTTTAACTATAAACTTTACACGGACCACTTGATATCTTGGTTCTGTTTACAAACTAAATACTTAAAGTTACTGTTCACGAAGGGATGGAAGCGTCGAACACACTATTCTCATTTGCAATGGACTCCCATGGAGTTTGTAAATATAGGGTGCTTGGTGCACTAAATATGTCGGCGCACAATGAACCGGCGAACATTAAAAAACGACAATCACTGTTTTATTGGATTTCAAACTTTTAAATCGGAATTCCCGTAAAGGGGTTATATTATACGCGAATTAAGTAGGCAACTTGATTAATTCCCACAACTCCGCGCCGTAGCAACCTGGACTTCACTTCAAGACTCGTAAAGTCTCCTTGGGCGAATAAGATCTGACTGACTTTTTCTAAAAGAAATTGACCCAGCCTCAATGCCTGCGATGGGTTTTCACGCACACCATCGCAGGAGAAACATCTCTTCCATCAATCAGTGACCAATGGGAGCCGATCAACGTCCCATTGGAAAGTTCATGGACAAGATTGTTTCTATTGTAACGAATGTCTTCCTATTGGAAGGAAGGACAAACGAACTCGCATTGAAAAACGAATTGAAGGGAGATATGCAGCTGTTCACACATTAGCATTGGTAGCCCTAACATTTCTATCATAACAATAGAGGGTATATTGAATACCGAAATGCGATCCAATGCATAAGCGCTAAAAATGCGGCTTTGTTTGAACAAGCCAATGAAAATACATTAGGATTGCCTATGCAGTGATGATCCGAGATAATTGGATGCAGCTGCATAGGCATCGATTTTCATGATGCGACCGTAGGATCGGTGATTGCTTGAGAAAAGCAAACACAGACGGATTTCTGTGAGCATGATTGCCATGAATTGCGATAAGGGGACTGCGGAAGTTTTCTTTAATGGTTGGCAATGGGCATGGGTGCCGATCAGGGGACACGAATATGTTTTGGTTGCCACGGCAAGGTAGTAATCTTTGCCGTGGGTTTATGTTTTCAGGTGTGACCGCTCGAAGTGGCTTGGAACGGCCCTTAAAAAGGTAAGCTGCCTATGGGATATTTATGTCGGTTATCCGTGGGGATAACCGAATTGATTTCAGCAAATTGGTTGGCAGTTAATGCCATAGCAAGATTGTGTAATCTTGCAGAAAATTCAACTTTCGGGTAAGCTGTATTTGCGGATAATGGTGGGGTTCGAGCGATGCGTGGCTCTTCGGGCCCTGAAAAGCCCCACAACCCTACCGGGTGCGTATACTACCAAACTTTCTCTCGGATAAAAGACTGCTCTATGACACAGACGATGGACCACTGGAATATAAAATAACAGCGGGTGTATCTCAGGGGTCTGTACTACGTCCGCTGTTATGGAATATCATGTATAATGGTGTGCTCATGTCCAATGTACCAGAATGAGTTAGAATTATTGGGTATGTAGAGGATTTGGCGATAGTAGCGGCAGCTAAACATCTAGATGACCCGGAGAACATTTGTTCCCATGCAATCCAGAACATTAAATGCTGGCTAGATATGGCCGGACTGAATCTAGCTGCACATAAGGCGGAGGCAGTTTTAATAAGCAGCCACAAGAAAGTTGAACACCTTGATTTTGAAATAGAAGGACAAACAATCAGATCCAGTCCCTATATTAAATATCTTGGTGTTATCTTCGACAACAAGCTGACCTTCAAGGAATACGTGTGGAAAACGAGTGTAAAAACGGCAAGAATATGCAAAGTTTTATTAAGACTGCTACCCAATGTTGGTGCACCCCGGCCCCACTTAAGAAAACTGATAATCAGTGTCAACACTTCCATTATAATGTATGCAGCTCACATATGGGCAGGAGCCGCACAGTATAAGTCGTACATGAGGGGAGTGAACTTAGCACATAGGCATCCGTAGATGTCATAAATGTCTTGCCCGGGAGGAAACCGCTTGACATTGCAGCTAAGGAAAACGCGGTCTCACAAGACAATCGCCGGCGAATGCGGTGTCAATTAGAAGTCTCAAACCTAAGAGAATGGCATCGAAGATGGGATTCTTCCACCAAAGGAAGATGAATCCACACGATGATACTTGATGTGGAAACCTGGGTGAAAAGAAAACACCTCGAGCTGAACTACCACTTCAAGAATGAGTCACGGAGGGTCAAAGCATAGATCAAATGTGCCGATAGGAGGGATAAAAACTCGATCGAACTACGAACGATCGATAATACGCAGCGCTTCAAACAAGATATAAATAAGGAAGCCGTCAGAAGATGCGGACACCTACGAAGAATCGAGGACCAACTAATCTATAGTCAAGAGGAACCGAAAATACTACATGATAATTGGGGATTTATAGTTATGAGGAAACTGAAGTAAAGAGTAAGTCTAGGATCCGTCGCCTCACTCACAAGTTTAGGATGGTTTCTTCATCGATGGAATATCAGAGACGGTATTCCAGTAAGTATCGTCAATCATTACAAGCAAATAGAAGACGGAACAGAAGAGCTAGTCCGCCACCATCGCAACATTCGATATATAGCCACACCGCATGAAAAATTATGACTCATTGACGCAGATGACGATATTGAATCTGATAAGAAAATTCAAGCATATCAACAAGAAACGGGGCAAGGACGAGAACTTGAACAATGGCGGAAATCTATTTCCCAGAAGAGCTAGCGAAAATCGTGGGTTTATAACGCACCAAAAGAGGAATTGTGGCGTTTCCACTAACACCACTGCTTGCCTTTTCCAGGAGTGACACAAAAATTTCCTCCTAGAACATCCAAAAACCCTGAGAAGCATTTACTTAACTTTTTGTCATCCACCTAAAATGTCTCCAAACCACCTAAGCCATAGTTCCGCGCTAAGGCAAAAAGCATTGCACCAAACAGACATTTTCCACAAGGGCATAATCACACCAAACGTAACATGTCCTTAAAAGCAATTTGGTTGCAACACCAGCAACCAACATGACTCGAACCATTTCGGTGCACATATCCCCTAACGAATTCCGCCGCACACAGGCAGGAGATATTTCTTCTTTTCCTTTTTCCTACAAGCACATCGGTCGGTAAACCGATCGACAAGCATTAGCACATATATATAAGCATTTCCCCTAGGGGCATGCCTGCATACAACGCAGTATGTTCCTAAAATCCAATTCGGTTCCGACATTACGTAACTGACACAAATCCTCGAACTTGTCCATGCATACAAGAAGAAAGTACTTTCCCCACACACGTGGAGGGCAAGTCATATCAGCAGACGCCAGCGATATGTGCACGATCAGCGTAAATGCGGAACGCAGTTACTGGTCGGGTAAACACCCCAAGTATCGTCTTCATGATACTTGCCCAGATGCAAACATTTCGTGTAACATTTCCTTTTATGGAATTCGAATATCCATGGTTCGCATGCTCGTGGACACGCAGCATGAGCGTGCGAAGCAACCATATCTGTGTGCGTGCACATCCTCACCGTGACCAATGTATGGAAGATCATCCCCTATTGGTCACCGAAACGATGGATGAAATTTGGTATTCTGTCGTTTCGGAGGGAATCTTCAGTCGTAACTCAGATTCCGTGGAGGCAAGTCGTGCCTCCACGTAAAACATAAAAAGGAGTCGAGATTTAGTTACCACCGCGTACGGTCGCTAATCACAATGGGTCTGCTTGGTGTATCGCATCGGTTCTCGCACCGCAAGGAGTACTAAGAACAAGTTAGAAGTGACGGAGAACATATTAAAGTGTTAACGTTTTTGGACATGAAACGTTATACTCCACTAGTGAAATAAGTTTACATCATAATTGTACATATTAACAACGTTTTTGAGCATGGAACGTTATACTGCACTAGTGAAATAGGTTTACATCATGGTTGTGCATATTAACAGTGACTTTGAATCTGGAGTTGCTAACTTTATATTCTTATACACCAAGAATTAAGCTGACTTTACGTTGTATTTATTAAGAGTGATGTTGCGCCTGGAGTCGTTATACTTCGAATTTTGAGTTTAGACTTTAGTGTAATTACCTCCGAATAGTGTCGGACCTTTTCGTTTATATAAGATAATTATGAACTAAATATTGTGTTTCTTTCTAATTGTAAATATATATGAGCCATAACATCGTGCCTTTCAATTTAAAGTGAATTTGAGATCTAAGACTGGTCAACCGGTGCCCTTGGGGCACATTACCAAAGAGAAGACGTGAAGTTACACCCTGGTTCCTACGAGAATCACACCACCACATGAGTCAAGAGAAAATAGGAAAACCACAGAATTCCTTGGAAAGACCAATTAAATGCGAAATAAAATACTTGAAAACACTGATGCTGTTAGATGGACACCGTGGAGAACGTCGCCAAGAAATATAACGAGGGAATCTCAGATGACCAGAGTAACGCAGAAAGGTACGTCTATGTCGATAGAGCAACTATACCCGGGAAAAATCTGGACCCCAACCAGAAGACCTCCGGGAGGTTATCCAGCATATGAATATTCGAAAATTTTTTTATGTGGGGAACAACCTAAATCCTCACCTAAAAGGACATGGATCAGAATCTAGTGGAACAAATGGAATGAAGCGGACTCGCTGAGAGCCAGCTGTCCGCTTACCCGCAACGTTACTGGTACACTTGTGGAGTCCTCGTTATGTGCAGGCAGGTGCACTGGTTCATTAAGGCACCCTAACGTGCTAGTCATTGATCACGGTGCCGAAACTAAGACACTATGGTTGGTCCCCACACGTCCCAACTAGATTTACAAAAAAACGACTCCAATTCTACTTTCTAGCTTTTATTCGGTATACAGTGTTACACATGAAATAGTTCACAACTTACGCACAATGTCTAAACTCATTTATATTTAGTTAAAATAGTTTATAGCTTAAACAACACATTCAGGTTCATTTATATTTAGATAGAATAGATTACAGCTTAAACAACACATGCAGTTTCACTTATATTTAGATATGATAGATTACAGCTTAAACAACACACTCAGGTTCATTTATATTTAGTCAAAATAGATTACACTTAAACGACACCTCTAAATTCGACTGCGTTGACACTAGGCTCGTGCGGACTTACTGGTGGATGAAACTTGACTCTGGTATATTTTCGACTCCGTTCATTTTACGTTTTATGTGGAGGTCCCGACTTGCCTCCACGGAATCTAAACCGAGATTGAAAAAATTCCTTCGAAGCGACAGAATACCAATTTTCATCCATCGTTTCGGTGACCAATAGGGGATGATCTTCCATACATTAGTCACTGTGAGGATGTGCACGCACACAGATATGGTTGCTTCGCACGCTCATGCTGTGTGTCCATGAGTATGCGAACCATGGATATTCGAATTCCATAAAAGGAAATGTTACACGACATGTTTGCAGCTGGGCAAGTATCATGAAGACGATACTTGGGGTTTTTACCCGATCAGTAACTGTGTACAGCATTTACGCTGATCGTGCACATATCGCTGGCGTCTTCAAAGGGTCGGTTTATCATGTGCGTATTTACATTATGCAACACTCGATTCCCTTCGGTCGCCAATGGTGTGGTATGCTGTGCATTGTCGTTCGAAAGATCGACCGATGGGTCTGTGGAGTAAAACAAGGGTGAACATGCCATGCAGGTGTCCGGCGAAATACTTTGTTCGTTATGTGCATTGGCATGTTCGGGGATTTATGTCGGTTACGTGATGTCGTAACCGAATTGGATTTCAGGCACATGATGCGTTGAATGCAAGCATGCTCCTGGGGGAAATGTTTGTTGATGCTAATGCAATTGCATTAGCGAATGGTAATTGTTTTAGGTGGTTAGAAGACACCATTGGGTAGACAATGGAAAGGTGAGTAAATGTTTTCCAGGGTTTATGTGTTTTAGCTAGCCGTCTTTGTGCCCTACCTGCAAAAGGCAAGCCGTGGCGTTATTGGGAAACGTCACACACTCAAAAAGGACTGATTCAAATCTAAGTTCGTAAAAAATAAATTCGTAACGCAGTAGTAATATCGAAACTTAAATGGTAGTATGGGGTACGAGTAGGTGTGCCAAGACACGGTCACTGTTTCACTTTAATCCCCGACACTTGTTCCGCCGAACACACGTTCACAATGATATCCAAGAGAAGAAATGAAGAATCCTTGGTTTGATTTAGTTGTTCGTTTTTCTTTATCTGTTAATATATCCTTTTGTTTATTTTCACTTAGAACTTATCTATTTTTGGTTTTGGCTATAGTTACTCCGTTGAAAAATTTTATAATTGTAAACTGTCTATTTAAAAAGGGCAACGCTTTTCTCTTTCTCGATTGACTAATGTGACACTACGTTCGTCTGACAACACTTCGCGCTCGAGCCTGTGCACCAGCGTAAACGCGCTGTGGTAGTTGAATAACGACTGAGTGAAAAAGGGATGAAGATGGGTAATTTAATTTTTGCACACAGGACAACGAATAGAGATCACACTTCTGCTCTCTCATTGCCATGCCCGTCGATGTGGTGAATACATCGGTTAATTCGACAGTCGACGAACATGGGAGAATGAGAGAACAGAAACACAAAGTACTATGATCTCGGGGTGGGTTTGGTTGTGTGTGCACGAATCAATGCAACTTTGAGGGTAACCCACTGACACAATTCGGTGAATGTGGTGACCTCAGCGTGCATTGACCTGTAGGGAGACAGAATTGTGGAGGAGAGGAAAATTTAGCTGGTGCTATTCAGCTGCGAAAAGAGATCGTTGATCCCCAGCGAATAGAGTGTTTGGAGAAAGTGAATAGGACACCGAACCGGCTAAGGAAATCTGATCATGGGAACTAAATTAAATGCTTTGATAATTTCTCCAGCGGTTGCATGATTATGCAACCGCTTCGTTTGATCAGACTATGCCGTTGCTAACCGACATGATGCGATTTTCGGTGGAAATCTCATGGGTTAGCGGAATGGGGTTGCCGTATGGCGAAAAGATAGCTAAACTCAATTTTGCATTATCTGCATAGGATAATGAGTTTAGCTATGCGTCCGTTTAACATGATTTACAGGTGGAATAGCTTATAAGGGGAATAAGGGTAGAAATGACGCGCTGAAAGCGATCGAAATATGGTATGAAATTGTGGGTTGGTTCTCCATGTGGTATAGAGAACCCCCACAGTAGTGATTAACAGTAAGCTTATACTTAATCCTTAACATCGACGACATTTCAGATGATCCATTCAAAACATCAGATTAAAGTGTCAGGGTTCGCACATAACGGTGACCAATCTCATACCAAGTGAAATCATGGTTGGCTACAACCAAGAATACCCTTGGACAGAATATTCAGCATTATTTACATTAAATCAGTGAATACATGGTCCGTCTTAGAAAACATTATATTCCTGAAGTTCCCGGATCGCATATATAAAAATATATGTTATCTCTCGCAATTCTAAAAGGTTTTAAATAGTATTTTTTAACGCAAAACTAATATATTGGATGGGAAATCAACTCAATTTCACTCGATGAACCTTTTCCTTTGTTCAACTCTTTATCCTCAATTTTTTGCGCCTCTTTTTAATCACTTTGAACAACAACTGAACTATCTAAACTGAAAGTAGGTACACTTTGCCTTTGAAAACGTTTGACAGTTAAAAATTTTAAAAACAATGGGACATCAAAACTTACTACTAATGCCTGTGTATGGTGTTTTTGCAGCATTTGAAATACAGCTTAGTATTGTGCAAAACTAGTTATGCAGCCGCCATATCGTCAATTGAATTTGATATTTATTAAAGCTGTTTACGATAAACTCAACAACCTACTGGTATCTGCATACTTTGAGAGTATCCAATCAAACGTTAACACATATGCCAATGTTTTCCTACTTGATTCCTGATTTTCAACAAAGAATCTTTTCTAGTTAGCTTAAAAACATATTCACGTTTTTCTATACTAAGCAAATAGATTCGCTCCTCTTTTCCATTAGAAAACAGTCGTCATTAACCTAAAGTCGAAATTGGCTTAAATAAGCAAACAGAAGCTGATGAACTCTTCAATTGGTTAGTTAGTCATTCAATGTCTACCCGAGTACCAGTTTAGGACTTCTTACATTACTAGAACTTTATTTGGTTGACGACATTGGATGAATATTTTATCTTGTGAATGTTACATTATTAATATGATATGCTAATATATTTTAGCTCTCTCGTGCCGACACCTCATCCCTTACGGTATTATTAGCAATCGAAAGCCACTAGAAGTGTGCATAGAATAACAACCTTTGTTACAAAATCCTTCTGGCCTCCCCTCTTTTTATATTGGTGTTGCTATAGTGCTATCAATTGTCTTGTTTGTTTATAGCCGAAAATAGTTTTGCTCGAGGGAATGATTACATTGCGATATTATTCCATTTGAATCGGTACGATTTCGTTGAAGGGGAACATCTCACGGTCTTACAGGTGATAGTGGAGGTAAATTGATATATGCAATGTAATGTTGGTTGTCACGACAACTGTTGATTGGTGATTCACAAAACCTGGAATCATGCTGCCCTTTCTTCCTGTGTGTCATTAAATGATATTTGTCAGTTTTTCTTGTTCAATTAATGGTTTATCTATTTCGGCAAGGGCATTGATTGAAATTTATTACAGACATCATCTTAGGAAGGATCCTTTTTAGGTGTATATCTCGCATATCCATCTTAGCACAATTAAATCGGTAATAGCTAGTAACCACTGTTGATGTGTGAAATGTACCTAAAAGGACAATGTCGTGTTATTGTAAAGAAGGAAATACGAAAGGATTAGCAAGATTATCAGTGAATAAAAAAAAATTTAGGGATTGTAAGCGGCAAGAATTTCAGCGAGAACCTACAACTTGGTGTATATTTGAAATCTGAGAACAAAACCTAGTTCGAAAATTATATTCGCCTAAACCTTAGTTGGCCATAAATGAAGTAGATGTTAACGGAATGATGTGATTCTTTTCTTGGAAGGCAAATTTCATCTTCCTGGGATTCACTTTCAAAAGAATGGCGAATGTGCCAGCAAAAAAATCGCATAGAGACTTTCGAAAGCGTTTCAAAGAACGCACACGTTTGAAGAATCGCATACAAATTCTCAATTAATCAAACTCAAAATTCTTATAAGAACTCAGATTTCACTTTGATAAATCATGGTATACAGGAGCTCGGATATTGAGTCGCGTGTGTGTGCTTAACGTTTGTATTTTCCGATTCTCGCTGTCACTAGCGAAATTTGTCAATATTTTCGGATATTGAGAAGTGGAAGAAGGATATACATTTTCAGACAACACGCGAATGTTTTGAAAGGAAGTTCAGTTTGCATGGAATGGCATAACTCCAAGGCACAGTAGATGGTTCTTCGTTACACATAAGGGCACGTAACTAGTAACAATGTGGTAGCAATCATAAGTCACCAGATATGTCATACGTTACTCGGCCTTCAAAAAAGGAAGGCAACATGCTTAATCTTATGTAAAGTCAAACATAACAAGCAAGGCAGATCGGTGCTCTAACTAAAGTTAAGGTATGGGATCCCGACTTGAGTGTTCGCCAGACATTACTTTTCGTCGTTTAGTTATATTTTTCGCGGAGAAGTTAAGGGGGGTGTAGTTAATTTTCGATATTTCAAGCATAATTTTAGAAATTATTCTTTAGCGGTATGGTAAACATAAGTAAATTTATTGACAAAATATTTTAAAGTCCTCTATTAGAACAATATTCTGCGAAATTTTCATTTAAACATATTAAGAAATAACCCGGATACATTAAATCTACGCGGACGCCTCAAAAAAAAAAAATATATTGATATACGGTGTGACGTGTAAGTAATGAGTGGATCATCTGAAATAAAAAAATCAAAAAGATTTCATTAGTTAAATAGTTTCTGAGGTAACATCATCATTATTATCGGCACTACAACGGGGATCTGGTCTTGGCCTTATTTAACAAATCTCTCCACCGGTCCCGATTTTGAGCCGATGTCATCCAGTTTGGCACTCCGAGGCTCTGGGCGTCCTGGTCTACGCCATCCCTCCATCGCAGAGAAGGTCTGCCGCGCTGTCTCCTTCCACACATTCTGCCATAAAGGACTTTCCGGGCAGGCTCCTCTTTGGTCATTCGAGCTAGGTGTCCCGTCCACCGGAGTCTACCGAGCTTGATTTTTCTTACAACATTAGCTTCAAGGTAGATTGCGTACAACTCATGGTTGTAGCGTTATAGCGTTTGAAATAATAGTGAAGAAGATCGTGTGATTCGAACTGACGCTATGACAGCTCGAATCACGAAAAAAATTTTACCTAAGCGTTACACACCAGGCTACTGACCGTGTTTAGAATTTGATTTCCAAACTCGACTATATTCCACTGATGTGAATTATTTTTATTATTTATCGCTTGGTATACGGTTCTGATGTATTTTTCTTATTAGATTTTTTTCGTTCGTGTTCTCCACTATTTTTGCCTGTGAATTGTGTGTATCTGTTGTTAGAGTTGCCACAGCGTCTCCGGAATCGCCCTCCCTCACATATGGGGCCAACAATTCTCCCTAAGTCCTTTCTCTCGAACGCGGCTAAGAGTTCAGAGTGCCTTTTATTGAGCACCCTCTCGGATCCATACATGAGTACTGGTAAGACCAGTAGCAGCTTGGATGTTCTGGATAAATGTCGGGATTTAAAGAGCCTTGATGGGCTGTAGTAGGCTTTGTCGGATTTGATCAGCCGCTCGGTTATTTCTTCTTCCATATTGTTATCGGCTGATACTATTGACCCAAGGTAGTTAAAGGATTGAACTACTTCAAATTCGTGCTCCACTACCCTGACAGTACAACAGCAGCAGATCAAAAAAAAAAAAAAAAAATATGCCACTAATCAACACCATCTATATCGAGTGTAAGGAATTGGTAAGTCTTTGTAAGTTAGCTAATTGTGTAATTAAAAGACTGGCAGGTAACAGCCATGCCATTCAAACCTTTCTTCTTCCATATTGTTATCGGCTGATACTATTGACCCAAGGTGATTAAAGGCTTGCACTACTTCAAATTCATGCTCCACTACCCTGATAGTTTGACCAACGTTAGGTCTTCTCTTCGCAGAAGTTACAAAATACGGTTTTGAATGATTCGCGAGCATTTTGAGTGTTTGCGATGGTTATCGTCTGTGGCAGTGATCAAACGTCCGTTGCGTGTTTAATCAACAATATGGCTTTTCCAGGCAGAATTTGCTTGCCCATTGATTTATGTTATACCTATCAACAGCATCGTCACTATAAACAGCCTTTACACGATGATGAATTTTTTAGCAGTTAAACCTCGGTAGGTAGGGTCCCAAGGCCCAGTCGCCCGGCGAAATACCACCCCATTAAGCTATAGGTTTCGTGAAATAGTTGGGAGGAATCTGTGAGCATCTTTCGGAGCTTGACTGATGCACCCGGTTGACTGATGGACCCGGTTGACTGATGGACCCACTTGACTGATGGACCCACTTGACTGATGGACCCACTTGACTGATGGATCCACTTGACTGATGGACGCACTTGACTGATGGATCCACTTGACTGATGGACCCACTTGACTGATGGATCCGGCCAGTATCTCTGAAAGAAGTAAAATAAAAAAAGGGACGTCGAGCAGTTGGCTGTATTATAACGCCGCCTCTCTGACACCGGGTCGAATCAGAGCAGTAAGCAGACCTTACCATATCAAAACGGGGCTCTGATGTGACGGACTATTTGAAACCACAAGACTCGTGGAAACAAAAATGAATCAACAATATACAAAAAAAAATTCCCCTAAAAACACGGTAGACGTAGGTGTGATGAGCCGACACTATCATAAGGGAACAAATCATCAAGAAAACTCCGACATGGCAAAAACAAGACGTAGGAAAAAATGGAAAAAGTGGGATATACGCGTCGGCACGTGGAATGTTCAAACGTTATATAAACCAGGCGCGATACAGACGGTCGCAGAAAACGTGAAACAATATAATATGGACATCGTCGCGCTTCAGGAAGTTCGACTCCCACATCAAGTAATCGAAACCAATGGGCTTGACTGGCGTGTGGAGGCACCGATACACATAACCTCGGAACTGGCGTCATCATAAGCAAGAAGATTACACCCCAGGTAAAAGATGTGAAATTTATTAATAACCGAATGTCGGTACTAAAAATACAGGGTCTATGGTACAATTATGTATTTATAAACGTACATGCCCAACAGAATTTACGGGTGACGAAACGAAGGACACGTTCTACGAGACCCTAGAGGAAGTATTTGATGGGATCTGATCATTCGATGCTAAAATCCTCCTCGGGGACCTCAATGCAAAAATTGGAAAGGAAGATATCTTCCAACCAACTATAGGTAAAGAAAGCCTACACAACGTTTCAAATGATAATGGAATTGGAATTATGAGGTTCGCAATGTCAAAAGATCTGTTAGTGAAAAGCACGATGTTCAAGCACAAGTAAATCCATAAAGCCACATGGATATCACCCGACGTAACGCGTAACCACATAGATCACTTCCGCAAAGACAAAAGACACCACTCGAACACCCTTGACGTAAGATCGTATAGAGGAGCAGATTACGACTCCGATTATTTTCTAGTGATGGGCAAAATTAGGAGTCGGCTGGCAGCAAACCCACACGGGCGAGACGAGCAAAAAGTTCGACATTGATAAACTAAAAGACCTACGTAAAAGGGATGAATATCAAGACGAACTAACGAATAAATTTAGCATCCTACAGAATGGGAGCAGTGAGGAAGAGGAAGCCAATAGACATCGATATAAATGGACATCGATCAGAGACACAATCAAACAAACAGCCTAAAAGGTATTAATATTTAAGAAAACAATTAAGTCCAAACAATTAAGTTGACGATGAGTGCAGGTCGAAGATCGATGAACGTAAATGCCTCAGAGTGATCCATTTAGAAAGATATGATGAAGTCAACGCAGAAAGATACGCGGCAATTTGGAAAGAGACAATAAGACTTTTCAAACGCAAAAAACACGAATGGGAGAAGACTCGGATCGAAAAAATCCTAGAAAATGCCAGAGCAAAGAACATCAGAGGTATGTGTGCCGACATAAACTCAATTAGAAATGGCTACCGAGGGAGAGCCAAAATAATTCGAGACAAACGGCTGTCTGGTCACAGAAACAAACAATATCGTGAAAAGATGGAAGCAGTACTTTGAAAGCCTGCTCAATGTGCGCACCCATCAGCCACAAATAAACGCACCAGACGTACCAACGAAGTTGTAGACGCGATAAATCGATTGAAAAACAACAAGGCTCCCGGAGTCGACTGCATACAGGCAGAGCATATGAGGCATGGAGGGGAGGCAACCGCTCGAAAGATCCACCAACTGATTAAAACAATATGGGATAAGGAAGTCACTCCGGAAGAATGGAAAACCTCAATAGTCGTCCCCATTTTCAAAAAAGGCGACAGATCTAACTGCAAAAACTACAGAGGAATATCATTGCTCCCAACCATATACATAATACTAACAAATGTCATACTGGCGAGAATCACACCGTATGCAGAAGAAATACTGGGAGACTACCAATGCGGATTCCGTAGGAACCGGTAAACAAGCGACCAAATGTTTTCAGTAAGGCAACTGCTGGAGAAGAAGTGGGAATACAGAGAGATGGTTCACCAACTGTTCGTCGACTTCAAAAAAGCCTACGACTCAGTCGCAAGGCAGAGACTCTACCATATTATAGTTGAGGTGGGAATCCCACAAAAATATGCCATTCAAATCTGCATGAGCGAAAATAAAGTGCGAGTTAGAATAGAAAACCACCTCTCAAAACCATTTGAAATCCGGGACTCACTAAAACAGGGGGTGGCCTATCGCCATGTCTTTTTAACCTTGTGCTCGAGTATGTCATCAGAAAGGTACAAGATGACAACATCGCCAGATCATTCCTGAATGGGGTCACACAAGTGCTCGAATATGCGGATGACAGCCGTTTCGGGCGATAATATAGAAACTGTAGATAAAAACAGTGAAATCATCATGCAAGCAGCAGAAGAGGTAGGCCTAGAAATAAATGAAGACAAAACAAAATATTTGATTACGGCGAGAGCAGGTGGACCTCAGGGAACACATATAAACGCCAGAGGCAAGATATTTGAAAAAGTTAAAGTATTTAAATATCTGGGAACAATACTGACGGCCAGTAACGAAATGTCGAAGAAAATTAACAAAAGACTGCATTCCGGTAACGCTAGTTAGCATGCAGCCAGTAAACTGTTGAAATCCAAACTGCTATCACTTAATATAAAGCTCCGTGTCTATAGATTGTTCTATACGGATGCGAAACATGGGCTCTCACAAAACGGGAAGAAAACGAATTCCCCGTATTCGAGAATAAAGTTTTAAGGGGTATCTTTGGCGGTAAATATAACGAAGAGGGCGGACAATGGAAGAAACTCCACAACCACGAATTGGAAGATCTATACCGCAAACTTACAGTAGACTAAGATGGGACGGGCATGTGACGAGCATGGGCAACGATAGGACTGTGCGTAGATTTCTTGGCGTTAGACCAATGGGTAAGAGACCGACAGGACGGCCGCGGAGGAGATGGGGGGACTATGTAAGGTTTGAACTTGAGGAGATCGTATCGGATGGTCAAGCGTCGAAGGAGGGCGCAGAGGACAGGGGACGATGGCGGAGTCGAGTCGGCGAGGTCATGAACTTCCAGGTTCTCACAATCCCAATAAATAGTAAATAGTAATATAGAAAATAGACTGTTATGTTAAAAAATCATTTATTCATAGGTTATAATATTCATATTTACTCAAACCAAATTAACCAAATACCATCTTTTGCTTTGTAATGTCGAGCTATCATTTACAATTCTTTAGTTAAAAGATATAGTTGTAAAATTATATACTTGACTACATATGTGGAGGTTTAGAAAGTGTTGTGGTGCCGGACACGGGCACAGGTTCGCTTTCTCCCCAACGGGTTTTCCGCCGAAACCCAAGTCGCCGAAAGAGGAGAAGAAAAATAAAACGCACTATAGGTTTTTTTTGGTTTAGAAGTCCTTGGTGTTTTTATTTAAGCGCAATGTTCACATTCGTTTACATTCATCTACATTCAGTTAAGCCGCTTTACAAATTTTTGCACCAGCGCATTGTGGGTTGGTTCTCCATGTGGCATAGAGAACCCCCACACATACATATATTATATGGAACAGACTCTCTTTTTAACATAGCATTTTTTAAACTATATACTTGACGGTTTTCATGATTTTATCTTGGCGCGTGCCATTTTAGGGATATTTAAAATCTTTTCAAGTTGTTGGAATCACATTAAAAAGTCCACCAAGCCGACTATTCCATTTCAGGAATTTAGGTATCAGCCAATGAAACCTTTTCCCTCCCTTTTTAACATTGTTATGTTTTTTGTTCGTGTTTCTTAGTCCTTAAAAGGACTAAGTGATCTCTTAAAATAGCTTCTGAAAACTTGTCCCACAAAAGGGGTCGTTGCCGTGCTTCCTCTGATTTCAAAGGGAAGAGCAACTTCCTTGAATTCGGCCTCTGTCCTTAGTCTTCACTTGGTCTTCCGTGGGGGCCAGGAGATACTTAGTTATCCGTTGTTGGGTAAAAATGAAAGCACGTCTTGTTTCCTTTGGAATGCGTTTTTATTATTTTCTCAAAGATTATCCTGGGGTACTTACTCCAGGGACTATAGACGAATTTAGACTGCCGCCCGGAGATCATTTAACTATTCCTTTATAAAGGATAACAAATCGAAAATAGAATCCCAAAGATTTTCGTACAACAATCTCGATATTTCGAGTGAGATGTTGTGTTTACTTTAGATAAGAATTCAATTTCTTGAATTCTTATGAAACTATTGCGCAGATGTGGGAATGTATCTACTTTTGAGTTTTTGTTTGTTTTCCTCAATGGAAAATTTCCGGATAGAGATAATGATCTCTGAATTTTGGATTTGGGTGATGCTGATTTTTTAAATTTTAACATCGACGGTCTTCATGTCATTATCTTGGCACGTGTCGCTTTAAGAACATTTTTTCAGTTATAGGAATCACATTAAAAAGTCCACCAAACCGACTATTCCATTCCAGGAATTCAGGTATCAGCCAATGAAAGCTTTTCCCTCTCTTTTTAACATAGAATTTTTTAAACTTTAAACTCGACGGTCTTCATGACCTTATCTTGGCGCGTGTCGCTTTAAGGGCATTTAAAGTATTTTTCAGTTGTAGGAATCACATTAAAAAGTCCACCAAACCGACTATTCCATTCCAGGAATTTAGGTTTTAGTCAATGAAACCTTTTCCCTCTCTTTTTAACATACCATTTTTTAAACTTTAAACTCGACGCTCTTCATGACTTTATCTTGGCGCGTGTCACTTTAAGGGCATTTAAAGTATTTTTCAGTTGTAGGAATCACATTAGAAAGTCCACCAAACCGACTATTCCATTCCAGGAATTTAGGTATCAGCCAATGAAAGCTTTTCCCTCTCTTTTTAACATAGCATTTTTTAAACTTTAAACTCGACGGTCTTCATGTCCTTATCTTGGCGCGTGTCACTTTAAGGACATTTAAAGTCTTTTTCAGTTGTAGGAATTACATTAAAAAGTCCACCAAAGCGACTATTCCATTCCAGGAATTTAGGTTTCAGCCAATGAAACCTTATCCCTCTCTTTCTAACATAGCATTTTTTAAACTTTAAACTCGACGGTTTTCATGACTTTATCTGGGCGCGTGTCACTTTAAGGACATTTAAAATCTTTTTCAGTTGTAGGAATCACATTAAAAAATCCACCAAACCGACTATTCCATTCCAGGAATTTAGGTTTCAGCCAATGAAGCATTTTCCCTCTCTTTTTAACATAGCATTTTTTGAACTTTAAATTGGACGGTCTTCATGACCTTACCTTGGCGCGTGTTATTGTAAGGACATTTAAAGTCTTTTTCAGTTGTATAAAGCACATTAAAAAGTCCACCAAACCGACTATTCCATTCCAGGAATTTAGGTTTCAGCCAATGAAAGCTTTTCCCTCTTATTTTAACGTAGCATTTTTTTAAACTTTAAACTCGACAGTCTTCATGTCCTTATCTTGGCGCGTGTCATTGTAAGGACATTTAAAATCTTTTTCAGTTGTAGGTATCATATTATCAAGTCCACCAAACCGACTATTCCATTCCAGGAATATAGGTTTCTGCTAATGAAGCATTTTCCCCCTCTTTCTAACATAGCATTTTTTAAACTTTAAATTGGACGGTCTTCATGGCCTTCTCTTGGCGCGTGTCACTTTAAGGACATTTAAAATCTTTTTCAATTGTAGGAATCACATTAAAAAGTCCACCAAACCGACTATTCCATTCCAGGAATTTAGGTTTCAGGCAATGAAGCATTTTCCCTCTCTTTTTAACATAGCATTTTTTAAACTTTAAACTCGAGGGTCTTCATGACCTTCTCTTGGCGCGTGTCACTTTAAGGACATTTAAAATCTTTTTCAGTTGTAGGAATTACATTAAATAGTCCACCAAACCGACTATTCCATTCCAGGAATTTAGGTTTCTGCTAATGAAGCATTTTCCCTCTCTTTCTAACATAGCATTTTTTAAAACTTTAAACTCGACGGTCTTCAGGTCCTTATCTTGGCGCGTGTCACTTTAAGGACATTTAAAATCTTTTTCAGTTGTAGGAATCACATTAAAAAGTCCACCAAACAGACTATTCCATTCCAGGAATTTAGGTTTCAGCCAATGAAACATTTTTGAGTCATGCGTTTTAGTGATCACGAGTTGCGAATTCAACATAGAAACACGCATCATAGTCACGGAATGACTGTTCCTTTCAATATATAGTTTTCCAGCAATCTCGTAAGTTTCGCACGCGAGCATTATTTAATATTACTACCCGTTCCACACATTTGTTGTTGAAAACCGGAATTGCCAGGAAGTCTGGTATGTCGGCTGAGGGAAGGGGATAAATTCTCACGTTATTTCGCTGTGCCTGCAAAACAGAAAAGCGTGTAACCTTCTGATTGTTTTTGTTCAAATTACATTGTTAGATCTCATGTTTAGAGTTGAAATTTTATTAAGGAAAGTCAGAATTTTGTGCACTTGTAAAACACAAGTCTTATTATCAGTATAATTCAGAGAGAGATCTGATTTGGCAGAGGCTTTCCTTTATCCAGGTAAGAGGAATGGCCGGACAGGCTAAATGGTAAACTGTGGCGGGGAGAAAAGCGTCCTTTTTGGTGGAGTGGCTTCGACGAGGCCACAGAGAACATTAGAAGGCAACTACTGAAAGTCAAAATCACATTCCAATGGTATAGACGGTTAAGGGAATAGATTTTCTGTTTAATAAAGCTCAGTACCTCTCATGGCAATGGGATTTTCAACCGTTCGAGTGTTCATGACCAATGCCCAAGGACCAAAGTAAGTTCTTCCAACAACAGAGTGTAGCAAACTCTGTTTTGTGTACCCAAATTATAAGAAAAGCATCCGTCTAGAGAAACTCCGGCTTTCCCCAGAGATGCAGTTATCATTTAAAGTTTACTGAAACTTCGTTTATTTATAAACACGACGGTATATGAGAAGGGTTATCACGCTGAATTCCCGCAACATTAACGTATTCTTTTACTAAACTTCTACTTCCTGTCAATCAATAAGTTCGTTGACATCATATCTATTTGTAATCCTTTTATATGGGTCGACAAATCGTGTTCAGCTGTACCTAATGCCAAATACCATTTATCAGTGTCCTAAAAACGTTAACAGTTTCTACAAAATATACTCTAATTTTTGCTTAGTCTAATCTCTTTTCCCCGAGTCTTTGACCTACTTCCGCAAACATTATTAAAAGGCATCTGCGGTTAAAAGGCATTCATCGCAGGTCATTCTCTAGTCTCTGTCAATGCCCTATTTATATGTTTATATACGTATATTCCCCATCATCCCCAAATCGAGTATTTTCGTTCCCGCTTTATAGAGATTTCTCATCAATGAATTAACCGTTGACGTTTGGTGCTTTTTGGCACTTTTCTCCTCACTCCACCTGGTTTTCAATCCCTTGGAGCATTTGCACATGGATGCAAACGGGCTTAAGAGATAATTTACATATGTAGACTGCTCTTCACCTTTAATTCAGCCTCAAGTTGCAGTTTCTCTTTAAGGTGACCACCTTTTTCAATACTCTCAACTAGTATTGGGGCTATAACCACTGGCATGCGCACAAAAGAGCGAATGCCGCAATGTACCCCCATATACACGTCCTCCTTTCAGAAACGCTCGTGTAGTATTAGGTATTAGGAGGTGGAACGTATTTACACTCTCAACCACCTCAAACGATATCGTTTTCTTCAGTGAGAATGTAAACGGAAGGATCCTTTAGCTATTCAGTCAGAATCCATTCGTTGGCGACTCAATTCGGCCCGAAAATTGTGAGCACGAACAACCCGCTATAGGGGCTTGCCCTGTAAATAATTCCCCAAAGTGCTTTTATTTAGTTACCGCAGGATATCGATATTTAGTTACTTTTACACCTGCCGTTTGTGAAATTCGAATAGCAATCGTCTTCCAATAATTTTTTATATTGCAATATCAAAACATTAATTTTTTGATTTTGATATCGGAGTCCCAATTTTTTGTTCGGTTGTTGGTATTAAAGGAGTGGAATACGTGAACGTCGGAGTGTGAATGAACGCGCGCCACAGTGAAATAAGAAAAGGTGAAAAAGGATAAAAAATAGAATCTCCAGCAGCCCGCGATTAACCGTACAAAGAATTGAGATTTTCGGAAAATTCGGTGGATTAGTTGAAAACAGGACAACATCCGGAAGGTTTTCAATAGACGACGAGAGGCGCCAGTTTCTTTGGGTACGTAAGTTTCCCTGAAAATGCTTTGGCATCGATTAACCTTTTAGGAATGCCATGAATTCATCCTTATTTGCTTTATTGGAGCAGCACGTGCTGCTATAGGGGATTTGTTATATAAACATCTTCGCCACTTTAGAATTCTCCAAAATTGGCGGTTGGAATTTATTTGGAGCAGCAGCGTGTTTTTGTTTTTTTTGTTATTATGTCACAAATTTAAGACAACACCCTTGTTGGATAGGGCTCGTAGGAGAAGACTTAAATGTTTGTTAATTATTTTACTTCTTTGGATTGCCAAAGTTAAGGAACTCGCAAGGAGCACGTGTTTTTCTTTCACCTTGGAGACGAATGTATACTGTGCAGGGTGGAGGAGTGTTTATGTTTTGAGGCACGAATGCTGGAAAATACCCTAAACCAAGAAAGGACAGGAAATAGATGCATTGTTTTTTTGGAATGTGCGAATGTGGGGTCTCATCTAGGATGAGGAGATTGGTTACGTACGATATGGAATGAAATGTGATGGATTGTTCAAGAAACTAATTTAATTTCTTATCATAGATTATTAATATGCGATCAAAATTAATATTTGTAGAATGACGAGTTGAATCTCAGTATGGGATATCATTCTTAAAACTTTGTCCAATCTGGAAAATATGGACCACCGTAATAATTATCCATAGTTGCTTCATATATTTAAAGTTAATTAACAGTTTATATGACTCAATTATAATCGATATTAAGCCTGAACGGGTAATGCTGGTTGTATTAGCGTAGTTTCGGTTCCTCTACACGTGTCGACCTAGTTTCCCACGATGTGTATATCTATATATATTACTTCGAACATTCTATTGACAAAATTCATGAGATTATAATATCCAATAACAACGGGGTAAAAAGTACTTCCTTGTTGTGGTCTTGGTCGTGTTCGGGTATGCTTCTTTGGTATTTAATGTACAAGTCTGTAACAAAATGTTCACTTTAGTATTAAGTTATCATTTATTCATCTTTATTTTTTTCAACAGGGTACATCTTTTTAAAACCCCTTCTATTTCCACTCGTTTAAGATTGTTTTATTTCATATTAATGTAAATGACTTATGTAAAGGATATTCCAATTAGTAGGAATGATTGTGGCTTAAACGACAGCCGGGTTTTGACGCTTATTTTAAACGTATTTGATAAGTTCAGTCTTTGGCAAATTCAGCCGTGCAAGGAATAATAATTAAAAAACGTGGTAAAGTTATTTAATCCAATTATGAAATTGGGCTTTCAAATATAAATGTATTTCGTGTTTTTTTCGTATATAACATAACCAATTGAGGGTGCAATTGAAAAAATTATTGCAAAATGCAAAGCAACCTGATCGGTAGTAGATCTTAACACATCATTGCTGCGTCATGCACGTTATTTGGCCCAAAACACTGGTGCTGTGCTCGCGAATTTGGTCGAGAATCTAAACATTTAGATTCGTTGTTGTGCACAGGGACTGAATTTCCCCACGGCCACGTTGAATTTTCAGAAAGGATTTGTTTGTATAGGTTTATAAAGTCACATTAACAGGAGAACTGAAGTCTTTTTTGTTTTTTTGTTTTATATCCACATTTATTCAACAATTCAATTACATATTTTATGTAAGACTAAATGTTAACTTCTATTTTACAAATATCATTCTTACATTAACTTACTGGCTCTTCGCAAGCGCTCTAAATTATACATTATTATTTTTCTAATGCCTTTCGGCGTACAATATCTGTTTTTATAATATGTCACAATAATTGATATGTTTTCTTTTTAAAATATATTCTATTTTTTCTATATCATGTATTATTTATAATTCTTTTTTTTTTAAATACATATATAGGGGGTTAACAAACAAAATTAAAAAAAACGAAACAAAACGAACAAACATAAACAAGGAATACAAATAAACAGAACAAAAAAATTAAAAATTTAAATTAAATTAAAAATTAAAATTAAAAAAAAATTATTGGGCATTGGGGATAGGGGGAAGGGAAGCGGTGCGCCTGAGTGGCATACTATGTTTGGGGACTTTCTTGATCACTGATCCACCACCAGTTGCGATGGGATCGACCTTTTATTGACTTATCTTTTTCACCGATCACCATACTAAAACGCAGGCGATCTGGAAAATTAGAGATATCGTTATCGTGGAGAATTCGTTTATCCCTGGCACCACGGAAAGCGTGGTAAATAATAGGGACTCCACGTTTGTCTTAGATAAGCCCTTTTTTATCCAAGAAAGGAAACGCTTCCGGGGGAATGAACCCATTTTGGAGAGTACTCTCCATATACATATAATTGGGATAGAATGCTGCCGAAATGAGACCATTTTCACTGCACATTGCCCTTGTTGTGTAACCACGAATAATCTTGATAATGAAGTTATCTATTATGTTTAGTCCTGATTTGTCATACAGGATTTGATCAAGATATGGTGTACACTCCTACTATCCCAAGGGCAGACGGTTTCTGCGACATACTACATCACTGGATTGAAGCAGCTACTGAAAGATTGTAGCGATTCTAACAGATACACACAATTCACAAGCAAAAATAGTGAAGAACACCGAACGAAACAAATCGAATAAGAAAAATACACCAGAACCGTATACCAAGCGATAAATAAAAAAAAAAAAAATTCGCACCAGTGGAATATACTCGAGTTTGGAAATCAAATTCTAAACACGGTCAGTAGTCTGATGCTTCACTGCTTCGCTTTTCAATCGTTTCATCGTGTGTTCAATTCACCTTCTTCACTATCCTTGCTTAACGCTATAGAATCACTTCCAGAAAGATCGTCCAGATCTAGTTTACCGGTGGAAATTGCGTCACATGCGGAAGCATGTGTCCCATGTTATCATTTCTATATAAAAAAAAAACGGCTTCCGCCTTTATAGTCCAGATCTAGTTCTGAATGCTCAGACCAAATAAGAACTATAACCTCACCGCATCCATAGTGCAATCGCGGTTATAAATGCTTTACAGGCGGTTTTGAAGGATGGTTCTGAACATGAAGAGGTAGCAAAGACCCTGGAATAAATACGTTGCACTGAAAGGACATTATATTAACTGTGATTGACGATAACGTGCTAAGTTTGTAAATAAAGGGATTTATGCTGGTAATGTTTTTATTGAAAACGCGACGTAGAAGAGCTATATTTTGGATTCGTCTAAGTGCGTCATACATTAACCACAAAATCAGTCAATAGTCAAAGAACTTATGGCGGTTCCGCAAAAGCCCACGGTTCACTTACCTGAAAAACCCCCATAACTTCCACCCAATCTCATAACTTCACTAATGCAATCGCATTAGCACCTTAAATGCTTCACGCATTAAAGAGATCAAATCTTTAATCTAAAAGTCCCTCGAAAAGAAAACTTACCTTTCATGCATCTCTTCGCATACAATTCCCTGTAAGATTTCTTTCTTACCTTATCAGGAATCTTGTAGTGCTCCAAAAAGCCCTACCACCTTTCCCCCCCATTCCTACATCCAAATCGCAGCAATAATACGCTAAAACCTAAAAACCTATCAAAACCCGAATTAACCCAAACATGATCCAAAATTCGCAATAAACGAATCAAACATTCGTTTATCGCTTAACATTTGCCGCCACGGCATAATTTAATCCAAAACCCAAATTAAAATCAAATTCGCAATAAACGAATCTAATATTCGTTTATTGTTCTACATTTGCTCCACGGCATCATGAAAATTCAAAACCCAGAGATACGTTATCTCAATCTGGGAAAATTCCATCAAACAGAACAAACAAACCCGAATCCCTTTCTACACATCCACATCTGCGCAATAGTTTCGTAAGAATTCAAGAAATTGAATTCTTATCTAAAGTAAACACTGAGCATCCCACTCAGGATACTAAAATCGGGATTTTTGTACGAAATTGTACACTTTTGAGATACAAATCTCGATTTCTTTTCCTTTATAAAGGAATAGTGGAGTGATCTCCGGGCCGCAGTATATTATCGAACAGTGTCCCTGAAGGAAGAGCCCAGGAGAACTATTTTAATTGGAAATAAAACATATTATATACCGAAAGAACAAGGAGCAATATTTAACAACTGATTCGGAGTATCACCTGCCCCCACAAAGACCAGTGAAATCAAGGACGTTGCTCTTCCCTCTGGAATCGCAGGAAGCACGGTGATGACCCCTTTGTAGGACGAGTTTTCAGGAGCGATCTATTTTAAGAGATCCCTTCTCCTTATAAGGACTAGGAGACACGCTTCCTGAAACCAAACCCCTACAAGAACAGAACAATCCCAAACCAATTCGGCACCTTCGATGCCAAGCAAATCTCTCTAGACGAATTCCTGAAAACAAGATGATTTGGTTTCCATACAATGTAACCATCATAACAGGGACCATACACACTGCGTCGCCTATTTCCCGTCCTCACCAAGTGTATCATAAATCATCGTACATACACATCGGCTGACGACCTACACCCGAGGGACCAAAACAAATATACGCATATCGCGTCTCGTGGCACCAATTGAATCCTACAGTACTCGTATAAGCAAATGCAAATAGGAATTCAATACCTACCCTTACCAGCGATGCCATAAACACCATTTTCCCGGTAATCTAGCCAAAACCCATTAGCACATTTCCACATTGCATTGCCGCCTATTTATTTAGACGCAATGCACATCTCAGACAAAGACCCAAACGTTCCCTTTGTCTTTTCATATTCCGGGATCTGCTCCTCATCAGCAGCGGCATGAGCAAACAAAGATCCAATTAGCATCCGACGAGTTTCGGTTTTGTTTGCTTTACCGAACTTGCATCTCATGAATGCACTTATACCCTTTCTTGGCTGTTGATTTGTTCTCATGGCTTTGATCCATAAAAGAACCAATGTACACACATACATGTGTACCCCTAATTAAGAGAGTCAGTTTCACTGGCCGAATTTCTTTTGACAACGAATGAATATCGTTGAGTCTTCTTCCATCCTTGAGTGCGCGCACATCAAGTCGTATTACAACCTCTGATCGAGTCGGCCGCGTAACCCTCCACCGTACCGCACGGCCTACCCACTTTACCAATTTTCAATTCTCCTTCGTTATCCATTATATACATACTCGTACTTATCGGAAATCTGAAGACATTAATCGACACTCGCGCTATTTACCATGTAGGCACTTTTCCTATGAAGAATTGAGGTGGGTGGCGCACATTACGCAGTGTATTTTTCTGTCAAGGAATTTATGTATAATTTTTGTCCGCGAATATTTCTTTATAGAGGATAGAATGGGTGCTGTACATGACACGAAATATTTGTTCGATAAGGAATGTGATTCTTATGTTGGCCTACGAGTATTATAGTATCATCTCTTTAAGGACTGGGTACATGTTTAGTTATGAGGATTTGGGACGTGCGCTGCACATAATTCGAAATGTTGACCCACGAATATTTCTCTATAATAATTCAATTTTCGTTATAGGGGTTTAGGATTGGGGTATGCATAATTTTAACTGTTTCTCTGTTAAGGAATGTCATAAATAGTTCCTCATTGGATCAACATTTCCTGATCAGAGGTGAGATTTTTTATATGTAGCATCATGTAGGGCAATGTAGGAATAATTTTTATATTGTCTGAACCAGATAAACAAAAAGGAAGCAGGGTTTAGGGTTATAGCTTTGACTTATAAAAACTCCATCTGTGCTCACATTTCGTGTAAAAACTTTATGAAATTAGCATCCCGATCCAAACTTTTCTACTGGTCGTATTATATTCGCACTTTCGAGATATCTGTGTACCTTATCCAGGGAAATTGAAATAATGCATTTTGTTTGTAAGAAGTCACAAGCAAAATCAATCACTAGGTCACCGTAACATGTATTATTAACAATGTCAAATCGGTGTTCAAAAGTACTTTTATTTTAAATTCCTGCCTCCTGCTGAATCAGTAAGTCTGAATTCATCTGACAGCTAATACGTGCACATTGTATTCTCGTCGAAAATGCCACTAGATTTGAGCGTTACGAAATAATAAAACCGGGTAGATCGGATTGTGCGACCTGCTTTAACTCCGAGACTCTGCACTGTCGTAAATTGGATACTCTGAACATATTTTATAACTTATTCATCATCCTCGTAGGATAAAGAGTGACGTATCGAAGGGTAGTGTTACTGTCTAGTGTAGAGATATTTTCCGCCCAGGGGGGACGTACGGAAGCATTACACCCTCGGAATAGAGACTTTTTTGCCTCAGTTTTTTATTCTGTTCATCTGGTGTGCGCCATGGAATACTTCCCGGGATATGTGGACAGTTATGACAAAGTTGTGATTTCAAATTGTGTGGCTGTCACTCCAGTACCCTCTTTTTCAGATTCCGACGAATCACTGTGCCATAAATATGTTGGTGTAGGGTGGCATACAATAAAAACTTCTCCCTGTCAAATGTCTTTCATTTCAGTTTTTTAATTCCGACACTCTGCTCAGCTGTATTTCGAATGCGTCTTTATGCCGCCTCTTGTAAGTTTCGCTATCGGGGTATCGCACGTTTGGTATGAATGACAGAGCTAAATTTTGTTTGTCTCAAATTTATTTGCCATTTGCGATAAATTGTCTCTATCCCATTGTGAAACGGTGGGAAAGGTAGGAAAACATCTTAAACATAATTTGATGTGTGCCCGCAGAGATGTCTTGTCATAAGTTGTTAGGGCTGAAAATGGCACTGAGTTTGGCAGAGCTTCTTAATGTTCCTCTGTTGTTTGTCTGCCGTTTTGTTTAATAATGTAAACTAATTTTAGTGTCTGCTCTATAATGTAAGGAGGATAGGTTGTTGCTCTGCGTTTGTTGTGTCCTTCGGAGGCATCAAGGATAATTAATTATCTGAGAAAAATGTTCTCATTGCCATGCGGATATTTATACCCGAATGATAGGCGTATTAATCTAGGATTCTGTAGTCAGAAGTTGTAGGTGTTTCCAGTTTCTTCTGCCAATTAAGCTAATTGATTCATTTCTTGTCTGTTCGGACAGTGGCCAGGCTCCCTCATTATATATTTTCGTATCTTTTCCTTTTTACCTTAGACCTAGTGGGATATAATATATTTTAGCGGGTGGGAATGCTCTTTTGTTACGGCTATCGCAGTAAAACACATTAGCTGGTTGAAAGTGGGTGCAGAATTCTTGATAGTGTGCCTATCAGAGTGGAAAGGATAAATCGGATATGTTGTACTTCGACATAAATCTCTGGGTCGACCCAATTGTGTCAAATCGATTTTTTTTTGTATTGTAAGGGTGTACTCTACCCTTCGGTTTAGTTCAATGCCATGCCGGTTAATAAATCCTCTGTGTGCTATTGATATGTTATGACGGTCCAGGCAATTTGGGTTGGCTGCTGTGAATGAGTTTTATTTACGGAACACTCGATCATGTGGTACTTTTTCATTGTTACGGGATTGCCTAGTACTCGGCCTTATGTGAAATAGAAATATCGGTTTGGCCAAAATATGTTACAGCTCCTAACTATGGAGGATGTAGGATTTAAAACTCCTAAAGGTTTTAAGTGGTTGTCCGATGAGTATCTCAAGTTTTTAAAAGGATATTGCTTGTAGTTGTGAACGATCAGACGATGAAGATTATAAAATTGTGTTGAATATGTTTGGGAATATTTATTATGTGACCAATTTTATTTCATAATTAATTTGACTAGTTACGAGAGTAAAGTCATTTTTAAAATACCAGAAAATATAACTTGAAAGTTAACTTTACAATGTAAGAAGATGTTCCCACGTTTTGATTTCTGAAATTTTACAAAGGAAAATAGAAAGTGTATTTTTTGCATGACATACATCCTAAGTGATGTTGTGCGCATCTAGAAAAAACGTAATTTAAATATCTATCAAACACACAGTTAAGCAATATCTTGAAAGAGGGCAATTTAGGTTGTTGTGCACTTCTGAGGCTATCCGTCTGTAGCTAGGAGATATAGTAGGAAGAATTTAGACGGCGTAGCTTTTAATACGAATTTTCTTAATTTACACACACTCAGAGATGACCCTTGCTCATCCATTTCCTCATCGCCCGCTTCCAGTGTGCTCTGACACAAAGCGTACTCCAAAACCCCCTTTTGTGCGCGGTAGGGTAAAAGAAAGTTAAGAACGTCAACGTTACACAGAACTATGAGGGACTCATAACAGAATCAAGAAAGGTTGAAATCTTCAGAATATGCTTTTGTATCGATCTAGATGCATGTCGAATGTTTACCTACTAAAACCAACACTTGCTAGTACATACCCTCCTCGTTCCCTATGAAACCGTCTGTTTCGGCATTCCGTTGTAGTGTAGTATGGACTTTATGCGTTACGCATCTCGCACTGCTTGTGCTAGCACTCAATTGGCGTACGTATAGCGCTTTCCATTGACGGAGAGTTTTATAAAGTGCGGAATGTGGCTACGGTAGTGTGGCGGTTCTACGAACCACAGAATCCACTATAGGTTGAGATATCGTCGTTCCACCAAGGAACATACTCACCTATACACAGATTACACGTGCCCACAGACACGTGTCCTCAAAAGTCCTTCTTTCCGCCTGAAACAAAAGGTAACATTCCATATACCCAACATTGAATTCAATGGTCAAAACTAATCGAATTAAACGTTCAATATTTCCTTATATTGAATTCAATGCATCCATTCAATTCAATTCAATGCGATTCCCGCATTTACTCAAGTCATCCAATTTAACGCATTTTTCTAAAAGCAAACAGAATAATCCATATCTCCTCATATAACTAATAGCAATTAGCACCCTTAATTCCTTGCAAGATTCCAAAACCAAGAAGCGCATGTGTGCAAACAAAAGGGATAACGATTCGCCGCTGACACACAATTCTTGCAACCATAAACATCTTAACGCTTATCTCACGCCAGATGTTTTATGACTAGGAAATACGATCTAGAAACCGACATCCAAATTCCACGGTTCCTTTGTTACCCATCTGAAGCGTACGAAAACTCTGTTGTCTTAAGCCAGATGGGTAACGCAAACACGAAAGGATCGAGAAATAAGTGGCGGTACGCTTGATTTTTCGAAACAAGATTCCGATAACAAGTTGTACATGAGAATCGAGATGGGAAATTTTCTTTTATGATGATGAGGATGAGAATTATTATGATGGAAAATTTCCTTTTCAGATGAGGGCAGAGAATTGGAAATGGAGAGGGAAATTGATTAGAACAGTCTACTCCGAGTACCAGACAGGTCGACATAGAGAATCCCGACGAGGAGGTGATCCGCGCCGCGTCAGTAATAGAAATCAAGATAAACTGTCGCGAGTACAAACTATATATAACAACAAGAAAATTTACAATACTTCTCGTGCCGTTGAAAGTGCATGCGTGCCTGATATCCGTTCGAAAATTAACAGTCACGGAGGTCAGATCCTCTGTCCAGAAAAAGGAGTTTTTGTCGTGTGTCTAGTTTAACGTATGCAGTAAAGGATGGGATTAATATGTGTCATGTGAATTAGTTAAGCGTGGTATTAAGTAAACATTCCTTAACTGTAGTTTATCTGCTAATAAAAACCGCATTAAATAAACAATAAAAAAAAAATAGAAATCAAATTAAAAATAAAGCCCAGTGTTTTCCTTGTGTGAACAGTGTTCAGCGGAACACTTACGAATTACGTAAAAATCCTTTTCTATAAAAAAAACCTTTATCAATTCTAACATGTTGTTTCATAGTGTTGCATCAACTTTGCTTCCGCCGTTTTGCAATAGATGGCTGTAGCGGTAAGTGGTAGTTGAAATAAATAGATCATAGATGTCATACAATAAGTTTAGGTATTTGTAAACATCATCATCATCATCGGCACTACAACCTGGAACCGGTCTTGGCCTTATTTAGCAAGTCCTGAGGCTTGTTAAATTTTCCATAATGATTTGTTTTTTCCGGGCAAGGACATTAGTCTTGCGCCAGAGGCTCCCCGACGGGGAATCGAACCCCGGTCTCCCGCGTGACAGGCGGGTATACTAACCAGTATACTATTGATTTGTAAACATAACGCCATCGAAATATTAGTCGATTTGTGTCTGCATCATAAAGTTATTCTCGATTAAACATGTCAGCTTACGAGCCAAATTCTCGTCATTTGCGGGAGGTTTTAATTTTCTGCTTTAATATGAAGAAATCTGCGGCTGAGGCTCATCGAATGCTCTCAAATACCTATGGTGAGGCCGCTATTAGTGAAAGAACGTGCCGAGAGCGGTTTCAACGCTTCAAGAACGGCGGAAGCAAAGTTGTACACCTAATAGTTTTGTTGTTTTTTCTTTATTTGTTAATATAATGGTTTCTTTTATTTTACATTAAAATAAATTTTCACTAGATTTACAATAAGGCCTCAAATTTCGGAAAAAAACGGCGGTAGCAAAGTTGTACACCAAATACAATGAAAAACCTTGCATGTGGCCAACTCTTTATTTTTATGCTAGGGCTTGCGCGGCTGCTCTGTACACCTTCAGGCGACGACTACTAATCACGCGACATAACGAAGGGGCTCTTTATTACTCACTGAGTCAACAGTAGTTAAACGATACATAATGTAAAATGACAAACCTTAACCTGAAAAAATCACATATCGGATGACATACCAGTTTAACAACTGTCAAAAATACAGAGCTATATTTTCCGAGTTACGAAATGAATAATTCAGTCCCACGCACTGTGAATGGGACCTTAGAATATACTCACAGCTAGGCAGGCTTGTCGTATAAAGCGAGGGAAGGCCGAGAGGTAGCTAGCATCCCAACGTTCTATGGGCCAGTGAAATGCATCCTATTATTCCATAGGTTCCCTAAAATGGTCGGGAGAAATACTTGGCTATCTTTCGGAGCTTGGCTGATGGACCGGAATGAAAAAACGGTTTGTATACATGGTAAGTTGATCCCAAGGCGAGTTGCGACTGAAATTGAATTTCAGATGAATTCCGCAGGAGAACTACAATAGTTCCCTTCGGACCTGGATAACCTCAATGGGGGCATCATACACATTTTTTGATAAGAAACCGAACTGTAAACAGCTCGTCTCCGCATAGTTGGGTCAGCCAGCGAAACAGTGCCAATGTTCAACTGGTAAAGACGTTTTGTAATATCAGGGGCATTGGTTTCAGTATTACGAACGTCGTCCACCAACATTTTAAAACTCGATATCGCAGCATTATGCGAGGCCCAGGTTGATTCATCAACTGGCATATCTTTGTTGTCCAGTATACGACTTACGTTCGAGGTTCGTGTTAAGGTTAGGCTCTACGTCTTATGTCTTGACTCGACATATCTTCATTAGCCAGGATCACATTTGAGATTTCGTTTTAAGGGTCGAGTTTGTGTTTTCGCCCGATACGATTAAACTTGCCAAATGGAAAAAGCATTAGAACCCAATAACTTGGACATCATTTGGATGAAAACCATGCTAAAGAGTGCTAACAAATTTCTTTGTTCTCTCTACCGCTCCCCGAATTGCGATTTTCCAGCAACATTCTTGAATATCTTTTATGTAACATAGACTAGATACAAATTAACCACCCAGCTATTGAATTTGTAGTTCTTGGTGACTTTAACGTAGGCAATGACAACTGGTTAGTGCATTCTATGAAAACTAAGTGAATCAAGATCTGTCGCATTGGATATTTCCGAGACTTTTGACTGGGTTTGGCACAGAACTTTACTAAGTAAGCTCCATTCATACGGACTTTCCAAAAAGTTTGCGACTGGATGAAGAGTCTGCTCGAAAATCGATCGGGTTTTTGTAAACGGAGTGTTTTCGAATCTTTATTCTATTAATTTCGGTGTGCCTCAGGGTTTTATTTTGCCTCCAACCCTGTTTGGGTTTCATATTATGATTTACTAGAATCAACGGGTAACAAAATATTCTGTTTTGCGGATGACAGGACTCACTTTCTCATTTTCAAATGATGGGCCGATTAACGATAAGGTTCAGCTGAGATGTAGCCATATCAACTCTTTGAATCGGGATGTGGATACAACTTCGTCGAGGTGGTGGATTGACAATGAAGAAAGTACTTAAATCCCTAAATATAGTAAGATCTTCAGACGCTACGCCTTCCTTTCCCATTCCTCATTTCCCTTTTCATATTTATTTATTCTTCCTTTTCATTTCCATTTTTCATTTAGATTCCTTTTCGTTTTAAAATCTTTTTATTTTAACATTTTTGTTAATATGTTTATTATTTTTTTTTGTATTTTATTATATTTATTATTAAAAAAAAAAAAAAAAAAAAATTCAGAGAACTTCTCCCTAAAATATTCGGTTAATAGGTAATATATAAAACTATAAAAATATAAAAATATTATTGTACGCCGAAAGGCATTACACAAAATAGTATCGTGTAATTTAGAGTGCTCATGTAGAGCCAGTAAATTATTTTAAGAATAAGAAAATATTGTAAAATAGGATTTAGCATTTTAGTCCTAAGTCAAGATTTGTTAAATTATTGTACAATAAATGTGTTATTCAACAACAACAACAACAACGTCGTCGACGTCAATGCAAGGAAGACTCAATATACAACATACAAAAGGAGAAATGTATAGTCGGCTCCACCGGACGCAGATGGGAGGACAATGTTAGGTTAGACCTTGAGGAGATCGGATCGAATGGCCAAGCGTGGAAGGAGAGTGCCCAGGACAGGGAACGATGGCGAAGCCGAGTCGGTGATGTCATGAACTTCCGGGTTCCTACAGGCTAATAAATAATAATAATAGTCGGCTCCACAGCTGATGATGAATGGCTAGGCCATTAAATCTAAGGAAAAAAATTGCTTGAGATTTCAGTAGAGATGCAGTGGGGGTGTATCGTGGTATCAAGACTTTAGAAAACTGAGTAATTTTTTTAGAGCCTAAACATTTTATTTCCGGCCCAACATTTGCGGGTGTACAAATGTCAAATTAGACACGGACTCGAATATTGCTCCCACATTTGGAGTTTTTTTTTACACTAACGCGCGCACAAGAGGGGATTTTGAAGTATCATTAAATGTCAGATCATAGTGCGAGCGGATGGAGAGGAAGTGGAAAAGGAAAGGAGGTATCGATGTATATTGGTCTTGAATGTCTGGACATCAAAACGCCGAGGAAACACACGATCAGGCAGAACATTCCTCATTTGCGTGGTTCGGCTAAAGAATTACTCTCTATGTTTATTTGTGCGCCTGAAGTCCACTTTCAACGTGAACTGATGCGCATTCACAGATTGACGGGTATTTTTTGTCATTTTTACAACATTTCTTATTTCGTTTTATATTCTTATTTTCTAATTTATATGCTAGACAAAAAATGCTTAAATTCTAGCTTAATTATCTTATATTATAACTTACTGGTCCTTCGTAGACGGTCTAAGCTAAACATTACTTAGAAATTGTATAATTTGCCTTTCGGCGACAGAACTTTGTGGCAGTACTTATAATTATTTGAAAGACAAAGAAAAATTTGAAAAACCGTGTGTCGAATTTTTGTTTTGTTTTTTTTTTCTTCTTAAAATTTAAGTTACTTATTTTTTTTTTTTTTTTTTTTTTAATTGTATTTAAAAGCACTTAACTTAATTTAACTTAAATCTTATACTACCCTAATTCTAGAAAAGCTAAGTCTATGTAAGCTGGCTGATGATAGTTTGATTCTATATCGACATTGGTATCCAGGTCTTTATATGCCATTCAACCACCAGAACTGTTGACACTGTTCAATACTTTCGTCCCGGTCTCTGTGGGAGATAGCCCTACTGAAGCGCAAGAGCTCTTCTTCGGTGCGCGTTACTTCCCGGTCGTAGCACAATCGCCCGTCTACGGATGATCTACTTACATGATAGATCAGCGGAATTCCGGATCTATCCTGTATAAACCCTTCATGTCCAAGTCAAGGAACGTCTCTGGTGGAACAAAGCCGTTGCGACGGACGCTCTCATAGTACAGAGGGATTGGATAATAGGCCCCGAAAATTAGGTCATTGGACGAGCTTATTGCTCTCGCAATATGTCCTCTGATTAATTTAATCATAAAATTATCCACCCTATTTATGTACGCTTCATTATATAAAGTCTCATTTGAATAACACTTTTTATAGTCCGATTCCGGTGTCCGATATAATCTGAGACAACTTCTGAAACACTTCCTTTCGAACACCCGAATCTTTTCCATCAAATGTGGACCTATGTTAAACCATACTGGACAACCATATATGAGCATTGGCCTAATTAGCGTCATGTAGTATATGACTTTTACCCTGCTGTCAAGTTGGCTACTTTGAAATAGCCTCCTTGTCATAGCAAACGTTTTTCTCGCTTTGAGCAAAGCAGCCTCTACATGTCTGTTGACATACAGATATTGGTCTAGCCAGATGCCAAGGTATTTAACTAAACTCTTGGTTTCCAGTTTATCTCCATGCGGTCCCACGATAACTAGCTTTCGCCAGTTTTTCCTTGTGTCGTTCGTGGTTTTATATAATGGAGTTCTAAATAGGATGGCTCTACATTTCTGGAAGTTGATCTTAAGTTTCCAGTCATCGCAATAGCGCTGCACGTTGTTAAAGTCTCGCTGTATTAAACTATTTATGATCTCAACTTTCGGAGCTGTTCTGTAAATTATGAGATCGTCAGCGTACGTAATAGCCTGCGGAAGTGCATCTAATAAGTCGCTAATATAAATGTTAAAAAGAATCGGAGAGAGTACCGCGCCCTATTGCAAGCCATTCCTGATATTATACGTTTTATTAGAGGTCATATTACCATTTTTGACCACGAACCTCCTGTCCTTTAACATATCGTAAAGAACATATAGTAAAGGGTTACGTATGCCATGTCTGACCAGTTTGTAATATAACCCTTCGGCCCAGACGGTATCAAAGGCTTTTCCCAAGTCGATCAGACAGGCCCCTGGGCATTGGTTCCTACATTTATTCCATTGTATGTCAGAGACCAGTTTAGCTGCGGCATGTGTGGTTTCATGACCCGTCTTAAAGTCACACTGGTTATTTGGAATAATGTTGTTGTCGTCTACCCATTTTAGCAGAGCTTTGTTAATAGTCTTTTCAAATGCTTTACTGATGCTTGGGACTAAACTTATCGAACGCAGGTTCATTGGGTTTTTGCAGTCTTTGCCCTTTTTTGCGATGGGCTGAATGATAGCCGTTTTCCAACGCGCGGGATAATATGCATTATTCAACGCGTTGTTAAACAGGACCGTGTATATATCTATTGCCATTGGGGGCAGGTTCTTGAGTACGATGTTAGGTACTGCATCTATTCCCACTGACTTTTTGCTTCGTAATGAGTCGAAGATACTCTGGATTCCTTCCCTTGTGATTAAAAGGGTATTAGCCTCACCATTAACATTAATGTCAATTGACAGATTATCTTCACTGAATTCGGTAAAACCCGGATTCTCCTATTGCCAATGTGAAATTTCATTCCGGAGGTGCAGGTGATTCAGTAGAACTCTGTCCTCCAAGTGGTGATTTCGGCGAATGCTTTCATTACTTGTACATTTCCTGAAAGACAGCTCCCACTGCGTTCACCTTTTCCAAAGGATCTTCGACACGAAGAGCTCACTAATGAGGATAGCGTTCTCTGTATCTATGCCAATGTTGGTTAGCAGCTGCTTGTTTACCTCAGTACGTGGAATTTGGAGACACTGAATCTCGTTTTGATTATTTCTCCTGCATATTTTATTTATTTGTGGGCACATATTCGGGTTATTCGTTTTTATAGCTCGAATTCTGTTGTTCCAATACAAATTTGTTGCTAATCTATAATTAGCTTTAAGTAATTGTTTTTAATCGGGATTTCAGTGATATTATCTCCTGGTCTTGTCTGACTGTAAACTGTCTGTGTAATTGTTTTAGTTTCGATAGCAGTCTGCTCTTTTTCTTGTGAAGTGCGTTTATTGTTGGTTTCTGTACATGTTTATGTGATCTGTAACTGTTGTTTTGGGAATTGTTTTGTCCATTGTTCGTTTTACGGTTTCGTCCACTTGTTGAATGTATTTGTCAATTTCGTCATTTGTCAGGTTTCTGTTTATTGGCAGATTAAAGTCATTCGAACAAAGTTCTCTTGTTAATGATCTGGTGAACCGCGGCCATCGCATTGCCCCGTAGTTATAGGGTTGCGGGATCACGAATTCCTCCAGATCTACGAGCTCGTTCGGAAGCTCTATTACTGCCGTTGATGCACAGTGGTCACTGTCGCATTCAACTGTCCGTAAACAGTTTGTGTTTCGTCTGTTGGTGTTAAGTAATCTCAGTCGTGAGTCGATTAGCAAGATATCTAAGAACGATCTACCTCTGGGGAACGATGGATATTCCGTAGCTAGCAGGTCAGTTCTATATTCAATATGATACTGATTTAACCAACCAGCCAACTGATTTCCTCTGGCATTAGATATATTATTTCCCCAATTTCTATGCTTGGCGTTCATATCTCCCCTTAGGATAAAGTAGTTTTTGCCCAGGTGCAATTGTAAGTATCGAAAGAGTGTCTCGAGCTCCGCTATAAATAGGTTATATTGGTGCCCCTCAGGTGTGTAGACCGCAATCGCATACAAACCCGTTCCTTGCTGAAGGGGCATGCGTACGATACAGGCTTCCAGCACCCGGAACCTGCGCACTTCTCCACTATATATAACTTTATGATGGATTCCTTTTCTAATAAAGATTGCGACACCCCCCCTTGAGTGGAGTTAGGTCGGTCTCTTCGTATAATATCGTAGTTTTTATGCCATATTTTGTGTCTCTGGTTTAACTTTGTTTCCCCTGCCAGAAGTACATCAGGTTGTTCCTCTTGCAGCCTATTGAAAAGATTTGCTCTTCTCTCAGTTCTTATTAGTGAATTTACATTCACGACAAGAGATTTTATTGATGTTGTGGTTAGAGGGTTTATATCGACTTGTTATTTAGACTGGGCAAATGCGAGTAGACCTCGTTTATTTGACTTTGCAGCTGTGTCATCTGTCTCTGCAGATTGAGCAAGATTACGAACACGTCTGCTTGCGATGTTGTTTCAGTCCGTATGGGAGTATATGTGGCTACCTGTGATGTAGCCTGATTTGGTGTTTTCCCACCCGACGCAACTTGTGCGTACGACCGCTGCGATGTTACGGGCGTTGTTGTTGTACGAGCTGGCTCTGTGTTTTTTTGCCGAGTCACACTTCTTGCCATTATTTCTCGGAATTTAGGACAACCTCGATAATTAGCGGGATGTCCTTCATTCCGACACACTGCACACTTTAGATGGGCTTTGTCTTTTACCCTTTCTTTTCCCAGAGGGTATTCTTCTGCCTTATGGTCCTTTCCGCATTTTCCCGTCAGCGTACATTATAATGGAGTTGTTGACACTGGTTATCAGTTTCCTTATGTGGGATTCAATGCCCTTCAACATTGGGTAGCAATCTCGCCAAAACTTTGCATACTCCTGCCCTTTTTTCACTCGTTTTCCTCAGCTGTTCCTTGAAGGTCAACCTGTTATCGAGTATAACAGCAAGATATTTAAGGAACTGGATTTGATTCATAAATGTCAACGTACTTATCCGCAAAACTCTGCTTATCTGAGATCTCGTAATTCAGATTATCTTTTAACGTGTTTGCATTAATTCGAAGAAAGCGACGTTGAATACATCCGATTCTACAGATGTGGATTTTTTTTTTACACTAACTAAAGGGGATTTTGAAGTACCCTTAAATGTCAGAGCACAGTGCGAGCGGATGGAGAGGAAGTGGATAAGGAAAGGAGGTGTCGATGTATATTGGTCTTGAATGTGGGTGAGAGTACCTAACCCCGGGGAACACCTGCATTAATTTGATGGGAGACGGATTTGACATCATCAAGAACCACTTGAATTGAATGGCCAGAAAGATAGTCTCTTATCCATTGGATCAGGGAATTGCCCACTCCATAGGAATGCAGTTTTGACAAAAGGGCTGTATGCCAAACTCTGTCGATGGCTTTTGAAATAACCAATGCAATTACCTTGCTTTCACCGAGGTAGTGAATGGAATGGCTCCACTTTTCGTTAAGGTACGCCATCAGATCTCCTGTGGATCTGTTGCTACGAAAGCCATATTGTCGGTTATAGAGGAGGTCATTTGATTCCAGATATTTCGAAAGTTGACGGTTGATAAGTGATTCCATTACCTTCGGGAGAATGGAATCACTTATGGGGTCAAAATAGAACATTGGGGCACCCCCGAATTAACAGGATACAGATCCGAACACTCGCCGTCCACAACAACCCGGATCGATCGATTTTCAAGAAATCTCTTCGTCCAGTCGCAAAGCTGTTGGGAAAGTCCATATGAACGAAGTTTGTACAGCAATGCCCCGTGCCAGACGCGGTGAAATGCCTTGGAGATATCCAATGCGACCGCACTTGACTCACCATGCCGCTCAATCGCAGATGTCCATAAATCGGTTATAAGTGTCAAAGGGTCTCCCGTGGACCGCCTGCCACGGAATCCGTATTGACGATCATTCAGAAGTACGTTGCACTCCAAATACTTAACTAACTCAGCATTGATGACCCTTTACATCACCTTAGATAAAGTAGACAGTAATGCTATCGGACGGTAATTTTGTAGGAGACAGTTTTTTCCCGTATTTGGGATTGGCTGAACTCAAGCGATTTTCCACCAGGCAGTAAAGATAAGTGGACGATTCTGCCATGAACCTGTGATAGTTCTGGAGCACAGTTCTTAAAGACTATTGCTGGTATTCCGTCCGGGCCGGTTGCCTTCCTACAATCCAGTTCATGTAGAATGCGTTGCATAGTGCGCGGACGAAATCTCCCATCCCACATGGAAGACCGTACCGGCGCGATCACAGGTGGCTCCAAAAGGCCGGGATCGAGGTTGGAATTCGCGGAAAATAAATCTCGAACACATTAGCTTTATCCTTTGGATTCGTGACTAACGTCCCGCTGTCTGTTACCAACGGAGGGAAAGAGGAGGAAGCGAAGTTACTGCTGACAGCCCTTGCCATTGACCAGGAGGAGCGCGAACTAGTTGGGCACCGAAGGAGTTTATTGATCACCCTGTCATTGCGAGCTTTCTTCGCGGTATAAATCGCCTGGTTGCACGCGTTTCTGAGTCTAACAAAATTCGTTCTGTTAACGTTGGTGAGATTGGAGCGCCATTGCTTAAAAGCTCTATTTTTTGCCGCTGTAATCTGCTCCTATTTTTGGCCAAACCACAGTTTATCAGATGAATTTCGTTTGATGGAAAGCGGAATATATATCTCCATCCCCAAAAGAATAATCTCTGATACCGCAAGCGTTAACATCGGAGTCTCCGAAGCACACCTCCGACCATGGAAAGGTTGCGAAGAAATCTCGCAAATCGTCCCAGTTAGCAGCCCTGTGGCGGCTCTTAATACATTCCCAAAGAACCGCCCATCCTCTTAAATTAACCACTTTCCAACCCACTATACCTACCTTCAATTTTGGGGCAGCGTAAGCTACCTTTCATTCTCTTTCACCTGAAAATTAAATCTTATCAACCATGCACTCCAAACAAATTATTTCATTCATTCATGCACCGTGCCAGACAATCGGCTCGGCTAGTCAGCAATTATAAAAGATAAATACACGCTGGCCAGCGTAATTGTTGACATAGCTGTAGCCGGTATTCTTGCTACGGTTCATAAGTGAATATCTCGCCTATACCCTTAGGTCCGCAACACTTGCGACAATTCCCATTCATCGGTTATCAACCGATCCTAGAATTTGGGCATGGAAAAGATCATTATTTAGGTAACCTTACCAATGCCATGCATATGATGACCCGCCTGAAAACCTAAATTAAACATACAGTATCCCACTGTGTGCGTTTTACTTACCCGCATATTATTCTAAACCTATAGCCATCCAGCCTGACCCTTTGCCGTCGTCGACGAGGTTCCTGTTGACTTATGTCAACAAAATAATTTGCCTCCTTGTGCACCGGAGCCATATGATTAGATTGGATATTGCCTACACCGGTGTTTCCAAGGAATCTTAAGCAAATACCATGACGACCCCTTTTGTATCATAGGCACATCATATACATCATCTGTGCATCATCGTCATCATATCCCCCATTGATCTGTGAAATAGCGTTTTTGTTTACTTTGAAACAAAAATCTATTTCGATCTCTGCGATTCATCACCAACGATGTACTTCTGTTTGATCAGGTGTCCACCGATCATCGTCCTCATCGCAGGGCATTGTACTTTTCCTATATGCCCGCATATATAACCCTCCCCTATCGATGCAATTCGTGGCCATCGAAGAGATGGATGTGAGTTGCATCATAATCGGAGTTAGATATTATACGGAGAAGGGTAAGCACGCGCAGGGAGTAGGATTCCCATTATTCTTTTAATCCCCGTGAGGAGTTCAGTCGGGAGTCGCGAGTGTTAGTCAGTACAAAAGTAAATCCTCATAGTTTGAATACGAGGTTATTTTAATGTGTGTCCAACAAATTATGACCAAAAGTTTAAATCCGTGGCTAATTTAATGTAAATCCAACAAATTAATGACTAATAGTGAAATCGTGGAACATGTTTGTTCATCAAAAGTTAACTTTGTAAACCCTAGCAATTTGAAATCCACGGTTTATGTACATGCAACGGCACCAACACTGTTAAGTTAATAAATTTAAATCCGTGATAAATTAATGACCAGGAGTGTTTGTAATCATAACAATTTCAATAAACAGGATAATAAAACTTCAATCACCAGTAGGACAATTTTTGTGTCAATTTAAATTCGTCGTTGGTATTTGTGATTCGTCTTTTCGTCGGTGGTGTTTTTATAGAACCCGCATCCTTGCTGATGCCTATGTAAAAAACTACCACATTGGTGACCGCGACTCGCGAACACGCGCCTGAGCATACGTTGTACGTGCTACTTAGTCACTTTAAGGTGAAAATTGAAATCGCGCAACCTTCGATTTTTCAAACTTTTGCGTTACCGTGATAACCCCGTTTTGATGGCAGAACATTCACCCAACCATAGAAACAGTTAGTGACGGTGACAATCTAATTAACTCACTTAAGCTGCATCCAGTAAAACAGTGACCAAGTGCCACCAAGGAATCATCGAAAGTGTTAAGGAGCCCCACCATCACCTATAGTCACCTGCCGCCATCGCTAAACAGAAGCCGCCCCAGTTTTAACCCCATCAACACCAGGAACAACAGCCCCATTAGCCATCAGGAACAACTGCCAGGGATTTCAGCTAAGTATCCTTTCGTTTTTTTTTTCAATAGTCAGACTAATCCATTAGCAAGTTAGTGAAACTTACTTTCAATAATTAATTTGTGTTTGTATTTAATAATTCCATTATGGTGTTACATATTAAAACTTGTGCAAGCAACTAGTGTTTTTTTTTTTCTTCTTAAGTTTTATGTCCTCTACATTTTATGGTAATTTTTTTTTATATATACAATTGTAATGTGATAAAAACCAAAAATTGTAATAATTCACAATCGTATACACCATATCGAATAGAAGTAATGGACCAATTTACATAGAAGTACATCGCAAACAAGAAAATAATAACTGACAAAAAAAATTTTTTTTTTCTTCAAATAAATTTCCTCATTATTTAATTCGTTGCAAATTTAATCAATAATTGTTTTTTTTTAAACATTAAAATTAAAGTCAAAAACGATTGAAACAACTGTTACAATCCGAATTTTCAAGTTTTTTTTAGTAATATTCAATAAGCAATTTATGGTGTTCAAGGATAAAATATTTGAAAATGTACATCCTTGTTAGTTTACTCAATTGAAGTCTTTTTCTTTGTTTTACCAGTTAACTATTGACTTCATTCTATTGATTTATTAAAACTATAAGCGAAAATTAAGCTATCCCAAAAATACAATAAAAATATATCTGTTGGGCTGAAAACTAATAACGCATATAAGGACACAACAACTATTCTTTTTGTTTTTCTGCTACAATTAAAAATAGTAAATATTGTAAACCCCTTCAGGGTATATTGAAACATCAAAGCAGCGTTATGCGTTAAATAAACATACACTCGCACACTTTTAGACACACAACACAGAAACTCGGTTACTCACCTTTTCATATAGCTTGATTCGAGTAGATATTTGGAATTTCACGAACTCACACCTGACAAACTGACCAAATTATCGCGATTTAAAACCTCTTTGCAAATTGGAATTTTTAATCTAAATTAGGAAACATTTTACATTAAATAGAAACGATCCGGAATTAAATAAATTTAATAAGCCCCTTCTGGGTACAAACAGACCCCAACACATTCAACTCCACTCGACTCGGCACGATTTTCTTTTGGCTCCACTTGACTCCACTTCCGACCTTCACTCGACTCATTTTAATTAGTAAAAACCTTGTTCCGGGATATTCGTGATTCTCTCAACGCCCTGCGACTACTTTTGACCAATTGGCCCCCCCCTTCACCTTTCAAATCTTCGCGTCCTCTTACAACCCATCTCTACGCCCTACGTAGCAATCGTGAACCGACTTTACTCCTAATTCCGGTTCTACCTTACTTTACACGATGGCCCGTACGCGAAACGCTCCACCCCAAGAGGATCAGGAACAACTCGAGTCGCTCGAGTTTTACGACGCCTCCAGCGCCGACTTCCCTGATACACAAGTCGCTACCGACCACGAAGCGACAGCACAACCCGCTCCCCTGGCATTCCACGATGCCCCCAGTGTCGTTAACCGCCCCAACCCTGCCAATATTAATCTGTCCCCTTTTGACGAGGAGGACCCTGAACTTTGGTTTGCTGAGACTCACCTCGACGCTCTGGACGAGCCCGGAAGTTCGCGGCAACAACGCTTGGCGGCCGAAACGAACCTTTCGGGTATGAGACCGTCCCTTTTCCTGACCCATTTACGCTCTATAGCGGGGACCAGGTTCTCGGACGACCTAATACGGCCTCACTTTTTAAGATGTCTCCCCCTCCATGCCCATTCGGCACTCGTAGCCCAACCCAATCAGAGCTTGGGCTATTTAGCTAAAATTGCGGACGCAATTATGGAAAGCTCAGACCAGCAGTCTGAGCCTCCAGGGTACCAAGTAGCGGCGGTTTCTCAACACGCCGCTCAGCCTACACGGCATCTTTTTCCGCCACTAACAGCCCCAACGACGGCTCCGGTGCGTCAACCTTCTCCGTCACCACATCCCAGAAGGCCTGCCTCAACCAATGTCACACAGCGGACCCAAGAGGGCAGGCCCAACGTATTCCGCCCGAGAAGTCTTCCTGCTCAGGTCACCATTTCTGACCTTCGTGCGATACAGACCTCAGTCCTCCGCGAACTAAATCAAATTCGCGCGGAGGCGAGAAGCAACCAACGAGGCGCTCAGAATCGCGCCGTATCTAATCGTCCATTGGATCGGCAACAACCTTCCCAAAATGCCCCTCAGAGGGCCAACTTTCGCCGAGCATTACCTCGGCCTTCACAAAATGACAACATTCAGAGGCAAAATACGCCCAACAACGCCGCCTCTCTTCCTTTGTGCGCCAATCACCAACGATACGGTGATCGCACATTTAATTGCAAGGCGCCCTGTGGTTGGACGCAACCAGCCACCAATCAGGGACGACCTTTAGAAATAATTTTGCCGACCGATACCCTCGCGCAATCGGCCGGCACCCCTGCTATAAATCGCCTAACCATCCGGGATTCTAAACTGAATATCGCTTTTACTGTCGATACCGGCGCCGATATTTCAGTCCTCCCGCGATCGTTTGCTCCGCGTAACCGCGTGCCCGCCGCGCTTAAATTGTCAGCTGCGAATAATACGCCGATACTTACGTACGGACGTAAAAAGCTGACACTACAACTGGGTCTTCGACGTCCGATCACTTGGCGTTTCGTCATTGCGGACGTGAATGAACCCCTGATAGGTTCCGACCTATTAGGCGCACATAATCTGTTGGTCGATTCGACCCATAACAGACTAGTGGCTCCAACCGCACCCCCCGTGCCCATGACGGCATCTCCAGCGGCAACTTCAGGGGCCACAGAGTGCACAGACCCGTTTCAGGTCATGGTACAGGAATTTGTTAGTACAACAATTCCTCTACCTAACCAACGCCGACACAAAGCCACGGTGTTTCATCATATAGAAACACGTGGTCCCCCGGTGAGCCAGCGTCCACGTCGACTGGCCCCTGAAAAATTACGTGCGGCGCGCGCGGAGTTCGAGCACATGATCGAACTAGGTATCTGCCAACCGTCGGACAGTCCCTGGGCAAGCCCACTCCACTTAGTGAAGAAACGTTCTGGTGAGTGGCGCCCATGTGGCGATTACAGGCTGTTGAACGCAGCAACTGTCCCGGACAGATACCCTATTGCACACCTCTACGATTTTTCGTACAAGTTACGAGGGTGCAATGTCTTCACTACCCTGGATCTCACCAGGGCATACCATCAAATTCCGGTGGCACCAGAAGACATCCCCAAGACCGCAGTAATTACACCTTTCGGACTCTTCGAGTTCAAAGTGATGACTTTCGGCCTCAGGAATGCCGCACAGACATTCCAACGTTATATCGACACGGCTTTACGTGGTCTAAATTGCTGCCATGCATATCTTGATGACATTCTCATCGCCTCCAAAGACCACGCCGAACATAAACGCCACTTACGTCAGGTCCTAGAGCGCCTCCGTGAATTCGGTCTTGTCATCAACCCAGATAAGTGTCAATACGCCAAGGAGCAAATCACCTATCTGGGTTATGTCGTTGACAACCAGGGCATTCGCCCACTTCCAGACCGTGTGGAGGCCCTCATGAAGTATCCCCGGCCTACTAACGTGAGTGAGCTTCGTCGATTTTTGGGCATGCTTAACTTTTACCGCCCAACACTGAAGAACGCTGCCCAAATTCAAGCTCCCTTAAATGAGTTCTTAAAAGGAGCTAAGCGCAATGATAAGCGCCCCATTAATTGGACAGAAGTCTCTGATCGAGCATTCCAACTGTCCAAAGAACAATTGGCAAATGCCACTTTGCTCCGATACCCCCTCGAGGGAGCGGCACTATCCATCCAATGCGATGCATCGGATACCGCAATCGGAGCCGTCCTTGAACAGGACATTGAAGGCCGACCGGAACCACTTGGTTTCTTTTCAAGGAAGCTGAGTCCCACTGAGCGACGTTACAGCGCCTACGACCGTGAATTACTCGCGATCTACAGCGCTGTTAAATACTTCCGTCATATGATAGAAGGTCGCTCACTCTCCATCTTAACAGACCACAAGCCATTGGTCTATGCGTTCCGGAAGAAGTCGGGAAATGCCTCCCCCCGACAAGAGCGTCAGTTAGATCTCATAGGGCAATATACTACGGACATCAACCACATCTCCGGTAAACAGAACGTTACGGCGGACGCCCTTTCTCGAATCGATACGATTCACTTGCGTACCGCCTTAAACAATGCTGACCTTGCCCTAGCTCAACAGGAGGACGAACAGCTCAAGTCCCTCCTAACTGCCGATACGGCACTTGAGTTTAAGAAAATCACTCTTCGCGACCCCTTGGGCGAAATCTGGTGTGATGTTTCAACTGGAACCGCTAGACCTTACATTCCCGAAAAACTGCGTAAGGGCGTGTTCCAGGTTTACCACAACCCAGCCCACCCCAGCGGCCGAGCGACAGCCGCTGCTGTCCGTCGCAAATTTGTTTGGCCCCGGATGAGCAAAGATCTCACCGGTTGGGCCCGTGCTTGTCTCCAGTGCCAGCGCTGCAAAGTAGCGCGACATAATGTACTGGAGCCAGCGCAGTTCAAGCTTCCCACGGCACGCTTCGCCCATGTCCACATAGACATAGTGGGACCGCTTACTCCATCAAGAGGATTTTCTTATATCCTCACTATGATGGATCGCTACACGCGATGGCCAGAGGCGACACCTCTCCGGGCAGTTACTGCCGAATCAGTCGCCAAGGCTTTTTACTCAACTTGGGTCACACGCTTCGGTGTACCAAGCACCTTAACTTCGGACCGAGGTCCACAATTCGAGGCGACAATATTTAAGCAGCTAACAAATCTCCTTGGCTGCCAAAGAAGTCGTACCACCGCCTACCACCCCCAATCCAATGGGATGATAGAGCGCTGGCATAGATCCCTCAAGGCCTCACTCATGTGTCATAACGACACCCAATGGTTCGACGCCCTGCCCACTGTCCTCCTCGGCCTGAGGACAAGTATTAAGGAGGACCTGGGAGCTTCGGCAGCAGAGCTCACCTACGGTACTAACCTTCTTCTTCCAGGAGAACTCTTCCTGGACGGCGAAACACCGCGTGACCAACTTCGCGAATTGGGGCATCTCCGTGACCTGCTACGTAAAGTTAGAGCAACACCAGTAGCCAGGCACGGCTCCAAAAAACTTTTCGTCCACCCTGAACTGCACAGCTGCACGCACGTCTTTGTCAGGGTGGATAAGGTCAAAAAACCCCTCGACCCCCCTTATGATGGCCCATTCAAAGTCTTCCGCCGCATCAACGACCGCATCTTCGAGATCGATATCAGAGGCAAGCGATCCACGGTCAGCGTGGAAAGACTTAAGCCCTGCTTTCTGGAAGCTTCAGCTCCAGAACAGCCTCCTAACCAAGACACAACTGCCGCCCGACCTGCACAACCTCCTCGCACCCGCGCCCAAGCGCGCGCCCACAGACAACTACCCCCCTCCCAATCATCCTTACCTGTTTCGTGACTACGTCACTGGGGAGGGAGTGATGTGGCGGCTCTTAATACATTCCCAAAGAACCGCCCATCCTCTTAAATTAACCACTTTCCAACCCACTATACCTACCTTCAATTTTGGGGCAGCGTAAGCTACCTTTCATTCTCTTTCACCTGAAAATTAAATCTTATCAACCATGCACTCCAAACAAATTATTTCATTCATTCATGCACCGTGCCAGACAATCGGCTCGGCTAGTCAGCAATTATAAAAGATAAATACACGCTGGCCAGCGTAATTGTTGACATAGCTGTAGCCGGTATTCTTGCTACGGTTCATAAGTGAATATCTCGCCTATACCCTTAGGTCCGCAACACTTGCGACAATTCCCATTCATCGGTTATCAACCGATCCTAGAATTTGGGCATGGAAAAGATCATTATTTAGGTAACCTTACCAATGCCATGCATATGATGACCCGCCTGAAAACCTAAATTAAACATACAGTATCCCACTGTGTGCGTTTTACTTACCCGCATATTATTCTAAACCTATAGCCATCCAGCCTGACCCTTTGCCGTCGTCGACGAGGTTCCTGTTGACTTATGTCAACAAAATAATTTGCCTCCTTGTGCACCGGAGCCATATGATTAGATTGGATATTGCCTACACCGGTGTTTCCAAGGAATCTTAAGCAAATACCATGACGACCCCTTTTGTATCATAGGCACATCATATACATCATCTGTGCATCATCGTCATCATATCCCCCATTGATCTGTGAAATAGCGTTTTTGTTTACTTTGAAACAAAAATCTATTTCGATCTCTGCGATTCATCACCAACGATGTACTTCTGTTTGATCAGGTGTCCACCGATCATCGTCCTCATCGCAGGGCATTGTACTTTTCCTATATGCCCGCATATATAACCCTCCCCTATCGATGCAATTCGTGGCCATCGAAGAGATGGATGTGAGTTGCATCATAATCGGAGTTAGATATTATACGGAGAAGGGTAAGCACGCGCAGGGAGTAGGATTCCCATTATTCTTTTAATCCCCGTGAGGAGTTCAGTCGGGAGTCGCGAGTGTTAGTCAGTACAAAAGTAAATCCTCATAGTTTGAATACGAGGTTATTTTAATGTGTGTCCAACAAATTATGACCAAAAGTTTAAATCCGTGGCTAATTTAATGTAAATCCAACAAATTAATGACTAATAGTGAAATCGTGGAACATGTTTGTTCATCAAAAGTTAACTTTGTAAACCCTAGCAATTTGAAATCCACGGTTTATGTACATGCAACGGCACCAACACTGTTAAGTTAATAAATTTAAATCCGTGATAAATTAATGACCAGGAGTGTTTGTAATCATAACAATTTCAATAAACAGGATAATAAAACTTCAATCACCAGTAGGACAATTTTTGTGTCAATTTAAATTCGTCGTTGGTATTTGTGATTCGTCTTTTCGTCGGTGGTGTTTTTATAGAACCCGCATCCTTGCTGATGCCTATGTAAAAAACTACCACAGCCCCATACTTCCATACATCGCGAAGCTGCCTAGGCCGGTTTTTCGTTTGATATGCAAGTGCTTGCGCGACAGATACCAAGCAGTGATCTGAGTTTCCTAGTGGCGCAGACACCTCTACGGTATAAATACTCGGTTCGGATGTCAAAAACAGATTAAGGGTGTTCGCATAATCGCCTCGGGTATCCGGCACTCGCTAACAGCAAACATTTCCGCCAGCCTCCCAGCCTCGTCGGTTCTGTTAGAATGTAAGAACCGGCCGGAATTGTGCACATTAAAATCGCCAAGGACAACAATTTCAGAAGTTGGGTGGTTGATCTATATCCAGTCGACGGTATATGAAAGATCTTCGAAAAATGTCGCCGGTCGGTCGTCATTCGGCGATCGGTAAACACAACAAAGAAATTTAACATAATTCCTCAGTACGACCCTCAATCA